>CM034466.1:10566952-10665598 GCA_019925255.1 Litchi chinensis
TGTTAAACATTCATTTATAGTCTAATGGTGCTGCGTTAAAGATTGGATTACTGAAAAATGTTTCGCTACCCCAGAAAATGCAATGCGTATTGTTGTCTACGTACTAATTAAATTTCTATGTTACTAAACTATGCACTATTTTTACTATCAATTATACATAAAGCATAGTTTAAACTTGTGCAAACCTCCCTTATTTTTATTTTTATTTTCCGAAAACCTTATTGTTTTTGGAAATGGTTTGAAAATCTCATTGTTACATTTTATCAGTTAAAAGATAGTGATTAACAGGCAAAATGTCAATTTCTCGCTTAATCTATTAATAATACATAAGATTAAATAAATAAATAAAAATATGTACTCCGTCTTTTAGTTAAAAAATAAGTAGACCTTTAAAAAATAAGAAAATATAACTATTCAATTATATTACTAGTAATAACATTTATAACTGTTTCGGAAAAAAAAAAATTATTATTAAATTGTTATAAAACAAATGCAATATTGAGATATTGCAGACTAAGAACAAAAACTAAAATTAAAACACAACAAGAATTTTGGGAGGGAGTGTTACTATTTTATTCTTTCATTTCATATATATGGATATCAAATACAAACTTATGTACCCTCTATTTATAAGCTAAAAATCATTAATGTAGGAAGAAAAAAACACATAAGTTATATATAATATTAACATATTATTATGATGATTATTATTTGAGTAATAATGATTTTTAATGTGGAGGTTTAGAAAACATTAAGGTACAATTATGATGATCATTATTTGTATGATAATGATCTTTAATGTGGAGGTTATAGAATACTAAAGGGTGACATCCAATTGATTTACAACACTCCCCCTTTGGATGTCCACCGTACAAAAAATATGCCTCATTAAAAACCTTATCAGAAAAAAACCTAATGGGAAAAAAAATCCTGATAAAGGAAAAAATAGTACATAATTCTTGTACGCAGTAACCTTCCCCTCATGTTGATATGTTTTCTTTTGATGAATTTCATGATCTTCTGGATCAAAAATACGATAATCTTCTGAATTCAATAGTATTTGGACGTGCTTAAAGATACTGTCTCATTAAAAACCTTGTCAGGAAAACCCAGTGGGATAAAACCTGATCGAAGGAAAAAAGAGTGCAGTGCACGTATATCCATATTGAATTAATATACTCTCCCTGAAAGGTATACAACTGTTACTCTTATAGTTTCTTCGAAGATATTGAAAAATATGTTTGACTTCACTCCAGTGTCTTCGAGCTGATGGATTAGTATTCCCTCTGATTTGTGCTTGATCTTCAGACTGAAACAATATCTTGTTTTCTCAGAATCTTACATCTCAAATTTTCTTTTCAAATATTCAACAGTTCTTAAAAGCTCTTCAGGAGTTCCAATTTAATTCATATCATCGACATATATTGCTACAGTTGTAAATCCATATTTTAATTTCTCTATAAGTATACAAGGACATATAGATCATTAATATATCCCTCTTTTGTGAGGTATTCACTAAGACATTCATCCGAATTGCTTTCAGCCATATAAAAACTATTGTAACTTTATTGAATACAAGTTACAAGAATTTGAATTATATGTTTCAGATATTTTAAATCCTTCATGGATTTTTATCTCATATCAAATTTGAATTGATTTAATTTTTTTAAGTCTTTTTCATTTATAATTTTGAAACTTCTGATTCCAAAATCTAAATAAATTATAATCTAGAACTGAAGTAAGGATCTGAAACTTCAGGTTTTAAGATCCAAATAAAACTGAGAATAAATTTATTAAGAATCTGAAACTTCTGATTCAGATTTAGAATTCGACAATTCATATTCAAACCGTTCATCGAGAATCCAATCAATTAAAACGAATTTGATGAAATCATTATGTCATATGCAAAAGTAAGACCATAACATCACAATATCAAATTTGTTTGATCTTTATTTAATTTTTCATAACCCGAAAGAGTCACATTGCTTTCTTTTTATATGTATATACATAACATTGGTTTCATATATGAAACACAAATTTGTACATTTTATTGCCTTTTGTGTTTAGATCCATGGTCTAAGACATACTCTTTAAATATAATAGGAAATGGCTAATTATGTTGCTTCAGGCAACTATAATTTATTTGATATATACAGTTGCCCACATTGAATATGAAAGCGAAAAAAATTTAATTAGAATTTGACTCGAATTTCTAGTTTCAGATGAATTAGCACTATAGAATTTCTGGTTCTAATAGATAAATATATCATAATTCATAATTCTAATTAAATTGAAAGTATAGAACTTCTTATTCTATTTGAAAGCTAAAGCTTTTAGTTTTAACTTTTGCTTGCAAACTTCAGGTTACATATTAGAAAGCTAAAGAAATATCATATTAAATAAAATATCAAAACGTAAGTTCAATGATATTAAATTTACTTTCGAATGCAGAATATCCAAAAATAGTATTTCTCATATAGTAATGTTTATAAAATTATTTAAACAAATACTAAAAATATTGATATCTCGCAGAGAACAAAAATATATATATTATATTTTTATATATTTTTCGCATAGTACATAAACAATAAAAGAATAATTTTTTTTTCTCTCCATACACAGAACAAAGACAAACTTCACATATTTTTCTTTCTTTTCTTTGTTTTGCATAAATCAAACCAATAAAACAATTTTTTATTAAATATGTTCTTTTTATACAATTAATCAAATCATAAAAATAGTATATGAATTTGAAGCTTTTAACATATGCTTTCAAAACAATATTCATATTGCACATATTTAAATAACATATAAACCAGAATAGCAAAAAGACAAAATCAATTAAACCTGAAGAAAAATTTATTTTGGATTTAACATAATATTTGTTAGTATAACATGACCTATATACGAAACACATATACTAGCAAGATTATTTGAATCAAATAGTAGAGAGTAGATCACATGAATAAAATCTATTATACCAGATTCGTTATACTTAGTTGGTTAGAGCCTCGTGCTGATAACGTGTTATAAAACAAATGCAATATTAAGATATTACAGACTAAGAACAAAAACTAAAATTAAAACATAAGAAGAATTTTGGGAGGGAGTGTAACTATTTTATTCTTTCATTTCATATATATGGATATCAAATACAAACTTATGTATCCTCTATTTATAGGCTACGAATCATTAATGTAGGAAGAAGAAAAGACATAAGTTATACATAATATTAACATACTATTATGATGATTATTATTTGAGTAATAATGATCTTTAATGTGGAGGTTATAGAAAACATTAGGGTACAATTATGATGATCATTATTTGTATGATAATGATCTTTAATGTGGATGTTATATAATACTAAAGGATGGCATCCAATTGATTTACAACATAGATAATTTTAACCTAATAATATTTGTGATTATTTTGCAAGGCAGAATTTATTTTTTATCTCTAAGTGATATGAAATTATAAATCTTTAATCTTTATATTTTTTTCACTTGTTCAGATTGACCAAACTTTTGATAGTTAAACATAACAAAAAATAGAAGTTAACTATTTACTCTTATTAAATTATTGATAAATAAATTAAATTTTTTTACATTTTTCTATTGACTTTGGTATTGTGATTGTGATGATAATGAAGAAGCTAGGGAGTGATGTTACGGTGATGTGGATGATAAAGAGAGAAACTTTTGTTTGGATGGTAAATGGAAAAATGAAAACTGACAGATTTCATAATTAGGTGATGAACAGAGAGATGAGAGATGAAAACTTATATTAAACTATTTAAATATGAACAAAGTGATAAAAACAATATGTTTTGGCTTTCCTTTAAGGAAAAATTTCATTTTAATCCCTAACATTTAGCGAAATATTACTATTTTACTCACTTATTCGTTTTGTATTCTCACCAGCCCTAATATTTTAGAAGTCCATCAAATTGGTTCTTCCATCAGTTGATCGTCAATCAAGCTTAACAGTTGGAAAGGTATTTTGGTCCTTTTGTTCCACTATTTGGAATTAAAAAAAAAAAAATTAGATCTCCGCCATTTATCAAAGTTATGACAGTTGGTAAAGATTTAACTAAGAAAAGATTACATTAAAATAAATTAAAATTTAAAACACAATAAAAAATTTTAAAAACCCCTTCTTGTTATCATATCTTTTTAAGAATTAGAATTTTTTTTTTTTTAAAAAAAAAAGCCTCCGAACAAGAACTAAAAAAATAATAATAATGTTCTAGATTCAAATCCCAGAAATACACGAATAGACAAAATGATTATCCCATGAAATCACGACCAAGAAATATACAAAGGCTAGAAACCTCAATAGGAGGAGGTTGAGACACCTGTAGCAATTCAAAAGATTTTTCATGTGAACCCTTCTTTTCTCTCTAAAGAAAATCATATATCTCAAAATTCCAGCTCACTTCTTATAAAACACTCACTGGATTAAGGTCCATGGCTCGACGAAGGCATGGTGTCACCACCATCAAAATTCGTAGATAGACCAAATATGAAAGGCTAAGAGCGACATCACACCATCGCCTACTCAATCTTCATCAAAGATAATCAAATCATAATTGATAGCAATTAGGGAAACAAAGAACCAGCCAGCTCGAACCACCACCATAACTATCGTCCCAAACCGACTACCGTCTTGGCCCATATTCTTTCTTCTCCCTATCATAGGTAGGTGTGTGGTGTGGTGACGAAGATCGATCATCCATCTTTTTTTGTTTTTCACGTTTTTGTTCTGGTTTAGAGATGAGATCTAGGTTCAAAAAGGATGAATATATGATTTTTTAAATCCAGATTTGTTGTTGAATATTTTAGGATTTAATTTTTTTTTAAAATTTTTTGTTTATGATTTTAGAGGTGTACATATCTTCAACCTTTGAAGCTCTAGGTTTGGAAACTCAGATCTTCAAAAGATGAAGATTTTTTTTTTCTTTCTTAATTTTTTTTATTCTTTTTTCGAGAATTTTTAATTTTTAATTTTCTTAAAACTTTTTTATACAAAATCTCTACCGTCCATAATTGTAATGAACGATAGAGATTCAATCATTTTTATTTTGATTTTAAAATTTTAGTTTTTAAATTACATTTTAAAAAATTAATTATTAAATTTATTTTGTTTTGTTTTAATTTAATTAAAATAAAAATAAAATGATTAAGTGTTATGAAACGTGGCCTAAAAACAATGAATATAAAATAACAATCAAATAAAAGAGAACAAATAATGAAGAGAGAAAGAGAGAAAATAATTCAATTGATGTGTTTTTCAATGGTTACAATATAAGCCTATTTATAGGCAAATTAGAAAATTATTTCCATAATGAAATAGTAACAAATAAGGTAATGAATATTATCAAAAAGGAAGTGATGTTAAGACCATATATTCATAACACTCCCCTTTGGACGTACACCACTTGATAATACTCTTCAAGATTCTTGAATGTACCAAATACCGCCTCATTAAAAACTTTGCCAGTAAAACTTAATGGGATAAAAACTGGTCAAAAGGGAAAAAAAAGTGTAGAATACGAAACTCCAAAAATGACATATTCCCTTGATAAAAATAAAAGATAGTTCATGATCTGTTGGATTAGAAATTCAATAATCTTATGAATTCAATAATATTTGGACGTGCTTAAACAGACTGCCTCGTTAAAAACCTTGTCAAGAAAATCCAGTGGGACAAAACCTGATCGAAGGAAAAAAGAGTGCAGTGCACGTATGTCCATATTGAATTAATATACTCCCCCTGAAAGGTATACAACTATTACTCTTGTAGTTCTTCGAAGATATTGAAAAATATGTTTGACTCCACTCCAGTGTCTTCGAGCTGATGGATTAGTATTCCTTCTGATTTGTGCTTTATCTTTAGGCTGAGACAATATCTTGTTTTCTCAAAATCTTACATCTCAAATTCTCTTTTCAAATATTCAACAGTTTTTAGGAGCTCTTCAGGAGTTCCAATTTAATTTATGTCATTGACATATACTGTTACAGTTGCAAATCCAGATTTAGATTTCTTTATAAATACACAATGACATATAGATCATTAATATATCCTTCTTTTGTGAGGTATTCACTAAGATGATTATATGATATTCATCTGAATTGCTTTCAGCCATATAAAAACTATTGTAATTTTATTGAATACAAGTTACGAGAATTATATGCTTCAGGCATTTTAAATCCTTCAGGGATTTTCATGTATATATTGGTATCGAATGACCTATATATGTATGTCATTACCACATCCACACGGCACATTTAAAATCTTTTGGAAACTATCAAACCAATCGAAATGTAATCGTATCAATCACAGGTGAATACATTACATTTGCAAACACCCATTTATATCCAATGAGTTTGACGTCTTCAGGCGTCTGGACTATTGATCCATATATATCATATTTGGCTAATGAAGTCAATTTTGTTTGAATTGCTTTATTCCACGTAGGTCAATCATGTCTTTTTCAACACTCATTGATACTATGTAGTTCATGATCATCATTTATAATCATGACTCCACAGTTCTCTAAAGAAATCTTTGTATTTCCAAGATTTTGCATATCTTCAGGAGATTGTACCGCTTCTAGGGTACTAGCCTTTACAAGGGCTGTTAATTCTTATCATATGAAATTAACTATGAGACAATTTATTTTTACATTATCAATATAGGGTTTCTGCAATAAACCTTTGAAATACGATTATATTTCATTGTCTCAATTTTCATATGAGTAATTATTTTGATCAAAATATATGACGTCTTCAAGCGTCCTCATGAAAGTTTAATACAACTATATAAGTATAGCTCTGCTTTTGTTTTGATCAATAATTTTCATGTCGACATTTATTCATAATATGTTATTCAATATCCTCATCATTTTTCTATAATATGCAGAGCAATAAAATATAAGATCTTAATTTTCTTTAAGTTTTCAGTACACATGCCTCTTCAGGGGCTACTGTAAACTTTCACACATTCTAAGGGCAAACTATAATATTTATAGTTTGAGCACATACACTTTTTCATATATGATTAAGATCCCTTTTGAGTTTCATAGGGGGAGATTCAAAGAGTTCTATCTCTTTAAAAACATTTAACTCTTCAAGAGTTATATTTATATGATAAGGATTATATATAGCTCGAGCGTGACCTTTAAAATGATCATGATATTTCATTATTCACTTCAGGGAATAATAACGTTACAACTAAATTTATTTTTCACACTTCTGTGTGTATCGAATGATTTGTTTGTTGCCATTCATATAAATTGTTCTTCAGGAACAATCACCCGGGTTAATGTATTGGCAATGAGTATAAAATCATTCGTGTATGCAATTTTCAAGTAAACGATCCTTTGAACTTTAAGTTCATATGACTTATACAATAATCGTTATAATGAAATATGCATGCCAACTATAATTTCATGTCGTTAAGTTTTATAATTTTATCTTTATTCTCCCCCTAACGATGAGAAAATTTATTCATTGACATTATGTTGTTATTCTTCATGAATTTATTTGCATTATCATAATATCATTCTGGGACTTAACTTAATTATACTGTCTTACTATCCTTTAGGGATATATTAGACTATCATATTATTTTTTTAATGACTCAAATGTCACATGGTGTCCTTAAGGGACCAAATACATAGGGTCCTTCGAGGATCAAATTGTAATATCAATTATTGTCCTTCAGGGACATTTATTAGGTAAGAATCTTCAGATTCTATAATGAATATCCATATTACTTCCAACAATTTAATGCCATTTTCTTTGCATTATTGGATGAAAAAAAAAAAAAAACTTTTTGATTCATCACAATTTTTTATCATATTATACTTATATGATCATATGATAGTCATCATAAAATATGCTTCTAATATATGACAGTATGAATAATACAAATGCGATATACTTTCATTAATGTATATCTACATAGATTCCTTTAGGATCTATTAAAGTAACAAAGTTTCACATATATAACATTATTGTTTTTAACTTTGTAATATGCAGATTTGCTCTTCTGGAGCCTTTATATATTAGTAAAAATTTAATATAATAATTATGTATACTTCAAGTACACAATTATAATTTCATATTTCAGTAATAGTAAACATTTTGCTTACTTTACTTTGGTGTGAATTCCACTTCAGGTGGTTAAAATTTATTATGATCATCGAGACTTTATTGACCATAATCATCACCATAACTATTAGATAATTTAACATTCACTTCAGGGAATGATATTAATTAATTTAGTTATGTGAGATAAATGATTTTTCACCCATAATCATTAATATTGCTACTTCAGGAGCAAATTTGAAGTACAAATTATTTCAATCATCTGACTTCATTTATTTGGTGATCAAGTATACATTCCAAGATATATAAATTGTAATCACAGTGAATTAATAAACAATTTCTCAAAAATACTATTACAATGAATTGTAACAAATATTTAATAATCAAATAAGGTATAAGAAAATACATGTCATGTACTTTATTTTCGTATCTTGCTTTGAGGAACGAAAATAACACGACCTTTGCTAACCAAAAATTTTATGAGAAACAACAATAATTATATAATTTAATATAAGAAGAATAAAAATATTGTACATTTTCTTCTCAAAAACTCAAAATTTCAAGTTATGATGTGATTGTATATCATAATTATATGTTCAATATGATAGTAACTAAAAACTTCAGGTTTTGATAGAATTGAGAATGAAATTCTTTTTCAAATCACATCAATCACTGTAATTAGTTTTAGAACTTCAGGTTCTATAAATTACAATCATACTTTAATATTATGATATATTTTAAAAGATCTCAAACAAAATCACTATCAAGAAACTCTAATAGTCGTTGCTACCTAATTTCCATATCTAATAGCTTATGCCACTATCAGACTCATATCGTCACTGAAAAGGTAACAATTTAACCATAATACAAATAGATTTAACTATGTAACATGAGACATGAGATCGTTATATATATCCGATCAAGTAATCTGTATTAAATACATAAATATGAAAATACATACCTCGATGCGTTAAAATTCATAAACAAAATATAGAACACTTTAGCATACTTACAAACTTAAGTTTCATGATCTATATATCCTGAAATCATGAACAAAAGTTAGTATAAAAGATCTTCGAATCTCTACTCACCCTCAATGAGGAGACATGTTTTCAAATTTATATGCTTGGTTCGATATGAGTTTTTTATCTCATATCAAATTCGAATTGATTTAGTTTTTCTCAATTTTTTCATTTGTAATTTTGAAACTTCTGGTTCCAAAAACTAAATAAATTATAATCTAGAATTGAAGTAAGGATCTGAAACTTCAGGTTTTAAGATCAAAATAAAACTGAGAATAAATTTATTGAGAATTCGAAACTTCTGGTTCAGATTTAAAATACAAAAATTCGGATTCAAAGTTCATCAAGAATCCAATCAATTAAAACGAATTTGATGGAACCATTATGTTATATGCAAAAAGCAAGAACATAACATCACAAGATCAAATTTATTCGATCTTTATTTAATTTTTCATAACACGAAAAAGTCACATAGCTTTCTGTGTACATGTATATGTATAACATTAGTTTCATATATGAAACACAAACTTGTAAATTTTGTTGTCTTTTGTGTTTAGATCCATGGTCTAAGACACATTCTTTCTATACAATAGGCAAGGGACAATTATGTTGCTTCAGGTAACTATAATTTATTTAACATATACAATTGTCTATATTGAGTGTAAAAGTTAACAAAATTTAATTAGAATTTAACTAGAATTTCTAGTTCAAATAAATTAATACTATAGAACTTTTGGTTCCAATAGATAAATATATCATAATTTATAATTCTAATTAAATTGAAAGTGTAGAACTTCTGGTTCTAAATAAATTTACAATATAGAACTTCAGGTTCTAATGAAATTGAAAATTTTAGAACTTCTGGTTCTAATTAAATTGATATTATAGAACTTCTGGTTCTACTTGAAAACTAAAACTTTTAGTTTTAATTTTCGCTTGCAAACTTCAGGTTGCAGATAAGAAAATTAGAAGGAATATCATATTAAATAAAGTATTAAAACATAAGTTTAATATCCTTGCACTTACTTTTGAATGCAGAAGATCAAAAAATAGTAGTTCTCTTATAGCAATATTCATAAAATTATTTAAACAAATACCAAAAATATTGATATCTCATAGAGAGCAAAAATATATATTATTTTTATATATTTTCTACATAGAACATAAATAAGGAAAGAATAATATTTTTTATAATATTTTTTTCCTTCCATACTCAGAACAAAGACAAACTTCATATATATATATATATATATTCTTTTTGCATCAATCAAACAAATAAAACAAATTTTTCGATTCAATCTTTTCTCTTTATATAATCAATCAAATCATGCAAACAGTATATGGATTTGAAACTCTTAACATATGCTTTCAAAATATGATATATATTGCATATGTTTAAATAAATATATAAACTAGAATAGTAAAAAGACAAAAATCAATTAAACTTGAAGAAAAATTTATTTTGGATCTAACATAACATCCGTTAGCATAAAATGACATCTATACGAAACACATATACTAGTACAGAGTAAATCATATAAATGAAATCTCACATACTAGATTCGTGCTGATAACGTGTTATGAAACGTGGTCTAAAAGTAATGAATATAAAATAACAATCAAATAAAAGAGAACAAGTAATGAAGAGAGAAAGAGAGAAAATAATTCAATTGATGTGTTTTTCAATGGTTACAATATAAGCCTATTTATAGGCAAATTAGAAAATTATTTCCATAATGAAATAGTAACAAATAAGGTAATGAATATTATCAAAAAGGAAGTGGTGTTAAGACCATATATTCATAACATTAAGGACATTTTAGTCTTTATATAGTTTTCGTCATATTTGATTGTTAGTTAAACGATCAAATGGACTAAACTGATGAATTTTTAAAATGTTAAAGATGGCAGGTATTCAATAGGCACATAGTGGTCATGTCGCGGATCAACCCATAAGTCGACCCATGACTTGTACCATATCCATATTGGGTATCACTCGGTATGGATACCCAATATCCATAGCGGGTGAGTGCCCTGTATGGATACTGTGGGTATCCATACCTGTAGCATCCATGCCGGGCCAGTTGCCTGTTATGGATTGTAGTGTTTGATTTTTTACCATTTTTAGTATTGTTTTAATGTATGTTTTTGTTCATAATTATTATTGTTGCATGTTGAATTTATCTATACCATATCTGTGGTTTAGAAGCTATGTTGAATTTTCATAAAGCTTCCTGATGATAGGTTGCCATATCATTTTTATTTGTCACAGTTTAGTTGTGCAGTTACAATTTTCATGTCAATACTATCCAAGAAGCATATTTGAGTATTTATTTTTTTGTGCAGTACTTTCTTTGCTTATCTGGGGATATGATATGTTTTTTATGTGTTTGTTTGACTTGCGTCGTTTGCTGAATTGAGTTATTATATGCATAGCTGATGTTGATCATTTGACTCAATTTCATCATTTAATTGGTAAGTATTTGTCAAGTATTGTTATTGTTTTTTTGTTTACTGTGAATTGTTCTATTAAAAAAAAAATAATAAGTACAGATTATAAACTTATGGTCTTTTGTTTTAACTTGAAGGTGAAAAAATGGGAAGGACTGACCAAATGTTCAAAAGCACAAGAAGATGAATATTTTCTTCTTTGTGATGTGTATGGAACTTTTGTGATTAATTAGGGCTGTTTGGACTGGCTATATATATGTTTATTGAACTATGTTAATTGTTAGGCCTGTTTTGACTTCTTTTTTTTTTTTAATAACAGTTTTAAACGTTCCATGTGTTCTATGTTTTAGGCGCTGTTATATGTTTTGAATTGTTTTAGGTGCTGTTTTTGAATTGTTTTGAATTGCAATTTATATAAAATTTAACTTCAAGTGGCGATATATATATATATATATATATATATATACACACACAAAAACACAATGCAACTCAAATACAAAGAAAACCGACCAATCATCTTTAACACAATACAACCTCAAATCATTTCAAATTTGTTTCAAAGTCCTTGGTTCATAATTTTGAAAAAGATTTAAATTTGAACTATAATTGATTATCATATCAAAAACTCACATAAATCCTAAACTTAATGATGGTTAAAAGAATGCAAAAAATAGATTATTGGTTCTTACTGCCAACTTGATTTATTAAAAAATATATGACAAAAGTGTTTTTTGAACGTATGATGATCATGATGGGTTTTTAATTTTAATTTTAAGTTTTTGACTACAAGATTAATGAAATGGATCAAAAAAAAAAAAAAAAACAATAACAAGTAACATACAAACCTTCAAAAAACATTTTTAAATTTTTCTTCTTTCACCAACTATTGCAAGACAAAGATTGGTGTTTCTGTTTTAATTAACAGCACATTTTGAATAATATATTTGGTAAATTTGGGGTATTTTAATTTTAGATAGTAATTTTTTATATAATAATAAATCATGGTTGAAGTTTAAATCTTTTTATAAGGAATATGTTATCATTCCTTATAAAAATATAGTTTAATAAAATAGGATGTACTTATAAAATATAGTTTGATAAAATTATGAATAAAGAGTATTCTTGGTACAAACAATTTTTGAGGGATATAAATATAGCTCCTCTTTAACTTATCGATCAGCCCATAAAATTCAGTTTTTGAAATGGCCCAATTTATCAACCCATAATATCTATACGAGATTATGGTAGAGTCTCATTATCAGCCCATCAAATTCAACTTTCACAACCGCCCAATTGAATAAAAATTGGATTTTAAAGTCAGTCCAAAATACTAGGCCCAAACCGAATGAATTGAATAGAATTAGTTTGGATTGGTTGGTTTCATTCCTTTTGTTCAGTTTGGTTTAATTTGTAAAACCAAAAACTGAAAATTTTTCGGTTTCGGTTCAGTTTGGTTTTGTCCAAAACCAAACCTTGCTCACCCTTAGAAGGATAATTTGAATTCAAAATCTCTTACATATCCATAAGAGATCTTACATGTTAAGTTAGTTATTAACTATTCGTTAAAAAAAAAAAAAAAATATATGTGTGTCTTATGACAATTTTTTTTTTTTTTGCTTAACACTATTCTTGTTAATAATTAGCATCCAAGATGTTATAACAAAAATAATTCTTGTTAAATTTTATAAAAGCTATATTCTCAAACGAATTTCTAAACGTCGTTAAAAGTAGTCAACAAAACTATAAAATTTAAGCACAAACTTCTTTAAAATCAAAATCAAGATAGTCAATGGAAATTCCTGCATGCAGTGTGATAAATTAATTAATTATTACAACAAGAAAAGGAGGAGAATGGGAGAGACAAAGAGAGTGATGCATAGAGGCAGAGACATGTAAGACTTGTTGGGTTCGGTTGGTGACCTCCAAATTGATCCATTCAATACAATACAGTCCCCAAAGTTTGGGATATTTGATTGCAGAGATTTTTGCAATTTGTTTCTTTATGTTGCCTTGCCTGCCAGTACTTCACACCATAAATTATGCTTTCTCATCACCACATATTTTCATCTTCAAAATGTTCTTGGATTTCAATGGACATTTGATACATAACCATTTAATTACGGTGATTTTTTTTTATTTTGAATGTTGGTGGTGTTTAAATTCATTTTTATTTAAAATAGTTTTTATTTTCAAAAACAAAAATAGAATAAAATATTCAGTGATATGTTGTGTAAACTATGTTTTTGAAAATGTGTTTTTGAAAATCGAAAACACATTTTTTAAAAACAATTAGAAAGTAAACATCGACTTAGATTTTTAATAGGGCAGGGAGAGATTTAAGTTTATGAAAATTAATGATTTGATCTTTCATCTCTCTTTATCTCTCTCTTTTCATAAATTTTTTTAAGAGAAATTGTTCATAGATTTAAACAATATCTCCCAACTTTTTTCTCTTGCTATATTTGGGTATTTCCTTGTACTTTTTTTTTTTTTTTTGGGTCTTAATTTCATCAAAGAAACATAGAAATAGTCATGAATTCTTTGAGGATGTTGACATGTTTCCTTTGTTATTTGGTTAATCTTAAGAGTATTTGAAATTGTTTGACAATGACAACAAATAATACTAATTAATAATTAAAAGTTTTTTTTCCCCTTTTCACATATTTATTCTCATGTAATTTGAAATGCTCTCAAATTAAAGTTGAAAGACAGAGTCGGTAATGTTATTAAATTTAGCTGCCCAGTTCAACAAGGAAAATTAGATTTATCAAGAATCTTAATAATTTAATTGAACACAACTCAATAAAGGATCGATAATTCTGATCTTTTTGATGTATGGACTTGAAAGGTAGTGCTAAAATGGCGTGTAAAGTAGTTCTGCTTTTCTTCTTTTTCTATAAATTAACAAGCATAAAATAAATAAAGAAACAGAAATTGATGCCATGTTCCAACTTATGCAAAATAAATATATATCCCATGAAGGATCCACTCCAAAATAAATAAAGAAATTAATGTCAATACTTCAAATGAAAGGCAGCCCTGCAAATGACAGCACCCCCGTGAAGGATCCACTCCTGACTGAGCCATGCTTCAAACGATGACCATTTTCAATCTTGCTGCCTTAATTCGCTCCACCAGACATATCTACATATCCACATATCCCATGGTTTGTTTTCTTGCTGTCTTAAGCCGCTTAGTTGACCTGTAATAGCAAACATACAATAGCAATTCTGCTGTTGAAAAATAAATGCCCAACCCATTTGGAATTTGATTCCAAAACACAAAAAAACAAAAACATATTAAAAGCAATTGGGGAGTTAATCTACCACATAGTAGACTTAGAAAAGAGAAAATGATAAAAACTTATAGTAATAAATTTATCAAAAGGGAGAAAGGAATAAGTAAACCAAGTAACATCGTTACCAAATGAACCAAGAGAGAGGAAAAATGACATGTACTCCACACTTTTTGTAGTAATCACCAATTTTTGCACTATTAAATATAAAAAAAATTAAGTAAACCAAATAAAAGTAAGTAATTATATTACCGTCAATAATGATAAGATTAACCATAACGGATAATGAAGAAGCATACATCATAATGTTGAACACAATGCAAATGATGCCAACAACCATAGAGCATTTCTCAGTATTGTGGAGTAGGGTTAGGACCAGAATAAGAACGAGGGCGATGAATATGAGCTCAACAAACTAAACAGACTATGAACCTCTTCTTCTTGTCTAAGTAGAACATAAAAATGTCAATGTAGAAAAATTCTAAGGTTATGCCACCGGTGTTTATGGTCAACACCAGGATGGTATTTGGATTCACCATTGGTAGTCTATACACATCCCATGCAATTGATTAGGGTTACCAAGTATGAAAATTGTGAGAATGGCTCCATTGATTTTTTCTTCATTATTTGAATAAAAGTGAACTTGCACACAAAATTTTTTGTTAGAACATTTTAGGCAGAAACATCCAACATGTGGTTAGTAATATGTTAGAGGCAATTAATGAAACTTATATTGGTGACAAAAACAGAAACCTTGAAATGATGTTCCCTATGACACCAACCACATTTCGAACCATTTGCTTGGTTGCTGCTACCATGGATGCAAGCTGATCAAGAAGAACAAGTAAAACACGCGAGGAGAGGCTTGATGTGCGGCTAGAGCCTGAAGTGCACTTTTCAAGTAATTGTGAAGAGAGAGACCATTTTAAAATTATATTTAAAAGAGGTGTAACACGTGAGGGGAGACCATTTTAAATGGTATTATTTTATGTTTTATAACTTGTACAGATGTTTATGACATTTGTAAAAACAATGGTGAGATTATGTGTGTGTGATGAGGGAAAATGACGGTGAGATTATGTGGGTTGTCAAATATGGAAAATGATGAGTGAAAATAAATGAGTATATTTTGGATTATATTATTTTCTGTGGTATAGATGTTCTGAATTTAAACTTGTCATTTTGCCTTCGTACGTTTGCAGGGAATTTTTAGAGGGCCAAGGATATTTTGGTGTGGCTCTAGCCTCTAGCTTTGAGACTGAATTTACTGGCTATGGGCTGGTAATTAATATCTCTGTGATACCATCTGTGTGTGGATGGGTATATTAGACATACGGTAAGAATATGTGATAGTACATGTATATGTTTTATGACTTTTAACCTTAATGTATGAAGGATTGTTCATTGTCGTATTTGATACAGGAGATGCAGTCAGCTCCATGCATTGAGCTTTTTTTTTTTTTTTTTTTTAAATAAGGCCCAATATTTCGCAGATTTTCTTTGCCCAGCTTATTATTTCCAACGTGAATAAGGAGCCCAAAGTATTAAGGTTCCTCAATGAACTGGTTGATTTTAGAGTACATAACATGACTGTGATTTTTAATTGATTCCCATGGTACTTTTCGCCTCACATTTTTGTTTGGAGGGACAATTACATTGAAACAAAATACTACAAAATTAACTGCCACTATAACTTTTTGAAGGAAATTATAAATCAATGTTATCATAGTGTGGGAATTGTTAATTATTCATTTTGTTTTCAAAAGATGAGAATCAATGCGTATGGTTTCATATTAATATACCAGTTCAAAAATCATCAATTAAAGACATGAATTAGAAACTCAATTATTAGTTGTAGAATGGACGTCTTACGGTTTCATATTGATAATGGTGATGTGTTCAACTAACTCTAATAATATTGATGGGACACACTGACACTAATCAATGAATGGCTTGTTGAATCGGGTTGGCTAAAATTAGATCATTAATCCATTCCAGTAACACTCAAATTTTTAATTAACAATATTGATCGAATAACAGTCATTAATAACAAAATTGGAGATGATCATGAATTTTATATTGCAATTAAGTGCCACATATCTTTGATTAAAAAAAAGCTACTCCGAATAGGCCATTCTATACTACATGTTTGAATCAAAACGTAAAAAGTAATGAAAAGATTCTCTATAAATCACTATTTTATTTTAGCATGTATTTGAAACTACTTTAAATGGAGAAAAGGAAAGTTTTGAATGAAAGTGGTTTTATAAAAATATCTGGTGTTGTTTCTGTTTAATGCCCTTGAATGGAATTCATGTAATTTAAAAAAGTACAGATACTTCTTGACTTCTATTTTTCTTTTTCTTTTTTCTTTTTTCTTTAAAAAAAGAGCTATTTCAAACAAAAAATTAATTAGCAATAAGATTAAATAAGAAATTTATCAATACTCCGCTAATATACTTCCAAAAAAATTATAACTCAAAATATTTCTCTTAAAGTCAAAATCAATTTAATTAGTGTTTCGTTAAGATTCTATTTAACATTAAAAATAAAAAACGAACTTTAAAAACAATCCACACATCTAAAAGTATAATTTTGTTTTCAAGCCGTTGAGGATTTGGGGTGCTTATTTCTCGATTTTGAAAAATTGCCTGGTGTCAAGACTCAAGAGATAATGACCCTATAGAATTGAGGTTGATGTGACAAATGAAATTAAGTTCAAATAATTAACATCCCTATTGAAATGTAAAATAGATACTTGATTGAAGAAATTGAATCACCATGGTTTCATACTAATTGGGTGATGATTGGTGATACATGTGCAACACTAAACCATAATTTATCATCATTATTTACCGCGTTTTTCTTAAGGTTACTATATATATGTATAAAGACAACTTTGAAAAAAGTTCATGATTATCCTTCAGTTGATCATCTATATCTTGAAACAACAAACATTATTTTTTTTTTTCCCTTTATTATTTTTTTAATTTCTCTTAATATTAATCATCGAAAAATACAATCAAATGAGGCTAATCCGATAGTATATTTCTCACACTTAGATCACTAAAGTTGTGAGTCTAAATTATACTTCTCTTTTAAATTCTAAATTACTTATAATAACTCAAATCAAAGAAAATATCATTAGAAGTATTTTGGTGAAACAAGTATATCAGTTACTAGCCACATATAAGACTATATGTACCATAGCTATAAATAGTAATTTTATATTCCAGATAGTCAAGCACTTACAAAAGATCCGAGTCCAAATGGACCGTAGAATTTTAAAATTATGACATGGGGCTGGAATGAAAAAGTTAGAAAGGGGTCCAATTAAAGAGCCCAATTGAAGCAGTAAAAACAGCCCAGAAATACTTTAGAGAGCCCAAAATCAAGTAGGCCGAATTTTTGGTGAACCTAGGCCGAATTTTTAGTGAGCCTGGTTAAAAAAAAAAAAAAAGAATCAAACCCATTAATGGGTTGCCCCTTGCTTTTATATATCTTCCTTTTATCAACGTTAAGACTTTGATTGATTTTTTTCTTCTAGTAACCACAATTGGGGTCTAACGGATCGTACTGTTCATTCATGGCGGTTTGTATATGTATGTTTGAAGCCTAATTTCTTTCGTGTTCATTTTTATATAAATTTTTCTTCTAGGCCAAGATGGGAAGGTGGTCTGTACGATGGTGATGAGTGACAATGATTAGAAGTACTCCATTTAGCTGAAGAACTAGGAGCTGATTATATTAATTTTGAACTCAAGGTGATGTATTGATATGCATACATAAGTATACAATAAGGCATTGGAGATTTTGTTTTTTATTTTATATGTATTTCGCGTTAAGTGCTTTCTCGTCCAATTACAGACTGCATGCTGAATGAAAATATTATCCGTTTAGCGTCACTTATTAAACTATGACCTCAACAATTTCTGTAAAACCTTTTTCGGATTTGTACTGTACCCATGTACGTAATAAGATGATTTTTATTTATAAAATAATAGAAAGGAATTTTAAGGTATTTTATGATGAAATTAAATTTTTATGGGGTTTCCAGAAGGATTTGGGATTTAATTTAATATTAAAAGTTGAGGGATAAATTTGTGAAAATAAAAGATTTTTATAAAGAGTGAAAAAATTGTAAATATAAGGAAAGGACAAAGATATTAGGGAAAAGTAATAAATTCTCTAGAATTTGGTAAAGTCGTAATTTTAAAAAAAATTAGTGAAAAGCGAGCTTAACCCACGCTTATAAATATAGGTGTGTGGTGAGTAATGTCGACAGAAGAGAAAAATCTGAAAAGGAGAGAGAATGAGAGAAAGCTGTCGGCAGAGGAGAAGGAAGGTAGATCTACAATGGTGTCCAAGCTGATTTCTACCTTCTTTGGATGAAAATCAAGCTGTTGGAATATGAGGAACCATATTTTGTAAGATCTAAGTGATAAAGAATCATTTTTATGGTTTTATGATAGTAAAAAGTTGTAGAGTACAACTTTTCGGTTACAAGTGATTAACGAAACCTTTGGTATGTAGATTTGGTGATTTGAAGCTGTAAGCGAGAAAGAAAGTAAAGCAAAAGGTTGAGCAGAAGTCTAGTAAGTGAGGTAGCTACAAATGGTATTAATTTGTACTGGTTTGTCTATGAATTGAGATGATTTAGTTTCTGTCGCTGAATCTGATGAGGTCGCGACCTAAAAGTTTGGTGAAGAACTGATGATATGTTGATTTAATATATACATGTGAAATGAGGTCAAAGTGTGTTAATGGTAACATAAAATGTAGAAGTCTAGAAAAATGAGTGTTAGAAGTAGACATGCGTGAGTTAGGGTAAGAGCTCTCAAAGTGCGAGCTGGAGGAGGTTCTTAGCGCATTTCAGCTAGTCGAGATGGTCAACTAAGGAACGAACTGGGCTATGCCTATTGATTTTCATCTTGCCTGTCTGGACTAAGCTGGAGTGCGAGCTCACAAAAATGAGCCGAGTGAGGTCATAGCCCATTAGAAGTGTTTGGCTAAGCTGGCCTAAGACAGTAGCTCACAAGGGCGAGCTAAGAGAAGTTGAGGACCAAACCGAGCTAGAAGAAGGTAGCAGCTCGCTGAGAGAGTGAACTGAGCGAGCTCACTAAGGTGGATGCCTTCAGTTCAGGCTTAGCCGGACAAGTAAGAGCTCGCTGAAGGTGCGAGCTGAGGTGCGAGCTCGCAACTCGAGCTGGACTGACAGTATTGCGGTCCCTAGCAATTTGTGTGGGATTAGGGGTTAGAGATATACTAGTTCAACTAGCTAAGTGAAGGTTTCATTTGTCAATAAATGTAGGTGACATAGCGAGCTGAGAGGAGGTCGCTGAAGCAGTGGAACAAGTGAATAGGACAGCAAGCAGTGAGTGTAAATTGTTCATTATACTTTTCAAGTTTATATTGCACAATCTTTCTAAATTCTTATCAATTATTTCTTTAGCTTATCAATAGTTTATTTTTAACATGCAAAGATATAGTTTTGTATGATATGCTATGCAAATGTTACTAACTTATTTTATGAAAAAGAAATTGATTTGAATATCAAGAAAAGAAAGAGTTTTCAAAGACTAATGGAACGACTTAAGCTTATAGCTAAACAGACCTTTTAGCATTAAACTCGGCTGGTATACCTCACAGTGTAGGGCAAGTGTTGGGAGGGATCGGGGGAATAAAGTCTGTCATGTCTGTTGAGTAGCATTCTACATTTGTGGGGTATTGTCTCACTTGCGGTGTGTGATGATAGTTCCACCACGCAGTAGCGAGATATCTTTATAGTTTTGTCAAGGTGTGCAATGATAGTTATTCTGTCACGTGACCCCTCATACTGAGCGGAGCTGGTCTATCCGTTCATATGATCGTAGCTTTTCTTAGGTTCTCTATTAGTATAGATTTTAAAAGAGAAGCATACCTTGAAAAGCATATTTTAGAAAGTATTTTAGAAAAAACTATTGAAACCTAAAGATAATTTATAAAACCCAAGTTTTTAGAAAATAATTTTTTTTAAAGAAAAATATTTTCAGAAATGTTTTCGGGAGATATTATATAAAATTTAGTTTAAACAAAACTTGCACACTCATTAGGCTTTATAGCTTACAATGTTTTAGTTTTATGTTACAAAAACCTCCTAGGTACAAGAACGAGGAATCAGGGTACCAGTCTGCTGCGATCAAACTAGGTGAGTCAAACAATTGACGACATTGCATAACTTCTTTTGTAAACATTGTGCTTTCAATCTTATTATTAATTATGTTCTTGTGCATCCTTGATATCCGAACGTATTTTGTAAAATTTTTTTGTAAACACGATGACATGACTATTTTAGATGAACATTTTTAGCTATATTTATGATAGTGTTTTTAGATATATTTTGAATAGAAATTTTAATGAATTTTTTTTTTTTTTTTAAGTAGATGGTTTTCTTGTAAAGTAAAGTTATTTATAGATACGGGTTCGCTCCATAATGTCCTTTTGGATCTTATTAGTTGGATTTCAGAAAGGTCTCATGGGGTGTCTGGCAGGACCGTCGGATTCACTAGAGGGAATCTGGGACGAGTCTTGTCATTCTCTGACTTGTATGGTATAATTATGCAGGTGGCTTCGGATTATTTAGGGAAACAGAAAAAGAATCATCATAGTGGTACAAAATTTATTGTATCTTGCTACATAAACAATGCAACACCTTCAAAAAAAGATCTCAATGATCTTGTTGCGAGTACGCAAGCTACTGGAGCAGATGTCATTAAAGTAGTTGTTAATGAAACTAATAATACCAAAACATCAAGAATTTTCAGCTGCTTTCGCAGAGCCATGTATGAAATTTCATGATGGAACTTAGGGGGGTGTATTCTACTTAGGAGTTTGTTGAAATCCAAATGATTCTAAAAATCAAGATGTATTCAATTTAGAATTTTTAAAATTTCATTAAAATTTAGATGTATTCAATCCAGATTTATAAGGATTCTAATGAAATTTTGGTGTATTCAATTCAGCCTTTTAAGAAATCTAAATAAGTCTATATGTATTAAAAAAATCAATGATTTTGTAGTAATTGTATTTTAATGGATTTTTTAAACTTAGATATAAATTAAAAAACTCATATGAAATCTTACCTCACCTCCAAAAATTTCATAGATTTCATACCTTCAATTTTTTTTTTCTCTTGGATTTTTTTTTTTTCAGTGATTAAATCACCAAAACCTACAAATTTTTCAACAATCAACAAGTCTTTTTGTCTTTAATGGAACCCCCAAATCTACAAAAACCCAATCTTTTGATCGGCAACAATTACAATCTCACGTTAATCTATACAAAACCTAGTAGCTGAGATTCACAAAGGAAACTCAAATTTCTCTATTTGTTGATATTTTATGAGTTGATGCAATTGAAGATTGATCCACCTCTTGAATTTATCTAAGTTTATTCTGCTTTGATTTATCGCAACTGTGGTTTCACAAATGAAATTTTCATAATGCACAATAACAATTACAAAAAGAATGGATAAATGTTGCATAGGTATAAATGAAGAATGGATAGAAACTAGGCGATGACAGCTAAGATTCCTGTGCAATAATAACACATAGGAAAGATAACAATTTCACCATGAATAATGTTATTAATATTGTTTTTTATAATTACTCCCACCTGTTTTATTGACACATTACACTTGCAATTTATAGGTTGTTGGTTCTATTAAAAATTGGCACTAAAAGTTTACTAATTTGGAAACGTGAAACTATCAATCTTCTATATATGTACATACAAGCATGCATGCATACATACAAGAAGAGGTTTTGCTGGCTACAGATTTGCATTGATTTTTAAACTTGATTTTTTTCAACTTTATTGAACTTGACACACTCTTCAAAAATGTATAAATATGATATGATATGATCTTAAGTTGATACATATATATTAGCAATTTTTTTTAAAAAAAAAAACAAATAATTTGACGTGGAAAAATAAATATCATTTTATAATATCAAAATTTTCATTAATGTGATTTATAAAAATAAAATAATCATATAAACTTAGTCATAAGTTATATAATTTGGCGGAGAAAATTAGGCCAAATACAGTATACTACTCATCATATGAATTTTTTTTTTAAAAAAATAAAATCATTAACAATTTCATTTAAATATATATTCAATTTCATTTAAATCTATGTAAAAAATCCAACAAACTATAAGTAGAATTCTAACAAAATTTGATGTAATCCATTAAATAATCCAACAAATTCTTAAATAGAATTCTAACAAAATCTTATGGATTCTATGAAATTTATAAAATCTATCATTAAAAGAAACTCCAACAAATTCAAATAAAATCTAGATTGAATACACCCTACTTAATTAATGTAACATTCATCACACAAGACATGAGGTTAAGCTGTACAGAATAATTTACATGTGACATGTAGGGGAATTGATATGATTGTTAGTTGAGACTATATATGTGTGTATATATATATATATATATATATATATGTATGTATGAATGACAATAAAGTTTTTCTCAGATAATGATCCGTTGTTGTTGAGTAGATAACGTTAGGATTACAGGATCCCTGTGTCTTTATGGTTTTATAGCTTTGTTTAGTATAATATGACATTAGCTCTTGTAATTATTTTCTGCAGCTTCCAATAATAGCATATTCATTAGGAGAAAGAAGCTTCATAAGGCAGATATTGTCTCTGAAATATGGTGGTATTCTTGTATATGGATCTGTAGATGGAAAGCCAGATCCTGGTCTGCCTATAATAGACAATCTTAGACATGCGTATAAAGTCAATGATATAACCGAGGACACCATTGTCTTCGGGCTCATCTCGAAACCAGTGAGCCATAGCTAAGGCCTATATTCCATAATCCTACCTTCAGACATGCCAACTTCAATGGAGTTTCTGTCCCAATGTTTGTTGACGACCTCAAGGAGTTTTTTAGCACCTATTCAAGCCCTGACTTAGCTGGTTTTAGGTATGCCGAAACAAGTCATGTTCATCAATTAGCAATCATGCACACATCCACTGATTTTGTTTTCTGTTGCAACTAACTGTGCAATATATGTGTTATGCTCGTACTTACACATGTGAAAACAATTATATGTAGATAGGTTTATTTAGGCTACAAGGCCACCTTCTAATAGAATTAATGACATAATTGTAATGTCGGCTTTCCATACAAGGAAGCTGTGACTGAGTTTTGTGATGAAGTCCATCCACTTGCTCAGGTTAATTTGACCTCCCTGTATGAACATCGCAAATTATTATAGATTTTCTGATTTCATACATATGGGATTCTATATTTTCATGTTGTAATTCTGCTTTGGTTTGCACTGCTTTTTTTTTGTTGACGATCGGAATCGGTCAACACCCGGTCGGGGGTCGGAACCTCGCCGACGAAACGATTTATGTGGGGCCGGCCTGTAGACCGTTGAACCCCTTTTGGCCTCTTGGGGTCGCGTCCGGAGTTGAACTCGTAACCTCTTATAAGGTTTTTGAGTGCACAACTCCTACCACCAAGCTGAGTCAGCTTGGTGGTAGGAGTTGTGCACTCAAAAACCTTATAAGAGGTTACGAGTTCAACTCCGGACGCGACCCCAAGAGGCCAAAAGGGGTTCAACGGTCTACAGGCCGGCCCCACATAAATCGTTTCGTCGGCGAGGTTCCGACCCCCGACCGGGTGTTGACCGATTCCGATCGTCAACATTAAAACGCGGCTTGGTGGTAGGAGTTGTACACTCAAAAACCTTATAAGAGGTTACGAGTTCAACTCCAGACGCGACCCCAAGAGGCCAAAAGGGGTTCAACGGTCTACAGGCCGGCCCCACATAAATCGTTTCGTCGGCGAGGTTCCGACCCTCGACCGGGTGTTGACCGATTCCGATCGTCAACACTAGTAATATTACTTGAAGCAAGTGTAGAGGCCAACAATAAAGGATGCAAAATAATCACTTCATCGATAAAGTATTTTGATGTTAAAAAAATCTTCAACCAATAATGAGGCGGAAAATACTACTACAAAATATTTTAAAATAAGTTTATTTAGAGAAAAGGAAAGATTAAACTGTCTGATTACACACCCAACCCTCCCCAATAATCAACGCAGGTTTGTGGCAACCACAAGTCTCCATAAATAAAACTGGCCACAGTGTATTTATCCGCATTAGAATTATTCAGGAGTAGAATCATCATAACAGCCAGAGAAAAAGGATGGATAAATGTTGAAGTTAGTTTTTCAAGTCAAGATTTCAAGTTATTTTGACTTGATCCTTAAAGAGATTAGAAATTATATAGGATCTTTCGATATTTCTAAATATAATGATATTGAATTTGACAAGAAAAAGAGTCAGTTTCAATTATTTTGTCAACTCTATCTCACTTTTTTTTTCCCCAATTTGTCTACTTGTTCTTCTTGAGCTATTGTACTAGTACAAGAGCAGAATGTTCACACTGTGCTTGGTATCATAGTTGGGTTGTTTTCTAAAAGCTTCTATAGACAACAAAGTGATCAATAATGGTTTGATTTATGCAATTTTGTTTATATTTATTGCCTTTCTTTAGTATATATTTAGAAGTGTTAATTTGTCTTTACTCCAAATGCATGCACATAACTTTCATTGGCTTTTTTGAACGCTATGAATTTTTCTTTAGTTTTTGTGTTCGTGGTGCTTGTTATCTTTTTTTTTCAACTTTTATATTTTTATTTGATTAATCTGATGTGGTTTTTTTTTTTTCAAGGAGCATCATTTTAGGGTTACTCCTCCCACTATAATAAACACTCATCAAAAATCACTACTACTCAGCCCACCAACACTTCGAATTTCCTCCAAAATTCTTCCTCACATTCCCATAAAACAAAAATAAAATAGTCATCATATTTGCGATCAAGAAGAATTTTGTTCTCATGGATTTATTTTGTCTTCCGTTTGCTAGTTAGCTACAATTACATCAATGTAAGTCTTCATACATGTTCTATGTATATCCTTTTTGTTTTAGTTTGGATAAATTCATTTATATAAATATGAGTTAAAAGTCATCTATTGATCGACATGACTATTAAAATTTATTTTTAATCATGTTTACAAATATGTTGATGGAAACTAATATAGCAATCATGGAAGATAACGAAACAACTAGATAAGAAGATAATCGAAGGGAATCGAGCTGATTCATGAAGACAATTGGACTTTATTGGATTTTAATTGGAGGCAAATTGGGCTTTAAAATATTATGTGCTATGTTTATTTTATTAGTTGGGTCTTCGTTAATTTATTATGTTTAGTTTATTTTATTATTTAAGAATTATATTATTTGGGTTAAGACATTTAATTTAAACCCAAGTGAGTATGTTAAGTTAAGCTCAAATGTTAGGAGATTAGGGTTTCATGTTAGGGTTTTATTTCTTTTATCTATAAAAAGACTTGTAACACAAAGCAAATATGACAATGATGATTAGCCAACCTTTTAATTGAAAGGATAGAAATTTGTTTCCTTTTTTATTCATTGTTGAATATGTAATCTTATCAAGTCATGCTTGTAGTGATTAAAAATAATTTATCTCACCTTTGCATCTCTTTGTCGGGGGTAGCATTGATATCCTTTTTATAATTTTGATTCGTAATTGAGTTTTAATTATTTAGGTCAAAATTCATTTTTACTTTGGTTCAGTAAGAATTTATTATTTTTTCATTGATCCTTTTTTTTTTTTTTGGGTTATGTTTTAATTTAATTATGGGTATCTTATTTTTATTTACAGAGTTTATATCAGTTGATATTAGAGTTTTGAATATTAACTCAGGTTTGGTTAATTAATTAATTAATTAATTTGTTCTTTTCTAATTTGTGTGTTTTTTTTTTTTTTTATGGTAATTGATTGTGTTGGCCGAACGTCACCAAGTGTCGTCAATCAATGATTCTTTTCTTTGTTTCAATCACCAACATCATCCATAAATGTTTTTATTTTACTTTTGTTTCTTCTAATCCGCGCCTCACCATCCGTCACCCACCAATTAATTTTATTTTTATTATTAGTTTTTTATCTTTTGTTTCTTGTGGTCTGCACGTCAACTAATCACCCATCATATATATTTTTTATGTACAAGAATTATATCTGGAATTAATTCATCATATATTTATTGAGTACAAGATTTATATCTAAGATTGATCTAGAAAACAATTAAGATCAATTGAGATAGAACATTAGTTACACGGTTTAGAGAATTACTTCCAATTGGGAGGGATTCACCCACAAAGAGATGAAGGAGAGACCCATCATATATTTATTTATTTATTTTCTTTGGTTTCGTTGGTTTCTTTCGTCTTTTTATTTTTGTCAGTTTATCATCATTTTTTTTTTTGTCTTCTCTTGTTTTGTCTCGATCCACAAAAATCTGCAAGGCATCCACCTTCAATCTTGAATTTTGATTCACTATTGGCCGATTCTTGAATTTTAGTTCTTGATTGATCTTGAAAAAGGAAGAGAAAACAGAGGAGTGAAACGCACAAGAAGCTGTTGAGTGAAATATGTGGAGGAGCGTCGTGAGGTCCTTTTTGATATTCTTTTCAGATTTCAAATACATCTTCGAACAACAATAAAATTGAGACACAATTTGAGGACAAATATAGTTTTGAGGAAAATGGGAATGATAGAAACCAATATATCAATCATGGAAGATAGCAAGATAATTGAATAACAGGGTAATTCATGAAAGCAATTAGATTTTACTGGGCTTCAATTGGAGGCAAATTGGGCTGCAAAATATTATGAACTGTCTTTATTTTAATAATTAAGCCTTAATTTATTATGTTTAGTTTGTTTTATTATTTATACGCTGACATTTAATTTAATTTAAGCCTAAGTGAGTATGTTTAGTTAAGTCCAATTGTTAGAGAGTTAGAATTTCATATTAGGGTTTTATTTTTTTACTTATAAAAGGAATTGTAACCCTAAACAAACATAACAATAATGATGTAGTCAATTTCTTAATTAAAAGAATAAAGATTTGGTTTTCTTTTGTTTATTATCGACCATATGTTCTTATTAAATTATGCTTGTAGTGATCAATTTAATTCTTCATAATTACTCGAAGTAGTCTAATTCTTTGACTCTGGCCATGGACGAGAACTATGAGCAAATATACCAAGAAATGCAAATATCAACAGCTTAAAAATCTCCATTGCCGTCCCTGCTTGGCCTAATTGCAAGCATTAGTCATCGGACATTTATACTGCCAAATTCAACGACGTACCACATTGACTAGTCTAAATTGCAAAAACTTCAGTCAACTATCTTTTAACTATAAGCATTTATCATCGAGTTTACATTAGAAAGACAATGTCTTAATTTTTATGTACAATATTATTGGTCGGAAAAGAATCCAAATCAATCTAAACCATTTAATGGTTGTTATATGTATTTTTCGGACTTATTAAATGGGCTGGTAAAAGCCCAATTTAGGCCCGATAAAAGGCCCGATAAAAGTCAACCCAGTCAAGACCCATCAGCCGAGGCCCAGATGACTCTAAGTCCAGCGAGCTCGTGACACAGCCAAGATTCAGCTCGCTCCATAAGTTCGCCTCATACGTAGCTCGTTATGCGAGCTCAAGCTCACAGACCGCCATAGTCAGCAGCTCGTTCAGAAGCGTAATTAATGCAGTATCTTCCAGAAACAGGCAGTTATCTAATTCAACCATGATTCTCTCTCCGAATATGGCAGTTACCTAATCAAACCGTGATTTCCTCATCAGATATGGAAGTCTACTCAAATTCAAACCGAATCAACATCATCCCTGATTTTATGGAAGCAGTTTCCTGATATTATTCAAACATATTAGGAAGTGTAATTAATTTATAATTCTTTTCCTTATTTTTCCTGATTATTTGGGAAGTGTAATTAATTCAGGATTCTTTTCCTGATTTGCTACAACCAGAATTGTAACATCTCTTTCCCTATAAATAGGGATTAAAATCATTGTAACAGGATCAGAGAATAATCAATAATACACTATCACTCTGCGGAATTTAAGAGACAGACAGTCGTGGACGTAGGCCTATTATTGCCGAACCACGTAAAAGCTTTGTGTTCCTCGTTTGATTCTCAGTATTTGTATGTGTCCTTTCTTGGTATTTGTGCTTTCTTACATTGATTGCAGGTATTGGGTATTGATTACCCGTCGACTGAATTCCAACGTCGACAATGGTAAATAACTTTAGTCCTTTATTATAAGTTTCTAATATAATTATAATATGATAAAAACTACTTTGATAATAAAGAGATAAAATCTCTTACACATATTGATAATTATACATAATATAACTCAAAACCTTGAATCTGACAATAACAGAAGAAAATTTCTAATGTATACTAATAATTGTGCATGATGTAACTTGAATTCTAAACACAAATGTGAAAAGAAATGCATTATTATCATTATTATTATTTTGGTTTAACCATTTTATCCAATCACTAACCTTATCACTCAATTGAAGTCTTTATATTAATTTCAACAACCACCTTTACAATTAATCTAAGACTCCAATTGATGGATAAGGTTAATAATTAAGTATTGTAATCGAATTTTTTAAAAAAAAAAATTTAATACCACTTATACTGTAATCACTCGAATGTGAGATATTATTAGGCTGCATAAGGAACCTTTGTCATCAAATCATATTGAACAGTGGTAAGTAAGTCAACTTCTTAAATTATGAGTAGATATGCTCTTTATTACAATTAGTTTATGTTAAAAAATTTTCGAATTAATTTTTTAAACTAAGTTTTTCAAGGTTCCTGTGCAATTGAAATGAGTTAATTACACTGCTCTCTCTCAGTTATTGTTTGATTGATTTGAAAAGTATCCACGGGTTAATACGATCAATTGCATTATGTTGTCTTTTTGGTCATATACATTATTAATGAAAAGTTTTCCATTCTTTAGAAAATTTTCAACTTGTACTAGCTAGTACAATAATGGCAAACGTGTAAGAACTTCATTAGAATGAAAAGAAATTAATTTCCAGCTGCATAGCGTGAAAAGACTTCACAATATTGAGCGATCTTAGATATGAGCACGCTTTACTAATTACGAACGAAAGTGGTTATTTACCTACCTTATTTATGGGTTGACTTAAAACGGACTTATTCAATCAAGATGTTTTTCAGTTTTCGAATTCGGGAATTTTTAAAACAAATTCTTAACATTAATAATCCTGTAATAGCAAATTTGTAGCATTATAAATTTATTGTTGGCATATATATATTTTATGGTAAGAAAGTCTTAAAATTTTTATTTAAAAATTATTAATTAAAATAACATATTTTTAGCAGATCTCATTACTATGACAAGGTCTATTGAAAATAAGTGGCTAACATACAAATCAACATAACACCTTAATTTATTTTTATTTTTGGTACAAAGAATTACTATATGCATGATGCTATAAGCAGATCATGTCATTTTAACTAAAGCGTTTCCATCATGTGTAACTTCTTCTATGATGCCCTCGCATGCAAAATTCAACTCTAAATGTATTAGTAAAGCGAATTATGAGATATGTTTAAACAAGGACCTTGGCTTTTCAAAGTAAAGGTTATTCACGCCTGCCCATCTTTCATCAATTAAATATAATTTTTCAGAAGTTAAATACACAACACCCCATTAAGGTTAAGATTAATACAAGCGCATAAACAGTTTGGTTTTTATAACACCATAATCCCTAATTAACAGTCAATAGCTGTTAAATGAGATGTTTGACTCTTTTTTTTTATGAAATGACTAAAATGTCTTTAACTTTTTATGTAGAATGTACCACATGTCAAAAAATTTAAAATTAAAAAACTAAATTAAAAAAAAATTTCATTAGCAGCTTTTCTGTTTCTTCTTCTTCTTCAAGTATGTCACTGTCTCTCTCTCTTCTTCTTCTTCTTCTTCTTTTCTTCACTCCACTCAAACCTCCCAAAACCACCAAATCTCTTCGTTATTGAAGCCGTCGACGATTCTCTCCCTATCCCCCTCTTTACGACATCTTCATCCTTCCCTTCTCCCCTACTTTCGTTGAGATCTCCAGCCTAGCTGACTTCGATTTCGTCGTCCTTGAAATGGGCATAACCCTAGCGGCATCTCCAAAGCCTTTGCTAGTCTCTGTGTCCTCACCGTCGCGTGGATGCTGGCCAAAAACCACCAAATCTCTCTACCATTGAAGTCGTCGTCGATCCTCTCCATATCCCCCTCTCTACGAAATCTTCATTCCTCCCTTCTCCCGCACTTTGGCCGAGATCTCCAGCTAGTCAGCTTCAATTTTGTCGTCATTAACATGGGCATGACCTCAGTGGCATCTCCAAAACCTTCGCCAGTCTCTGCATCGTTGCTGTTGCGTGGACACCGGCCGTTTTACGTCTCCAAGGTTCAATTAATTGTGGGTTTTTTTGAGTTGTTTTTGGTTGATTAGATTATGATGTTTTTTTATTCAAGATGAAATGTGTAAATATGAAGTTTTGATTTTTTTTTTATTGATTGTTTTGGTGTTTTTGCTGCTGGTTTTAATCTAGAATTGGTTGGATTCAAGATTATTTTTTATTGATTATTTTGGTTCATGATGATGTTCAATTTCTTTTTTTTTTCGGTTTGATGTTCATTGGGTTTGATGTATAATTTTAGTTTGTTGTTCATTGTAGATTTGGATTGATGTTTATTGTTGGTTTTATTTGAATTTTCTGTTGTGTGAAGGTGAAGATGAAGTTCTTCATCATCTTTTATTTGAAGAGAATGGTGGATAGAGAGAGACAATTATGTTTTTTTGGGAAGTTCTGGGTTTGAAACCCAGATCTTTAAACATCTTTTTTTTTTCTTTTTCTCAAAATTTTTTTTTATATTTTTTAATGGGGATCCATTTTTTATTTTAAAAAAATAAAAATTAATTTTTGAATTAATTTTTAATTTTTGTATTCTTTAATCATAGAAAATTTATAATTTTATTTTCGTATTAATAAAAAAATTTATTTTAAAAAAGTTATCTCCAATTGTCCATCTCAACAGATGGACAATAGAGATTTATTTTTTTAATTTATTTTTTATTAAATTAATTTGTATTATTTTAAATTTTAAAAGAAAAATGATTTAAAAACTAAGGGTATTTTCGTTTTTGTACCTCAAACATAGTTGACCATTAAATTTAACACACTTTGACTGTCAAGTTGAGGGTAATTTATTATAAAAATCAAACTTTATTTTTGTTTATATTTAGCTTAATCTCAAAGGGATATTTTGTATTTAACTCTTATATAAAAACACCACTTTATCGCTTCTACCTCTTGCTCATGTTGAAAGTTCCAGCATCATATCATTTTCTTGATGGATTCCCATGCAAGGAATTCACATGAAAACCATTTAACTTTTTAGTTTTCAGTGTTGCACTACGTCATCACTTCCAAGGAAAATATATTTAACTTTTTTAGTTTTCAGTGTTGCGCTACGTCACCATATTTATACATATAATTGAATGAAGTACAATCATGACGTTTTGTTGTCAAATGAATTTTTTATCGTTGTCCGCATTGAAATGCAGTTGCAACACCGATCATTTATGAATATGTATCTTTTTCCTCTTATCTTCTTATGGTGCCCACGTACATCTCCATACCATCAGTAGGCTTTTTACTCCTCCCATTTCCGTACCATCATCAATATTTTATTCACTTTAATTACCTACAAACTACTTAATTACAATTGACAACTCCTTCCCCTAGTTTTCCAATTTACAAACTTTAGAAGCCATTTACCAACTTTTTCCAATTTTAAAAACCATTAACACCAACTCAGTTTACGTTGAAAGTTTTTTCTCGGTGTGTGTACTCCCTTGTGCTTTATGGTGGAAGAGGTTTTGTACTTTGCTTTATTAGTGTAATCTCTCAATTCAATTTGGAAACTTCTAAATTGTTTCCATCCAATATATGTAGATTTTTAGGTTCATACAAGTTATTTTATTACATGTGTGATACACTGAAACTAGAGTGTTAAAAATTTCTACTCAAATCATAGCAGTAAATTTGCTAATGTTTTTATTAGGGGTGGACACAAAAACATGGAACCGATCCGAACACCCTGATCCGGTCCGATCCGTGGGTGTTCGGATCGGATCACATGTTCAAAAGTAAGGTGTTCGGATCCTCAATTGTGAAAACACCATGTTTCACGGATCGGATCGGATCGGGGTTTCCAAAACCGATCCGATCCGTGAACCCGTGAACAATGATACATACGTAATTTCATATGCCTCTATATAAAGTCCACTTAAGCTAACCCTAACATTCATCTCTCACTCCCTTTCACTCTCATCTCAGTAGCTTGGTAAGTCTATTTGCAGCTTTAGCTTGATATTTATATGATTGGGTGTTAGTGTTTTAGTGATTTCTATACTTGTTTGTTGTGTTTTGTTGTTGAGTTACATATTTCATTTGCTGATTATATATATATATATTATTATTACTGTGAATAGATGGGGAAAAGTATAAAGAGTGGTGCTAGTGAGATTTGAACTATGATTTCCATTAATATAAAGATGGACGTATTAAAATTCAGAAGACTTGTTGTTGAAAATGACCTTGAAAACTGAGTGTTCAATTCTCCTATTTATTTTTATTATTATTCTAGGTGGGTAGTTGTCAGTGGTGTTTGATGTTGGTAGCCGGCAAAGGAGATGTTACACGTGTTTGATGTTGAGTAATTTGTATGAATGTTTACAAAATTTGGGAGATATATATTACAATTCACGAAGGTACACCAATAAGATATCTCTATTTATCTTCTTATCATAAGTTGAAATTGAAAGTAGGTGTTTTGATCTGGTCCGATCCGCGAACTAGGTGTTCGGATTGGATCGGTTCCTTCTCCTTGATGGATCATGTTCGGATCCAAAAATAGCGATCCGCGAAATTACCATGTTCGGATCGGATCCGGTCGGAAGCGATCCGAACATGGTGTTGCCCACCCCTAGTTTTATTTTTCTCCTTAAAAATATTATAATTAATTTCAAGTGTGGGGATTGATGTCTAAATATTTGCATGTTTGAAACTAGACCCATATTAAAGTGTTTCTGACACATATTTCTTCTTTTTAAACTAAACCCATATAGTTTTCTTCAAAAATATTATAATTAATTCAAAGTTTGGAGGATAAGGATATAACTTGAATCGAAAGATTCCATAATACAAGTATGAGAGCATATGATTGGATGAACCTCATCTTATTTCAATATGTGAGTTTAATAGTATGTTATTCATCACATCATCATGTGATCTATACATGACAACAATTCATATGCTTTAATTAATTAGACATAAATTAGATGATCAATTTAGACATTTTAGATCAAAGAAAAATTCACTAACATTTACTATAGTTAGGAAAAAAGTATAAATACAACTAGTTCTATAAATTTATGAAAACATCTATCATCATTTTGAAAATTACAACAAATCTTTCAAACACAGATCCAAATTTCTCTTTTATTTAATTTTTATATGATCCATCATAAGCCTTTCATCAACATTAGATGATTTGATATATTTTTTTTAATTAAAAATTCATCTTTAATAAAGTGTTTTGGACGCATCTCTCTTCTTTTGAGAAAACTACTTTTCTATAGTCAACACCCAAACCCATACTAAGAGCAACCATAAGCTACTTGTCTCGTGATAAATGTAAGCAATGCTTATGGTACACCAACTGTTAACTCAAAATGGAAAAGAAATAATACATTTTTTTATACACTTTTTGAATGAAAATACACATTTTTGGAAAGGTTGTTACTTGCATTCTTTGGTGCTCCTCCAATATCTTTTCACTGAAGCTATATCTACCACACTGCATATGATCCAATTTATTATATAATTGTACAATAACAATGAAAGATAGAAAGTATACACAATTATATATAAAAAAGAAAGTACTAAATATTTTCAATATTATTAATATTTTGGTTCTATTAATATTAGATTAGTATTCAAAAACATCTTTCAAATTTTAAAATAAAAGATAGAAAATAATTATTAAAAATTCTACCAATAATATGATATCACACATAATTAAGATAAATAAATGATGATATATATATCTTACATTAAGACGTTTTTAACCAATAAAATGTTCAAATAAAATAAAATAATAAGTTTGAAAAAGGTATTTTTTTTCCTCCTCTGTCGGTAACCTACTACTCTCTCTCTCTCTTTCTGACTTGGGCCATCGAAAAACTTACAAAAGGGTTGAAAATGGTTTATGATAACTGTCGACGTTGGAATTCAGTCGACGAGTAATCAATGCCCAATACCTGCAATCGATGTGAGAAAGTACAAATACCAAGAAAAGACAAAGACAGAAACAGATGATCAAACGAGGAACACGAAGCTTTTACGTGGTTCGGCAATAATAGGCCTACGTCCACGACTGTCTGTCTCTTTAATTCTGCAGAGTGACAGTATATTATTGAATATTGTATATATGATGTTACAATGATTTCAATCCCTATTTATAGAGAATGAAGTGTTACAATTCTGGTTGTAGCAAATCAGGAAGAGAATCCTGAATTAATTACATTCCCTAAACAATTGGGAAAAATAAGGAAAAGAATTATAAATTAATTATACTTCCTAATATATTTAGATAATATCAGGAAATTACTATAATTATCTCAAGATAATGTTGATCTGAATTTGAATTTGAATTGATCTCCATATCTGATGAGGAAATCATGGTTTGACTGGGCAATTGCCATATTTGGAGAGAGAATCATGGTTGAACTTGGTAACTGCCTGTTCTGGAAGATACTGTACTTATTACGCGTCTGAGCGAGCTGACGTGTCATGGTGGTCTCGAGCTCGAGCTCGCTGAGAGACGAGCTGGGCAAGTGGCGAGCTGCGACCTGGCTGTGTTTATAGGTCTGTTGATGCCAGCTGGAAGATCCCTTTAAGCAAACTGGAGAACTTACTGGGCTTAGAGTCAATCTTGGGCCTTGTCTGATGAGCTTTGACTACGTTGACCTTATTAAGCCTTCTTATCAGGTCTTGGATGGGCCTAAATCGGATTTTTACCAGCCCAATTACTGAGTCCGAAAAATACATATAACAATAACAATCGATGATTTTCCTCCTTAAAAATTTAATTTGATTATTTTAAGTAATTGTGACCATGATTAAAAGTGACTTGTTTGATGAACTTCTCTCCTATCAGAAACCAACTACCCTCTATTTTTTAAGATATCTCTCTTCTGTTGAGAAAGCTACTTGTCTATAGGCCCACTCACTGGTTGTATGGCTATTCTCATTAGATCTTATGGTACACCGAGTATTAACACAAAAAGAATATACTTTTTCAATGAAAATATATTTTTGGAAAGATTGTGACTTGCATTCTTCGGTGGACCTCTAATTTCTTCTCATTGAAATTATATCTACATACTACATATGATCCAATTTATTACATAATTGCACAATAACAATAAAAGATAGGAATTATACACAATTATATATATATATATATAAGAGCACAAATATTTTCAATATCAATATTTTGGTTTTATTAATATTAAATAATATTTAAAAACATCATTCGAATTTTTAATAAAAGGTGAAAAATAATTATTAGAAATTTTTTCTACCTATAATATAATATTCACACCATAATTAAAATAAATAAAAGATAATATTTACCTTAAATCATATATTAAGACATTTTTAATCAATAAAATATTAAAATAAAATTTCATCCTCTTTAGACCAAACAAAACTTAGACTCAAAATCACCCACCAACTCATACTAATTTATACAAAAAATAATTTGAATAACTTTTAAAAAAATTGTTTTGTCCTGAATATAGTAATAAATTAATATATGGTAGTAATCATGTCTGTCACCTGTGATTCTAAACCACTCACCAACTCACATTAATGGTTACTACGTTGCTCTTTTTTCTCTTTATATCAGACTCACTCAACGCCACTGCCGCACCACCTGGTTTTCCAGATCCACAACTGCCTCCCACTTTATTTAGCTCATTTGTCTATCTCTCTCATTCGTTTGCTCTCTCTACTCAGTTTCCTCCTCTTCTCATCTCTCTCATACGTCCATCTCCTTCTCCTCTCTCAACTGTTACTTGCCATTTTTTAGCAGCACTACCCACGCTATCATACAAAACAGTTCTAAGTTGCTGTTTGTGGCTCTTTCCACCGTCTCCTTCTCCTCTCTCACCTTCTACACTCCTTTTGCCAGCTGTTTGTGGCTCATTTTTCATCTGCAGCCGTGAGTCGTCATCTTCCTCTTCTTTTCTTCTGCGGAATGGGAGGTTGGAAAGAAAAATAAGGTAAGAAGAGAACTTGTAAGTGGTTAGTGAGATTGATTTCATCTCCAAATAACTTGTGGAATTAGTTTTTGGGTTTGGGTTTGGTGTACAGATGTATTTCTCCAAATGACTTGTTTTCTATCATTGATTTCTTTGCAAGGAGGAGAATCCCTTCCTGTGATCATATGACAGGAAGGTTTGTCTGATTAAAACGTCATGCTGAATTTTACCGAGTATATATTGTTCATCATATTAATCATGATTATCACTTTTTTTGTTTACTCATTCATATGTTGCTAAGTTTGTTGATAAAGTGTTCATTTTTACATGTCCTGGTTTGTTTCTAACGCATAGGGCTTCTGATTCGATGTTTACTCCCATTAGATTATGTGAATGATGACAACACATTTTTTTTTTTTAAAAAAAAAAAAAAACTTTGGCTTTTTGCAAGAGTTGTTTACTCTGTCATAAGAAGGTTGCAATATGACTTGCGGAGAATCTGAAACAATGTGGATTGAATTTATTTAATTACTATGTGTTAGTCCGAGATTACAATGGTCGCAGGTTGTGAATTTCTAGTGTCAGCTCTTGATTTCTTGAATTGTATGTATTGGATAATTAACAGAAAGCTTGTGTGCAATCATGTGTTGAGATAAAATTAATTCTCTAAAGCAGTTTTCTACTTTTTGTATATGCTTAGTAGAGCAGATTTCAGTTTTATCATAAAACTACGCATCTTGAGTAATTCTGATTCTGATATTCGTTTAACTAATATCATGTCAACTGCTGCTTTCTGTATAAGCTGCAGGCTATAATATACTTTAGAATTTGATTGTTGTTAGGTTTACAAAAAGGTTAGATATATTTACTTTATAAAAAGGTTAGATGTACTTTATTATTTTCTGATTCGGTTTGGTATCACTGCCAACCTTTAAGAGATTACATGCAGTTATCAAACCAAGTTATCCATTATGCAGATGACAATCCATGTAACAAATAAAGCTTTTGTAGTAGGAAACCAACTAATTAAGCAAAGGGAAGCAGCAACTTATTATACTAATCTTTTTATAGTCTTTTTTCAAGTTTTATTGTAATTAAGCAGCAACTTGGTTAATATATGTATTTGATAGTCTTTTGTCAAGTTTTATTGTTAAATGAAATAATGAACAAATTACTAAACATAAACAATTCAATTAATCTTAATCTTAATAGAGATAAGAATCCTATTTGAAAAATAATCCTAAACTTTAAAGACTTAATATTAACATAAAAAATTCAAGCCTATTAATATTGTTTTTAATCCTAATCTTAATAGAAATAAGAATCCTATTTGAAAACTAATCCTAAACTTTAAAGACTTAATATCACTAAACTAGTAGTCACTAAACTAGTAGAAATCCTAAACTAATAAAGAAACTTACCCCGCTGCAGATTTGCCAACAAGATTAGTCATTGTATGACACTAAACTACTTCAGGTTTCAAAAAGAAAAAATTGGTGCATATGAAGCAAAAAAAGAATGCTCCTTTATTCTTGCACCAGCACATTAAAATATGCATTGACAAATCATGATGCATTCACTTGGTACTTCTTCTGCTGACAATCGACATTGTTTTATTTCTGATTCCATATTCTGTTGAAATATTAAATTATAGAACTACGTACTACATATCAGGCCAATCTTAAAAGTGGCTATGCTTACTTGTAGTCTGCTCTAGATTTCGAGTTTTTGTTCTTACTTGTAGTCTGCTCTTACTGGTGAATCTCTTCCTATAACCAAGAATCCTGATGACGGGGTTCTACTCAGGTACAATCTCGAATTGCACACTTTCTCCGGGAAGGTAGCTCACCTTGTCGAAAACACTACACATGTTGGACATTTCCAAAAGGTTCACATATGCAGCCTCTATGTAAGCAAATATTATGATAATGTCAACTTAGTATTTACAATTATGATTTTTTTTATGGTTGCAGGTCTTAACAGCAATTGGAAACTTCTGCATTTGCACAATTGCAGTTGGAATGGTCGTTAAATCATTGTCATATACGAACTACAACGCAGAGGATATCATGTTGGTATAGATAACCTACCTGTCCTACGAATCGGTGGGATCCCTATTGCGATGCGAACAGTTCTTGTTGGAATTGTGAAGCCTGAAGGAATCCTAAATTAGAAAGAATTCGGAATTGGAAATTTGAAAGATTTTAGATTCCAAATAGAGTCAGAACTTGTTTGACACGTAAGTAGATCAAACGAAGTCCTTTTTGGTAAAATAAGATATCGTTGGAAAGCTTATTTCGAGAAGAATCCAATGCCATAAAAATCGCAGCGAGTAAAGTTCACATGCGCTCTCACGCGCCCCAAGAAGATTCGGTGGTCAAGTTTTACGCGGATTTTCCGAATCCGTTTCCTTTTCGGTTTTTTGAGTCCAAACCGACAATGGATTGTTCCTACACTATAAATAGACATGTAAAACGTCTCATAGGTTGGTTATGTGATGTACAAAGAGGTCTCTAAGGGTTTTAGGCTTAGATTGACATGTTTGGGAAGGTGAGAGAAGATTTGTAAGCGAGATTCGTGATTGAGAGTGAGAGAGATAGAGGCTTGAGTTTGTAATCATCAATTTGATAGTAGAAGAAGTGTCGATGCACTCCGTGGATGTAGGGAATTTCCCAAACCACGTAAAACTCTTGTGTCTCTTTTATTTTCTGTTTTGTGGTGTGTGTGTGTGTTTGATTGTGCTTTGCGTATTTGTTTCGCATGTCTACTTTCCTAGCAACTGGTATCAGAGTCTGGTTCGTTAGTGGTTGGTTTTGTCAGTTTGGACGGAAGATCATGGGATCAGAGAATGACCATTACAAGATTGAGAAGTTCGATGGGTCGAATTTCAGTTTCTGGAAGATGCAGATGGAGGATTACCTGTACCAGAAAGACTTGTACTTGCCGCTCAAAGAAAAACCAGCAGACGTGAAAGATGAAGATTGGAGAGTGTTAGATCGTAAAGCCCTAAGCGCGATTCAATTGAGTCTATCGAGATCAGTAGCCTTTAATGTGAAAAATCAAGACACGACGGCATCTCTCATGAAAGCCTTATCAAATCTCTATGAACAACCTTCTGCGGCAAATAAGGTACATCTAATAAAGAAACTCTTTTCTCTCCGAATGTCAGAAAATAGAAACTTCAAGGAGCACCTGAATGCTTTTAATGAGATTACGGATCAGCTAATGTCCGTAAAGATCGAGTTTGATGATGAAGTACAAGCGTTGCTCATCCTCGGTCAGTTACCTGAAAGCTGGAAGGGTACAGTCCAGTTAATCAGTGGTGCGTTTGGAAAAGAAAAATTGAAGTTTTCAGAAGTTGTGGATATGATCATGACTGAAGAGATTCGTAGGCGTGAAGATGGGTTCTTTAATTCAAATTCAGCCTTAAATGTGGAGAGTAGAGGAAGAAGCAACACTAGAGGTGGGCAGCGTGGTAGATCCAAGTCGAAGCATGGTAAGTCTAAATCTATGAATCATCAGAACAATTCGCAAGGTGGTAAGAAAGACATCGAGTGTTGGAATTGCCATAAGACAGGGCATTACCGGTCAGAATGTAAAGCTTTAAAGAAAGAAAGCGATGGTCAGACTAGTGCGAATTATGTTTCAGAAGGTTCAGATGATGCTTTAATTTGCTCTTTGGAAGATAATACTGAGTCATGGATATTGGACTCAGGAGCATCGTTTCATGCTACCTCTAGGAAGGAATTATTTGAAGAATATGTAGCAAGCAATCTCGGTAAGGTTTATCTTGGTGATGACAAAGCTTGTGACATTGTGGGTAAAGGAAATGTGAAGATCAATTTGAATGGATCTATTTGGAAACTGGATAATGTAAGGCACGTACCTAATTTAAAGAAAAATCTGATTTCAATTGGGCAATTGGCTACAGATGGTTATGTGACAATATTTTCAGGAGATACCTGGAAGATTTCGAAGGGAGCTATGACTATCGCTAGAGGAAAGAAAAATGGAACTCTTTACACAACCATAGATGGACGTGGTTTATTTACTGCAGCTGAAAGTAGCGATGATCCCAACCTATGGCATCAGAGGCTTGGGCATATGAGTGCCAAGGGACTGCGAGTCATGCATTCGAATGACAAGTCGTCAGATTTGAAATCGATTGACCTAGACATGTGTGAAAGTTGTGTTTTTGGAAAGCAGAAAAGGGTGAGCTTTAAGAAAACCGGGAGAACTCCGAAGGCAATGAAATTGGAGTTAGTTCACACAGATGTTTGGGGACCTGCACCAGTTTCCTCAATTGGTGGAAAATACTATTTCGTCACTTTCATAGATGATCACTCAAGGAAGGTTTGGGTTTATTTTTTGAGGCAGAAATCTGAGGTATTTGATGCCTTCAAGAAGTGGAAGGCAATGGTTGAGAATGAAACTGGTTTGAAGATCAAGAAGTTGCGATCAGATAATGGTGGTGAGTATGAAGATTTTGAGTTCAAAAAGTTCTGCTTCGAGAGTGGGATTCGTCTCGAGAGGACTGTGCCTGGTACTCCACAGCAGAATGGTGTTGCAGAACGTATGAACCAAACATTGACTGAGAGAGCCAGAAGCATGAGGCTACACGCTGGTTTGCCAAAGCAGTTCTGGGCAGAAGCAATCAATACAGCAGCTTATTTGATCAATCGTGGTCCATCAACACCTTTAGATTTCAAACTACCCGAAGAAATTTGGAGTGGTCAAGAGGTAAAACTTTCTCATACTAGAGTTTTTGGTTGTATAGCATATGTCCATGTTAGTGATAATGCTAGAAACAAACTTGACCCAAAATCTGTTAAATGTATTTTTATTGGCTATGGGAATGATGAATTTGGATACAAGTTTTGGGATGAAAATGGTAGAAAGATGATTAGGAGCAGAGATGTTATCTTCAATGAGAAAGTTATGTATAAAGATAGGAAATCTATAGAGTCTTCTAGTGGGGGGGCATCTGAACCTAACTATTTTAATTATGATGATGTGTCTGTTTGTAAGAATCTAAAGTTAGGTACAGAATCAGAAGTCAAGGAGCCTATAGAAAAAGAACCAGTCACTACTTCAAGCTCGACGTCTGGAGGTGTAGACTCAAAATCACCAGAAAAGGGAGTTGCAGATTTATACCCTGATGAGTCAGAAGATCCAGCAAATGCATTACGAAGGTCCAAGCGACGTCGAATACCAAACAAAAAGTATGACCTGAACTATTTGCTACTGACTGATGGTGGGGAGCCTGAATGCTATGCTGAGGCATGTCAGGTAGATGATTCTAGCAAGTGGGAGCTAACGATGAAGGATGAGATGAAGTCTTTGAATTCGAACCATACATGGGAGTTGACAGATTTACCAAAGGGTAAGAAGGCACTCCAAAATAAATGGGTCTTCAGAATTAAGGAAGAACATGATGACTCCAAGAGATATAAGGCTAGATTGGTGGTCAAGGGTTTTCAACAAAAAGAAGACATTGACTATACAGAAATATTTTCCCCTATTGTGAAGTTGAGTAAAATTCGGTCAGTTTTGAGCATTGTGGCAGCAGAAGATTTACATCTAGAGCAATTAGATGTAAAGACCGCTTTTTTGCATGGTGATCTCAAGGAGGAGATATACATGATGTAACCAGAAGGTTTCACGAAAAAAGGAAAAGAAAATCTGGTATGTAGGTTGACTAAAAGCTTATATGGCCTCAAGCAAGCTCCTCGTCAATGGTACAAGAAATTTGATGGTTTTATGCAAAAGAAATGATACTTGAGATGCAATGCTGACCATTGTTGTTACTTCAAGAAGGTTGGTACCAGTTACATTATTTTATTACTCTATGTTGATGACATGTTAGTAGCTGGAGCAGATTTGGAAGAAATAAAAAAGTTGAAGAAACAACTGTCGAGTGAGTTTGAGATGAAGGATTTGGGGTCAGCAAAGCAGATTCTTGGAATGAGAATTAATAGAGATAAAAAGATAGGTACATTACAATTGTCTCAGGCAAAGTACATTCGTAAGGTTCTTCAGCGTTTTAGCATGAGTGATGCTAAACCAGTTAAAATTCCCATAGCCAGTCACTTTAGACTTTCCAAGGATCAGTGTCCAGAGACAGATGAAGAAAAGGCATACATGGATAAAGTTCCATATGCATCTACAATTGGAAGCTTAATGTATGTTATGGTTTGCACGAGGCCAGATATTGCTCATGCAGTGGGAGCAGTCAGTAGATTTATGTCTAATCCAGGTAGGCAGCATTGGGAGGCAGTTAAATGGATTTTGAGGTATCTACGAGGTACAACAAAAAAATGTTTATGCTTCAAAAGGGGTGATTTGAAGCTACAAGGATACGTTGATGCTGACTTTGCTGGAGAGGTGGATCATAGGAAGAGCACTACAGGATACGTTTTTACTTTGGGAGCGACAGCCATTAGTTGGGTCTCTCAATTACAGAAGATTGTGACTTTGTCTACGATTGAGGCAGAGTATGTAGCTGTTACAGAGGCAAGCAAAGAATTGATTTGGTTACAAGGTCTGTTAGCAGAATTGGGGTTTAAACAAGTGTTAAATGTGTTACACAGTGATAGCCAAAGTGCGATACAATTAGCTAAGAATTCAGCATTTCATTCGAGGACTAAGCATATAAGTCTAAGATATCATTTCATTCGTACTTTGTTGGATGAAGGAGTGTTGACACTTGTGAAGATTCTTGGGAGTAAGAATCCAGCTGACATGTTGACCAAGCCAGTGACTATCGAGAAACTGGAGCTGTGTTCAACTTCAGTTGGTCTTCAAGGTTAAAGAAGAGGACGTTGAGTGCACCGTTTTCACTAGTCAAAAGAGTTGATGATTGCATGTGTTTCAGTCTTCAAGTGGGAGATTGTTGGAATTGTGAAGCCTGAAGGAATCCTAAATTAGAAAGAATTCGGAATTGGAAATTTGAAAGATTTTAATTCCTGAAAGATTTTGGATTCTAAATAGAGTCAGAACTTGTTTGACACGTAAGTAGATCAAACGAAGTCCTTTTTGGTAAAATAAGATATCGTTGGAAAGCTTATTTCGAGACGAATCCAATGCCATAAAAATCGCAGCGAGTAAAGTTCACACGCGCTCTCACGTGCCCCAAGAAGATTCGGTGGTCAGGTTTTACGCGGATTTTCCGAATCCGTTTCCTTTTCGGTTTTTTGAGTCCAAACCGACAATGGATTGTTCCTACACTATAAATAGACATGTAAAACGTCTCATAGGTTGGTTATGTGATGTACAAAGAGGTCTCTAAGGGTTTTAGGCTTAGATTGACATGTTTGGGAAGGTGAGAGAAGATTTGTAAGCGAGATTCGTGATTGAGAGTGAGAGAGATAGAGGCTTGAGTTTGTAATCATCAATTTGATAGTGGAAGAAGTGTCGGTGCACTCCGTGGACGTAGGAATTTCCCGAACCACGTAAAACTCTTGTGTCTCTTTTATTTTCTGTTTTGTGGTGTGTGTGTGTGCTTGATTGTGCTTTGCATATTTGTTTCGCGTGTCTACTTTCCTAGCAGTTCTCTCTATTACAATGGCCATTGGTCCATACCGCTTGTCTCAGCAGGTTCGCGAAAGCATAGCCACTCTTAAGATTGGCCTGATATGTAGTACGTAGTTGTATAATTTGTTTTGGTCATTGATACGGAGGGATTTTTCTCCTGCAACCATTTTATTTCAAGTTGGGATTTGGTGGGTTAACTTTATCCCACCAACATGGGATACATTTTTTCCCACTTTATTATTATTATCATTATTTTTTATTTTCTTTTTTGCATTAATTATATGAAATATTAAATTGATTTTTAATATTATCGTTATCTACTTTATTAAAATATTAAAAAGTAATATATTTCAATAATAATAAAATTAATTTCTTTTACCATACCAAGTTCATAGAAAACACACTCATTTTCAAAACAAAGAAAATAGGGGGCTTTAAACCATCCATTTTAATCAAATTAATTTTTGTTAGGTTTAGATGAGTTATAAGGTCAAATTTAGTGATGCAAAAAAAATCTTTAAGAGAAGTCTGAAATCATAAATAAAATGGCAGAAGCAAGACATCATAGTGTATTAATATTACACCGGGTCTTAAAAAGAAATCTCCACACTCAAGACCTCAAAAACATGTAATAGAAAACAACATCACCTTAGTCATTTGGCTGCTGGCGCCAACTCACGCAGTGTGTTGGCGTGAGTTCGACAGTCAGCTGGTCATATACAAAAAATATGCATATACTAATAATAATAACTAATTAATTATATTATAATAATATAAATATATCATTTGTCTTTCATCATTCAGTGTGGGTTGACCCATTTTCTTTATGTAGGTTTCTTTCCCAACCTCGTGTGGGTTTCTCCCCCACCTATATGTGGATGGATTTCTCCCAATTGGAAGTAGTTCTCCAGACTGCGCCACTAATGCTCTATCTCGGTTAGTCCCGATTATTCCCTAGATTAGTCTCAGATGCAATTCTCATACTAAAAAAAAAAAAAAAAAAAAAAAAGATCACCTTTTTTTATGATACAAAACTTTATATTCATAGTCTTATTAGTACCATTGACGGACCTAAAAATTTATGCTAGGAGGTACTTTATAATAAAGTAAAATAAAATAAAAAATTTATGATAAAAATAATTATAGCTTATACAAATTTTTTTATTTATGAATTTTTATTATGTAAAATAATTTATGTACAACAAAAATGTTTCATTTCAATAATCATGAATAAAATCAAAACTTATTAAGATTAAACAATATTATACGTTTTACGGTTATAATATTGAGAAATATCTACTCTCATATTTAATAAAGAGGGAGAAAACTCTATCTATATATGTTGATAAATTCATATGATTAATTTTAAACTCTTAATTCACGAATATAAAAGAAAAGTGTACTAATTAATTAAACTATAAATAAGGATACAATTCATTGATAGTTAAATTTATTCTTCCTTTTAAAATTTGGTCATGATAAACGTAATATATTTTGAGATTAAAAAAAAAAAGATAGTTGGTGTTGATTACATAATAAACGATAGACTATGAACCTTGCGAATATGAAAGTTTATAAGCCAAATAATACCAAATAAGAACATTACCTGGCTGGTAAGCGGTGGCGCTATTTCGAATGGAATGCTGGGTTCAAACTTCAAACACCATTTACAATGGTTTTCCTTATTTTCGAGGTAAAAATGGAGAAAAATTAAGTGGGTAGAATTGGAGATCGAACCCGGATCTCATAGAGAGAGAAGCACGCTTGCGTCACCACGACCAAGTGAAAGGACTTGTTTCCTGGAATATATAATATCTATTTAAATATTCAAATATTCAATGACTACTATTGGAAATTTAATAATTTTTCTTGTTAAATAAAATTGTAGGAAAAACATGTGCCCTATCTAGCCTCAAGGTAGGTTCGCTCCTAAATACTAACAACAAACTACGGCCTTTATATCAATCAATCAATCAACCCCATGTAAAATATAATAATCTGTCCCTATGTTTTCCTTAATATTAATTAATTAATTTTGAACAAAAAAGATTGTTCTCTAAGTATGCTTTTCTATCATCTGTCACGGTTAGTTTTCTCATCATTGATAATAATATAATTACTTACCCTTGTTTGGTTTACTTAATTTTTTTGCATTTAATGATATAGAAAAATGATAAATTGATTTACTTAATTTGTTTACATTTAATAGCGTAATAGCATAGAAACTGATGATTACCACAAAAGTGCGACGCACATGCCATTTTTTCTCTTTGTTGATTTGTTTTTTTAATGGTCTTGTTTGATTTATCTATTCCTTATCACACTTTGATAAATATATCTCTATAAGTTTTTATCATTTTCTATTTTTCTAACTCTACTATGTCATATATACATGTATTTTTCATTATAATGAGCCTAATTGCATGGAATATTTTCAATAAAATATGTTGAAAAGCATAGTAGTATAAATTAATTTAACTTTGATGATTTCTTATTTTGGAATTCCTTAATTGCTTTTAACATGTGTGTGTGTTTTTTTTTCTTTTTTTTTTTTGTTTTTTGGAATCAAATTCCAAATAGACTGGGCATTTTGTTTTAAATGGTCCAGTTGCTATTGTATGTCTACTATAATAGGTTCACTCAGCAAATTAAGACAGTAAGAAAACAAGCACCTATGAGAGAAATAGATATATTTGAAGTAATTGTCTAGTGACACATGAAAGATTGACATCGTAGTTTAAAATGGTTATCATGGTTCTAAGATCAATGGCGATCTCAAAACTATGATATGACCATTTTGAAATGTGCTGCCAATCTTCCTTGGGTTACTAGACAATTGCTTAAGACGTATCTACTTCTCTCATGGGTGTTTGTTTTCTTGCTACCTTAATTCGTTGGGTGGACTTGTAATAGTAGCCAAATAATAATAACTAGGCCATTAAAAGCAAAACACTCAGCCCATTTGGAACTTGATTCCAAAACATGAAAAATAGAAATGTCTTAAAAGCAATCTAGAAGTTCCAAAAAAGAAATCACCAAAGTCAAACTAATTTGTACTACTTTGCTTTTGATATATTTTATTAGAAATATTTCACGTAACTAGGCTTATTAAAATGAGAAATGCATGTGTATAAGACTTAGTAAACGTAGAAAAAGAGAAAATGATAAGAACCAACAAAGATATATTTATCAAAGAATAGTAAGGAATAGATAAACAAACAATGTTATTAAAAAATGAACCAACAGAGAGGAAAATTGACATGTACTCCACATTTTTTGTGGTAATCATCAGTTTCTGTATCATTAAATGTAAAATAATTAAGTAAATCAAACTACCATTTTTTGTAATATTAAATGTAAAAAAATTAAGTGAAATCAAATAAGAATAAGTAATTATATTACTACCAATGATAAGAAGACTAATCATGACATATAATGAAAAAACATACATCATGATGTTGCACAAAGTACAAATAATACCAACAACCATTGATCATTTCAAGGTATTGTGGAGTAGGATTAAGACCACAATGAGAGGGAAGGCAATGGGTATTAGTTCAACAAGCAAAACCAAACTAATTTTGATTAGTTTCTTCTTGTTTGAGTACAACAAGAAGGTGGCAATTTAAAAAAATTGTGAACTTATACCAATGGTGTTCATGATCAAGGTGAAGATATTATTTTGATGTGTCATCTGTAGTCCATAAATCACCTGGACCATACAGTTGACTAGGGTTATCAAGTGTGGAAATGGTTAAAACTGCTCCATTGACTCTCTTTTTATTATCTGAATAAAAGTTTATTTGCACATAAAATTTAAAATTTAGTCAAAAAAACCTATTAAATATGTATAAAAAATCTCCATATGATTTTATTACAAGCTTTAGTTAAAAAAATCTCTATATATGCCAAAGTTTCCTTGTATATAAGTGTTTTATTGAAATTTAAAACAAGAAGATTGTTCCTTTGGTTAAAAAAGTCAAATCCTAGGGAGTTAAACCAATCCTGCATTGGTGACAAGAACAGGGACCCTAAAATGATGTTTCTTGAAAATAAAAGAAAAAACCAATATTAGTTTAATCAAATAAAAATATAAAAATTAAAAATAACATAAAATAACAAGCATCATAAATACAAAAAATAAAGAAAAATTCATGGAGTTCAAAGAAGTCAATAAAAGTTACGTGTATGTATCTGGTGTAAAAATAAATTAATACATTTAAACATATAATAAAGAAACATAAAAAATATAAACAAAATTACATAAACCAAATCATTATTGATCACTTCGTTGTCTATGAGAAGTTTTTAGAAAACAACCCACATATGATACCAACCACATTATTTATAGTGTGCTTTTATGTTGATATCATAGCTAAAGAAGAACAAATAGAAAATGGAGAAGCAAAGCTAGAGAGATATTAAAAGCATTTTTCAAACCATTGTCTATCTACGATCGCTTCAAAATAGATAACATAACACTTCAAGAAAGGTTTTAATGAAAAAGGTGAAGTGAACGTGAACTGTTTGTTCGTTTGTTTTTTGCTTTTTGTTTTTTGTTTTTGAAGTAAAAGATGATAGAAGATGTAAACTTATTTTATGTCATTGTTGAAACCATTTTCATACATTATAATGATAAAAATGACCACAAAAATTAGGAAATATCTTTAATGATCTCAACAAAAATATGGAAAAAATTCATTTTGATCCTTAATTTTTTTAAAATTGATAATTTTTTAAATATCTTTAAGATAATATACCAAACATCCTTAAATTTATAAAAAAATTCATCATTTTAGTCCCTACCGTTAGTCAGTCATGGATCAAATTGACGGTAAGAATGTTAAAATGGTAATCTTATATTAAAATTTTCTAAAAATTTCATTTTGATCCCTAATTTTTTAGAAATTGATAATTTTTTAAATATCTTTAAAATAATATATCAAACATTTCTAAATTTATAAAAAATTCATCATGTTAGTCATGACCATTAGTCAACCGTTGGTCATATTGATGGTGAAAAGGTTAAAATGGTAATCTTACATTAAAATTTCTCGAGGTAACACGTGTGTAATCTAGAAAAATTGAAATATTTGAGAAGAATATTAAAGATAAAAAATTGGAGTCATATTTAAATTTTTTGTACCACTTTGGATTGATGATATTTGAAAAGAATATTAGACGTAAAAATTGGAGCACAAAAATTAGGAGATAAAAAAATGGACAAACAAATTAAAGAAGGAAATTGAAATATTTGGGCAGTAAAATTACAACCATCAACAAGTAACAACACTCCATTTTAAACTCATTTTCTTGTTATCATTGTTACTATAAAAAAATTAATATTAAATTGTTATTATTTTGGTTTTATGTGTTAAGGGCAAAAGGATACTTTCCTTACCCATTAAAATCAATCAAATCTGATGCAACAAACAATTCATTTACTCAACATGTAGCATCCAAAAAAAATTAATAAAAAATTATAAAGGTATTTTGGTCTTTTTAATTCTAATTTGTTTTTATATGGAATGATATAATGGTCCTTACAAATATCTTACATTTTAATGCATCAAAGATAAAAATGTACTTCCAATAAAGTAGGGGTAGTTTAGTCTTTTTGCATTTTTTGTTAACATTAACTATTAAAAAACTTGTTAGCAAGACTAAAATAATGAATTTTTAATAAATTTAGAGACGTTTGATATATTATATTAAAGATATTTAAAAAATCAGTAATTTCTAAAAAATTAGAGATCAAAATGAAATTTTCTCGAAATTGTAATGTAAGATTATCATTTTAACCTTTTTACCATCAATTTGACCAACGGTTAACTAATGATAGAGACTAAAATGATGAATATTTTATAAATTTAGGGATGTTTAGTATATTATCATAAAGATATTTTAAATTGTTAATTTCTAAAAAATTAAGGATCACAATAAATTTTTTCCAAATAAAAAGGCCAAAAAAAAAATGGAAACAGAAGAAAACGGATGGAAAAGATAAATCTTAACTGTCTTGGCACTGTCTTGGCTCGCTCTAAAGCCAACAAGTAGAAGGTGGAGACGTATAAAATCCATCTTCGGCCGCCACACAAAGCCCTTTCCCAACACCCTATAACAACAAAAATCCGGCGGAAATGGTGATAGAGACACATCTCTGCCACCACAAACACAAGGCAACCCAGATCGTCACGATGTGGGTCTCCCAACACCTTCAATCTTCCCACCATCCGCCACAACCACCTACGAACTGCTGCTCTTGTTCAGGCCATTAGAGAGGTCGTTACGGTCCCACGGCAACCCAACTCGGCTTCATCGGAGAGGTTACTCGCGTCGTTGGGGCCGTTTTGCTGGCGGCGGCAATGGTGGAAGATTCACCAGCAAACAATCCATTGCTTGCCCAAAGCTGGGGGTTGGGTTTTCCTCCTCTGAGGGCTCATGGGGTTAGTTATTTAGCCTGGTTTATTATCTTTATGTAGTGACTTTTGATATCAGTTTTTTATGACGTTGTCTACTTTATTTATCTGTTCAGCCATTTCAACCTACACGAGCAGCAGTTCCATCGTATCAAATGGTTCATGCTGATGTAGATCTTCAGTTTAACTTCAATTTTATCAGTTTTTCTGCTGCTCTCTGCTTTCTAGTGTTTGTGTGTTTGTTTAAATACTGTTTTTTCTTTTGTTGAGATCCTTTCAGTTTATACTGCTATGAAACTAGTTGTCCTACTCCTACCAACTCAATCTTGTTATATGTAATCCATGTAAAGGTTGGTTTTTGACCATTTTTACTACAATATTTGAGTTCATATCAGAGTACAAGTCTAAAATTTTTGTGAATCATTTTACAAATCTCCTACATGAAATTGTTTTATGTTCACTTACTCTCTGCCTGATAATTGATACATATATGTATATATATATTCTAATCCCAGAACTTTTATTTAAACCTATTGTCAAACAGTGGTTTCACGGGGGGGGGGCGTTGTTGTTGTTGGGGAAGAGAAGAAGCATCTTTAATGTCTATTTTACCTATTATGAGATGTATACAGTGTCCTGATATCTTATTCACTCTTAATTTTTCATTTTTGATGTGATAGTTTTTGATGACTATATGGTGTGATTATCTGATTTAGAGTAGTTGACGTCCTGCATGCCGCAGTGGTTGATGCTTGAGATCTGTTTTTAATTTACTTCTTGTCTTAAAGATTCAATTGTTTTCTTGAGTATACACATTAACACTTGAAGGATCTTTTTCGTGTCTTTGCAGGATTCCCTTGTCTTTAACAGTATCAACAGTCTTTGCAGGTTCTTTTTCTTGAGTATACGAATAGTACTGATCCGGGGCTTTATCTTTGAGAAACGAATCCAATGTTTTATGTCAGTCGAAAGCTTTCAGATTATTTACAGGTCTGCGTTTTGGATTTGGGGCTTTTTTCTTTTTTGAGTGTTTGCGTACTTTTGGCTATCTCTTCTTCTTTACTTGTGTACGCAACCATGTTTTTGCAAGATCTACTCTCAAGGCGTTGCTGTTTTGTTTTCTTTTTTGCTTTGTTGCCAGTTATCTACTTATTTGATGATGTTTATGTGTGCAATAGTTTTGTGGGATCTTGATTGGTTAATGTGATTAAGTGGAAGGAAAATAATACTTTAGGGTATGTGCAATAGTTTTGTGTTCTTTCGTGCAATGTTTTGTTGCCATGATTTTTTTTTTAATTACAAGTTCAGTGGTATGTGGGGGAGTTTGCATCAATTGAGTGTATGGCAGTGTCGAAGGTTTAGAAATTGTCTTTCCTTGGAATGTTGCTGATTTAATCAAAAGGGTTGCCTTTTATATAATTTCTTATGTCTCAAAACTTTGTTGTCCACTGAGATTAGTGTTCCTTAATTTTGTGAACAGATTTAATCAAGTAGATGGTGTCGTCTCTACATGGCCTTATTATTACTTGGAATAAATGAGTTAATGGGTGGAAAATGAAATTTTAATGCAAGCTGCCTCTATTGCATTATTACTTGTATTAAGTAGGTTAAACATTTGAAATTGAGATTTTTAAGACAAGCTGCAGCTTTTAGTATTGCATGTGAAGAGAGAAGATTAATTCATTTGTCAAGGCTTGTAGAGATAAAATTCTATAAATGTTAAACAAATGTTTTTGTTTGCTCTTAATATTTTCTTGTTTTTCATTCTATTTTGGTTTTCAAGTGCATGGGTGTTGCACATGCTGCCTTGATGTGTCAATAAATACATGGCTGCAGTATTTGGATGGTATTGTTGACAAGTTTCTTTTCTTTTGCAAAAACAAATATGTCTTTTTTATTAAGTGCCAGCCCATGAAGACGACCCTTCTATGGTGATTTTTAGAATCAAGGAGATGCTTTTGTTTTTCCCTAATATAAGTTACTTGATCAATAAATAAAATGAGGATTAACCATTAAAAGAGTTATTTTTCATTGCAATTAGAGCCTTTGACAAGCTGCATTTTCTTAGTGTTACTGAGTCTGAGCTTTAGAAGGATGCAGTTGAGCTTGACATCCATATCCAAACTGATAAAGATAATGAAATCATAACTATTATAGAAACTTTATGAGTTTTAGAAACTTTTTTCTTTAATGGTATTGCTTCCAGTACTGGTCGTACAGTCTCCTGTGTTTCACTGCCCTGATACTAGCATTGCCATGACTCTGTGAGAACCTGTTTACTATCTCTAAACTATAGTATGGAACATAACTGTAAAGTTCCTGAATTTAATAGGAGAAATAGTACACATAATAGATTACATTATTTAAAATGCTCTTATCATTTATTGACTATGAATTCCGAAATGTTATATTGTTTGTCAGCATTGCAAAGGTGCTGGTGGGGACAACAATTCAATTGGTAAATTTTGTTGGGGTTTTGTTTCTGCATTCTTAGTTTTTGGTTGAGAACTTAGCTAAAACTTTTGACCTTGTGTTATAGATTTTGTTATCAATGAATCGCTGAGGGAAGACTGTTTGATTTTGTGGTGAATTTTTTACTTCTATGTGCTAACTAGATCTTTGAAATAGATAGTTACCTTTTTTGAAACCGAAAGAGAGAGTTCATTATGTTTGTTTTCTATAGTTGTTGATTGAGAGATTACAGAATTGAGCATTAAATATGTTCGTTGGAACTATTACTAAAGAGGTTGATAAAAAAAATTAAGTGAAAGGTTGATGCATTGCTTTTAAGTTGCTGTGGTGTAATCTCATCAATGTTAGACTCAAAAGTTGGCATTATTGTAGCATTGTTTTCCTACTTTTTAAATTGGTTGACATTGTCATTTTCATGGTATATTATGATCTTCTTGTGCCTATGAAATCGAAGGTATTGGGACTTCCGTCGCATAATAGGATGAAGGGACAACTATTGCCAAATAAATTGGTTTCTATGAAGGAACCTGCTCAGATGTATATTGAGCGCCATGCAGTGCCTGCTGTTGCTTTGGGCTTCAATAGGTGGTTGATATTTGTTTTCCCTGCAAATCTTCCTACTTTTTAGTCATATTCTAGCTTCCCAAAGTGTTTTCCACTGAATATATGTGCCAAGTGTAATTATTGAGCATAGTTTGAAAAGGCACACCTTGGTGCGACGCAGCGTGGGCGCACTGTGGCTGAGGCGCAGCTCCTTCAATGAGACGTGCATCTCACTGTCGGTGGCGTAGAAGCCCAAGGCGTACCTCGGCCAAAACTAGCCGTAACCAACGCTCTAGCAGTCAAAACCGACGGTCTAGGGGTGGCTTTGTGGCTGCAATGAAGAATATGGTGAGGACTAAGGAGAAAGAAAGACAACAACGAAGAGGGCGAAGGAAGCAAAGGCGAGGAGAGAGAGAAGGGGGGGAAATTACAGTGAAGCAAGGGAGAGGGAAAAGGAAGAGAGGGGGTTGGGAAGAGTGATGGCTAATCCTAACATGTCAAAACTATATATATATTGTAAATAACCCATAATTTATGATAAAATATCTAATTGAACCCAAAAAAATAATAAATAATTCTTTAATTTATTATAAAATACCCAATTAAATCCGAAAAAATTATAAATAATCCCCTGAATTATGATAAAATATCTAATTAAATCCTTTGATTTGAAAAATAAATAAATAATCTTTATCATTATATATACATGTATTAATAAGACTCCGATTTTATAGTTTGAGGGTCAAGTCTTTTTGAATTTGTTTTCTCCTTTACCTAGCTAGTTATTGTTAAAGTTAAAAAAACATATCATTATTATTAATCATAAAATGCATGCATGCTTTGCTTTGATACTTAACATATGACAACTATGAGATGAATGGCATGCATTCTTTTTTTTGAAAGTGATTCGTTCAGAGAACTAATACACTGCTCAAGATTTGCATTCACATGTCTCCTCCTCTTGAATAGTGGAATACCAAATTTGATCAAATTTTCTGCCAAAAAATCCGTCATGGGCTGAGACTCTTTCAATATCACACATTAATTAATAATGCTCTCTTATTCTGTCAACTTTTAGTTTTAGCAATCTCTTTTCCAAGATCACACATTAATAATTCTCTATTATTCAGTCAACTACTTCTATATTAGGCAACCATATATACCCTATTGAAGTGAGCAAATTGCAGTGCTTCAAAATTGAAGTGTATAAATAGATGATGGAAATGAAAATGCATTGGCATCCTTTTAATCTAAATCTTTCCCATCAATTGTCCTTTTGTAAGTACAAGTAATTCTCAACCTCGCATGATCTTCCATGTGGATATTAGCTGGTTGAATTGATAAATTAGACCTTAAAGATTCATTGAGAATTCCAAAATATTGATTTCATCACAACCATTAATTTATCTTGACCAGGGTAAAATATTGCTACTTTTCACAACCACTTCTATGGACGGTTGTGGTTAGTTGATTATAACAATATGGACACTTCAAGTTTTTTGAGAAGTAGGGTTTGAATTCGATCAATAAATAAAATAGAAGATCAGAATAAATAGATGCGATTGGGGTCTTGCTCGGAAGATCAACGCTTCTGTTGTCTCTGGGCACTTCAAGTTTTTGCATGGCTGGAATAGTAGTGTCGATGTCGATGCACACTTCTGGTTTCTTATTTTAATCTCTCTTTCTCTCTCTCTCTCTCTTTTTTTTTTTTTAATAATTTCATTTTCAGTTATTTTTTCCTCACACAAATTAAAGACATATTTTTAACAAATCTTTGGAATTTAAAAAAAAAAATAGATAAATGATGAATTTTAGAATTATCTAAATACCTCTAATTAGGATATATATAATTTCTGAAAAAATCAATGACCGCTTCTTTTGGTCTTCTCTCCACGAGATGAATAAAAGATTCCTTTTAGGATATAGTTCTACCAACTATGCTATGTTGAGGATTCCATTTCTAGATATGCATAGACATTAAGGAAAATGAAAAGGCTGCAATACATAATCCTAAACTTAGAAAACCATAATTCAAGTTTGAAAATGATCAAAGAGAACATGTTGAAAAAGACCTTCATTGAAAAGTGTTTCCTCGAAGCAGCACTTCCATGACATGTTGGTAAACAAATGGAATAATATGATAAATCCTGTGTGTTGGAACAATGAAGAGGTTGGTTAATTTTAAAATTTATGTTCTTTGAAGACCCAGTATATTGAACGAAAAATAAGACCGGTTAAACTAGAAACCCAAAAGCTGCAGCCCGACCCAAAAATCAAGCGATTGTTGAACCAAGTGCAGCACCATATCAATTAAAGATAGCTACTTCATCTAGAAATGTTTATCAAAATGAGGCTTTCAAGCTTGATACAAAATTGATATGATAAGCTCGCAAGTGGAGTGGTGCCAAATCTTTACTTTTCTTAGTCTGAGTAATTGGTTTGCACATAACAACTTCTAAGTCTCAATAATACGTGAGCAATTTTCTCATTTTATGTGAGTAACCTTCTCCTATTTATCAAGAGCAAAGTTTCGGACTATGCCTTAAAATTCTACCTCAGAAGGTTCTAATAATTGTAATTGTAATTGTAATGTTAAAAAAAGAAAAAAAAATTGTGATAAATTTCATCAAGTTGTTCCAACAAGAGTAGATGTGCCAAAACTGTTATCATCATCCTCTCAGCTTTGGTTTACCAATCAATCAATTGTTGCAATCTCAACGAATTAGATAAATAGGATTGCAATAATACACGTTTACGACATTTGACAAATTGATAATACATTAGAACTTGGCAGAAACGATCTCTCGCATGAACTCTACTGGGACTGCAAAACAGAAAAATTCAAGAGAAATGAGATCACATCAGTTATATAACAACATTAGAGAATGTAAATTAAATCTTTGAGAACAACCCAAGAGTATGTACATATTGCCAAATTAGACTACCAAAACAAAGCTTTCAAGTACGAATAGTTAACAGTTTGGTCCGATAACATGAGTTGAGACAAGAAATTACGTCCTCATTTGACCTGAAGTTGCTAAAATGTAACTAAAGACTGTCATGAATACTTGAGTTTGCTGCATAATAAGATGCACACATTTTTGCTAGTTGAATTTAAGTTGGCAGCTAAGTTACTAGTTGGCCCATATGAGATAATATTTAGGAGTTAAAACTGTGCAGAGAAGATATAATTCGGATGATGATAACGAGCTTGATTCGGTAAGTTAATGTTCATGCAGGATATGGAATGGAAATGCAAGATACGCTTACCTTCTCTGCCTGTGAAGAGATTGAATTGGCCAACAGCCTGTCCGAGGAACATTTCAACTCCGCCTATTGTGATTGCTCCTGTAGCTTCAACATCTTTTAACAGTGTGGTTTTTCTAGGTATGTAAACAGCATCTGAAAGACCAGCTGGTAGTCCCACAAGGTTTCCTTAAGGAACAAGCAAATCATTTTAATATGGTGAAAGTCAAATTGGAATTATAATTCTAGTGCAATGACATCAAGAACAACCTCAGGCACAGGAACTCGTTCTGTGTTCGGATGCATTCCTAACAGAGTTGCATTTGCGAGGATTGCCCCTTTCTCTGGAACAGGCAAATTGTTTTAACATTGATTATGTACCAAAATCAATGTCAAAAATGACTACCCGAGCTCCTCTAGTCTTTGCACCAAATGCCAATGCTTTTCTGGCACCACCAGCACCTACAACTATGAATAATTTCCCATTAACTGGAGATCCAGAAAATGCCTCGCCATTAGTGCATCCCTTTTCTGCGACGTTTCAAATGCATGGTTACCAGTATGTTCTGCGTTAATACAATCAACTTCTTAAAGACCTAAACATTTGCAACCATAAGGTTAAGATGAGTACCCTTTATAGTATCCTCAATTGCACTTATTGCACCTCACAATCTGTGTTATTATAGTATTGACAGCACCTATAGACTGATCAATGATGCAAAAGCGATTGTGAGATTATATGACACCAGAAACTGTTGACGATCGGAATCGGTCAACACCGGTCGGGGGTCGGAACCTCACCGACGGAACCGATTTATGTGGGGCCGGTTCGTAGACCGTTGAACCCCTTTTGGCCTCTTGGGGTCGCGTCCAGAGTTGAACCCTCAACCTTATAGGTGTTATTGGTGTACAACTCCTACCACCAAGCCGACCCCCGACCGGTGTTGACCGATTCCGATCGTCAACAACTAGTATACACAAAATAAAAGAAATGTAGTTACAAAATTTATAGGGCTTTTTTTCATCAATTTTGTACGCTATTAAAATTTAGGCTGACAAATGGTTGACCTCTTGCGACTATTTAACCGAAGACCATGTTGAATTCTTGGTAGAACATGTTGCTAGTCAGCAGCAACTGCCACAACGAGGTCACATAAACGCTTAGTAAACCAATTATAAATCAATTAAGTCCTTAACTTTTATGAATTTATTTTATGTGAATGATTAGATCATTTGATCTTTCGCTCAAAAGAAAGTGACAATTCGGCAGAAGGACAAACATGTTGAATAATCTAAAAATATCTAAATGAACTCCGGTGAATTGTCTCGTGATTTGTCACAATACATTGTCTACATTATACATTTTTTTTTAATTAAAGATTTGGAAAAGAAGTATTTTTTAATTTATTTTCTTGGCCATATCAACTATTTTAATTAGCACTTGACAACCCAAAAACAGACTTAGCAACATATGAATGAATGAAAAATAAATACAAAAGTGATAATAATGTTTAATATGATGAACAATTGTATATATACTCTTTAAAAAGGTAAAATTTAGTATGAAGTTTTAACCAGACATACCTAGAGATGCTAAGAGACCTTTTCAACTGCAGATAAATCAATGATAGAAAACAAGTCATTAGGAGAATCCATCCGTACACCAAACCCAAACCCAAAAAACTAATTCCACAAGTTATTTGGAGATGAAGAAATCAATCTGACTAACATAATAACCACTTACAAGTTCTCTTCTTACCTTGTTTTCTTCCCCACACCTCCCATTCCATAGTAAGTGCTCAGACGATGACCGCAAAAATCAGATGACGGCGGGCTGACAAAGAGAAACGGATGAGAGCAGGAGCAAACGAAGGAAAACAGAAGAAAACGAGAGGAGGAAGACAACTCACGGCAAATGGCCGGCGAAAGGAGTGAAGGAGGTGAGAGAGGATGGTAGAAAGAGCCACAAACAGCAACTTAGAAGTGGTTTGTATGATTCCGTGTTACTAAGAAATGGCAAGCAACAGTGAGAGAGGAGAAGGATGTGGTGGAAAGAGCCAGACGTATGAGAAGAAGAGGGGACTGGGAAGAGAGAGCAGACAAAGGAGAGAGAAGACGTGTGGAATGAGCAAAATAAATGGGAGGCAGCTATGCGTTTGATAGAGAAATGGTGGTACGGTGCTCTAGAGAGGATGAGCCATAAATATACTCAGAGTTAGGGGTGGGCATTTTCAGGTTCGGGTTGGGTTGGGTTAAAAATCTCTCAACCTAACGTGGGTTGGGTTGAAAATTTTTTAACTCAATCCAATCCAATTTAATTTTCAATCCAATCCATCTAATTTTTTTTAAAATTTAACCCAACCCAACCCAATAAAAAATGATCGGGTTGGGTTGGGTTTGTCGGGTTGGATTTATAAATACTCTAGATTTATAAATCACTTGAGGTTTCTGATTTTTTATCTTGTGTCTTCGTTCTTCTACTTTAGATTTATAAATCCTCTGTGATGGATTTCATATAGTAGCGTAAAAGTGTATGTCTAGGAAAGATTCTAGATAGGAAAGACTTGGTTAGGGGTGAGCGTTTTTGGGTTCGGATTGGATTGGGTTAAAAATCTCTCAACCCAACGTGGGTTGGGTTGAAAATTTTTCAACCCAACCCATCCAAATTTTTTTAAGATGTAACCCAACCCAACCCAATAAAAAATGATCGGATTGGATTGGATCTGTCGGGTTGGGTTGAAGATGCCCACCTCTACTCGGAGTGATGTTTTTTGATGAGTTGGTAACTGTGACATGTGACGTGTGACGTGTGACGTGTAGGTTAGGTGGGTCTAACCCATGTGAACATCCTTGTTCAACAGAGACTTCCAACCAACGGATTACCCCAACATCTAATACATAAACTTGCAGAGAATCGATAAAGCCGAGCACTTATAAAAAATGATAGAAAAGAGTTATAAGACATTATTCTGATAATCAAATGTCGGCATCTGAGTCTTGTCTTCATGGATTGTTTTAGATAATCAATTTCAGGATTGATAACAAAAGACAGACACAAAATAATATCTGTAACCAAACTTTTTAGAAGTGACATGGAAAGTGAAAGTGCATGGATGCTAATCTTTTGTGCAAAATATACAGGTGTTTTTAATGAGTGAATTAACTCATATCACAACACCGCTTCTCCTCCATCGGTCCTCTATTTAATAATTAGTGTTAGAACCGTTAAAAACATTATTGGTTCTCTTCAAAAACTTCCATCATACTTCAATTAGGATCAAATTTTTTCAACAAAAAAAGATTTATTTTTAAAAAAATAATTTATTAGTTTGGAAGTCATATCCTTAAAATCTTCGTCACCACCACGACAACAACAGTGCTATGAGAAGTGGCAGCTGCTGGTTGAGAAACAAGAACAGCCAGGAAGATTTTGTGATCAATGGAAGCAGATATTGGACAAAGTGTGCAGAACCTTCTGCAAAACCATTTTCAACTCTATCGATGCAAACCACTTATGATCCCGTCAGTAGTTGGTGTTAGGACCAACTGAAATCATAAATGCTTTATCTAAACACAATGACATGTCAACAACCCTTTTGCAAGTTTGGGAGTCAAAAAGACAGTGTAGTTGGTTTCTGACCGGAGGAGGAACAAAAATACCATTTTTAAACTTACTTTTTTATTTTGTTTTAATATTTTTTTGAACGTCTTAATTGTCTTAGATATTAAAATATTTCAATATTTTGTTGATTAAAAATACCTTAATATAAAATTTAAGGTAAATGTTATCATTTATTTATTTTAATTATGATATGAATATTATATTTATATTATAGGTAGAAGAAATTCTAATAATTACTTTCTATGTTTTATTTAAAAATTCTAAAGATATTTTCAAATACTAACCTAACATTAATAGAACCAAAATAGCCAAAATATTAAAAAAATTTATGCTTTTTGTATATAATTGTGTATACTTTTTATTTTTCATTTTTTTTTTTGAGGTAATATTTTTTATTGTTATTGTATAGATATGTAATTAATTGGATCATATACAGTGTGGTAGATATAATTTCAATTAAAAGACATTGAAGGCCCACCAAAGAATGCAAGTAGCAATCTTTTCAAAAATGTATTTTCATTCCAATAGTGTACAAAATTTGTATTATTCTTTTTCTCCTTGAGTTAATGGTTGATGTATCATGAGATCCAATAGGAATGATCGTACAATGAGCGAGTGGGCCAATGGACACTTACTTTCTTAAAAGAAGAGAGATTTGTCTAAATGCACCGGTGGACACTTGGACCATCTTCAATGCAAATTTGACATTAGTTTGATATCAATATCAAATTTTTTTATACTAAATTTTCTTTTATTTCAATATATTGACATCAAATTAGTATAAAGGGTATCTTCAAATAATATTTCATATATAATTCTTTAATCAATATTAATTAATTTATATCATATAAAATTTCATTCTCAAATAATTACTCATAATATTAAAAAATTATTAAATACTTATAATTTTTTTTTACAATAAATTATTCTCATTATATTTCCACCTAATTTTTTAGTCACTTAATATTTTTCAACTCATTTTTATCCAACTAATTGTTTATCCATCTAATTTTTTATCCATCTCATTTTTCCAACTAATTTTTTATCCAACTATTTAATTATGCACCCCATTATAAAATCTTATTCTCAAATAATTATACATAATATATAAAATAAATTATTAATTTCTCATGTAATTTTTTTTAATTTATTATAAAATATTATTATCATTAATTTTTCAACTAATTTTTTAGTTATGTAATTTTTTCAACTAATTTTTATCCACCTAATTGTTTATCTACCTTATTTTTCGAGTAATTTTAAGAAGAAAGCGAATCATCCAATGTATTTGACAAGTATTTTGGTAGTTATGAAGGAAGTGGAGATGACCTTCCAAATTTCTAAATAATTGTTTAGAAGTATTTATGTTAAGTATTTTATTTTTAAGTTATGTTGTTGTTGTTGTTGTTTTTTTTTTAATCATGTATGTTTAATTTAAGGTAATGGTAATGTTAATGTTATTGCTATTTAAAACATTATTGAGTTTTTGCATTAAAAATATTACCAATTCTATCAAGTAATTATTAAAATAATATTTTGTATATACATTAAATAATTTAATTCATTTTATATTAATATATTACTTATAATATATATTAAAAACTTAAAAATATATTAAAACATATTCAATAGTATACTCATTTTAAAGATCTCAATGAAATATTTCTAATGATATAACTTTTTTATAATAATTTAATTTCTATTTATAATTATTAATCAAATTATATAAATACATTAAAAGGTGATAAAGAACATAAATAGAATAAAAATTGTTGTAGTTATTATAAAAAGGACATTGTTGGAATTTTGAAAAGAAAAATAAGTACATATGGGGTCCACACCAAAATTGGTGTCGGCTACAGTTTGACACCAAATTTGGTATCTAATTGTAGCAAAAATACCAAATTTTTCTCGATTTTCGTGCACCCACACTATTTTTGTGCTACATTAGATTGATTTTTTAGCACCAAAACACTAATTCGGTGCTACATTGGAGAAGGTCTAGCTTTCTCCGAAGAAGAGGGGTTAGTCCCAAAAAAAAAGAGAGAAAAAAGAGATCGAGAGAGAGTAGTTGGTTTCTGATAGGTGGAGGGACAAAAATATCTTGGAATAGTCCAAAAAAATTACCGTAATTTATGAAAATACTTATTTTATCACCTATCATTTTTTCCTCAAAATCTCCCCTACCTTAATAAATTAACAAAAAATATTCATTTTATCCTCCATAATATCGTCATTCATCTATAACTATTGGGATATTGTTGTCATTTCATATGCTTTTAGAATGTATTTTGAATAGTTTTATTAACATCATGAGAGAATTTAAACAAAAACAATATTATAGATAATAAAATAGATTTTTTACAAACTATAATAGATTTTTTGTGATTATCTCAAAAACAAGATTATTAAATAATACTTTTTTAAAATTATTTTATTTTAATATTTTATTAATTAAAAATATCTTAATATAAAGTTTAAGGGAAATATTATCATTAATTTATTTTAATTTTACTGTGGATTTTATGTACAAACAAATGTGAGGTTTTATAAAAAAAATAAAATAAAATAAAATAAAAAAACCTACAAATTGATGTGATTTGGTGGATGGTTTAAAATGACAAATGATGGCCATGGTTATTATTATATAGTAACTATATTAAAAATGAAAAAACGAAAAATAATTTTTTTAAAAGTTATATTCAAATTATTTTATGTACGAATCAATGTCAGTTGGTAGATGGTTTCAAGTTTGAGTTTTGTTTAGTCCGGAGAGGATGAACTATACTAAAGAGTGATGCTGTTTGAAATGTTGGAAACTGCTGATGATATGTGACGTGTAGTCAGATGGGTTCAACCCATGTTAAGATCCTGGTTCAACAAAAACTTCCAACTAGCCAATTATCTCAAAGTGTAATACACAAAAGTGAAAAGAATCGATGAAGTCGGGCTCTAACAGAAAATGATGGAAAAGAGTCCAAATTCATTATTCTGATAATCATATGCTTTCAATTTCTTTCCTACTAATTAGGGTTTACTGTCTAAAGTTCCAGTTCATTTTCTGTTTTTGTAGCAAGTAATTGGTGGGGGCGTGTGAGGTGGGTCTCTTTATTTTCTCTTTTCTTTTTTCTTTTTTTTTTTTTTTGAAATTTTTTATAGAATTGGGATTAATCCAAGAGATTATTAAAACCAATCAGGATATGAATATTATGACGCGGCTTTAAAAATTATTTCCAAATAGGAGGGATCTAATCATATGAATATAGAAGAAAAACCTAAATGAGAATGGGAGAGCAACCCACCATAATGGTGGGTCTCTTTATGCAACAAACAAGTTATTTTCAATCATCGTCTCAGTCACTTAAAATAATCAAATTAAAATTTCCAGGGCGAGGAAAATAATCAACTTTAATCACAAACCATTTTCAACCCTTTTGCAAGTTTTTTGAAGGGCCCACGTCAAAGAGAGAGAGTCATTGGTTTCTGAGAGGAGGAGAAACAAAAATACCTTTTATAAACTTATTTAATTTTAGTATTTTATTGGTTAAAAATGTCTTAATATAAAGTAAATATTATCATTCACTTATTTTAATTATGGTGTAAATATTATATTATAGATAAAAAAATACTAATAATTATTTTATATCTTTTAACATTATATTATAGATAAAAAAAATACTAATAATTATTATCATTTACTTATTTTAATTATGGTGTAAATGTTATACTATAGAACTACATTCTAGAAGAAATCTTTAATTAATTTTGTCGAGAAAGAAGACAAAAACAAGCTATCATTGATCTTTCCAATAATTATATTTCTGTTAAGTAGGAAGCTGCTTTGGAGCATGAATACTTCACAATAGAAACAAAAATATCTTGCAATTATCCCAAAATACTTATTATAATTTATAAAAATATTTATTTTATTATATATATTTTTTATTTTTATTCAAAATCCCCCTAATATTAATAAATTAATAGAAAATATTCATTTTATCTTTCATAACTTCATTATCAATCTGTGACTATTAGGAGCATTGTCGTCATTTTACATACTTTTAGAGATATTTTGAATATATTTGTTAATATTATAGAGGATTTTAGATAAAAATAAAACTATAAATGATAAACTCGACATGTTTGTAAATTATAATTGGTTTTTTGGGATTATCCCAAATACCTTCTTTAAACTTATTTTTTAAATTTTATTTTAATATTTTATTGGTTAAAAATGTCTTAATATAAAGTTTAAGGTAAATATTATCGTTTAATTATTTTAATTATGTTATGGATTTTACGTACAAATTAATGTGAGTTTTCTTTTTTAAAGAAAAGAAACTTCTATTAAACCAAATCCTATCAAATTCTATCCTCAAAGAGGCAAAGGTCACAAATTAATGCGAGTTGGTGGCTGATTCAGTCGATAAATGATAGACATGATTATGATTATATAGTAACTATATTCAAGAAAAAACAACTTTTTTAAAAGTTATATTCAAATTATTTTTATTTTTATGTACTAATTAACGTGAGTTGGTGGATCGTATAGAGAGGATGAACTGTACTCAGAGTAATGCTGTCTGATGAGTTGGGTGCCAATGACATATGACGCGTAAGTGGGTCTAACCCATGTGAATAACTTGGTTCAACGGAGACTTTCCACCAACCACTTACCTCAAAATATAATACACAAAAGTGTAGAGAATCGATGAAGTCGGGAACTTATAGAAAATTATAGAAAAGAGTCAAAATACATTATTATGATGGTCACATGGTTTCAATTTCTTTCTTACTAGTTAGGGTTTACTGTCAAAGGTCCCAGTTCATTTTGTCTTTTGTAGTTAGTAATTGGTGGAGGCATGTGAGCTGGCCAGCTAGGTCTCTTGATGCATCAAATAAGTCACTTTCAATAATGGTCACAATCACTTAAAATAATCAAATTAAATTTTCCAGGAGGAGTAAAATAATCAACTGTGTAATCACAAACCATTTTCAACCCTTTTGCAAGTTTTTGGAGGGCCCGAGTCAAAATAAGAGAGAGAGAGAGTTAGTAGTGGCTTCTTACAGGAGGAGGAACAAAAACATCTTTTTTAAACTTATCTTTTATTTTATTTTAATAATTTATCTTAATATAATTATATTCTCGTACTTGCTTTTTTTTTTTTGGAAGATCTTCTTATTTTTTAACTAAAAGATGGAGTACATATTTATTTAATCTTATACATGATTAATAGATTAAGAGAGAAATTAATATTTTTGTCTATTAACCATTATCTTTTAATTGATGAAAAATAACAATAAGGGAGGTTTGTGCTAGTTTATACTATGCTTTATTTATAATTAATAGTAAAAGTAGTGCGTAGTACAATAACATAGAAATTTAATAGCATGGACGACAACAATACTCCCTGCATGCTGCCAGACATGAATTAGACATATACTTTAATTAATTAGACATTAATTAGATGATAAATTTGAACATTTTAGATCAAAGAAAAATTCACTAACATTTACTATTGTTAGGATAAAAATACAAATACAAGTAATTAGATTTATAAATTTATTAAAACATCTATTATCATTTTAAAAATTACAATAAACCTTTCAAACACAAATCAAAATTCCTCTTTTATTAACTTTTGTATGATCCATCGTAAGCCTTTCATGTTGATGAAATTAAAATTTGATGATTCAATATTCTTCTTAATTAAATATTCATTTAAAATGGTGTAGAAATTAATTTATAATTGTCATACAATAAAAAAAAAAACGTGAGTAATAAAATAATATAACTATTATAAACAAACACTTTCGAAATCACAAAAAGCATGAGGGAGCCCGTGGGTGAAACTCATCTTTCAAAATCAGTGCATGATTGAAGAAATGGAAGGACCAAAGTCAAAATGTGGAGCCTAATGCGGATTCTATTGACACTTGATTGGGATTGATGCTTAAATATTTTCATGTTTGAAACCAAACCCATATTAAAGCATTCGATTATGGTACACCAATTATTAACTCAAAAAGCAAAAGGAATAAACACATTTTTTGTTCACTATTTGAATGGAAGTACACTTTTGGAAAGATTGAGACTTACATTTTTTGGTGGGCCCCCAATGTCTTCTCATTGAAATTATATCTACCAGACTACATGTGATCCACTTTACCAAGTTGTTGTTGTACAATAACAATGAAAGATGGAAAGTATATACAATTATATATATATATATATTTAAAAAAAGCACACATATTCTCAATATTATCAATATTTTGCTTCTATTAATGTTAGATTAGTATTTAACAACAATCTTTCGAATTTTTAAATAAATATTAAAAAAAATAATCACTAGAATTTCTTCTACCTATAATACAATTCTCACACGATAATTAAAATATGTTTATCTATATAGTCATATTGATTATTATGGTTAGAGTTTTCCAATTTTGGAAAGCTGTGGTGGGGTTGAGATAAGCCTCTATAATGCTTCATTTTCCATTTTTAGTTTGGCACACATGCACCAGTTGCCCATTCATCATCATTAATTGTTCTGCTGAGCAATCAAGTTTCAACTACTCCTCCCTGTATAAGAAGCATTCGTCAACAATCGCTAGTACTCAGGCTCAGCCCACCAACACCTTAATTTCTTGGAATTACTCTTTCTTCTCTCCAAAATTCTTCCTTACATTTCCATAAAACAAAAATAATTTAGTCATCATGTTTGCGACTAAGAAAAATTTTGCTCTCACAGCTCTATTTTGTCTCATGTTCACTAGTCAGCTACAATTTCATCAATGTAAGTCTTCAAACATGTTGCATATATTGCATGTACATCTTTTTTGTTACAATTCATTTGTATAAATATAAGTCAAAAGTCATCCATTCATCGACATGACTGTTAAAATTTTATTATTCATCATGTTTGTAACAATAAACTCTTCATCATGTTTGTAACAATAATAAAATTTTAACAGTCATGTCGATGAATGGATGACTTTTGACTTATATTTATACAAATGAATTGTAACAAAAAAGATGTACATGCAATATATGCAACATGTTTGAAGACTTACATTGATGAAATTGTAGCTGACTAGTGAACATGAGACAAAATAGAGCTGTGAGAGCAAAATTTTTCTTAGTCGCAAACATGATGACTAAATTATTTTTGTTTTATGGAAATGTAAGGAAGAATTTTGGAGAGAAGAAAGGGTAATTCCAAGAAATTAAGGTGTTGGTGGGCTGAGCCTGAGTACTAGCGATTGTTGACGAATGCTTCTTATACAGGGAGGAGTAGTTGAAACTTGATTGCTCAGCAGAACAATTAATGATGATGAATGGGCAACTGGTGCATGTGTGCCAAACTAAAAATGGAAAATGAAGCATTATAGAGGCTTATCTCAACCCCACCACAGCTTTCCAAAATTGGAAAACTCTAACCATAATAATCAATATGACTACATAGATAAACATATTTTAATTATCGTGTGAGAATTGTATTATAGGTAGAAGAAATTCTAGTGATTATTTTTTTTAATATTTATTTAAAAATTCTAAAGATTTTTGTTAAATACTAATCTAACATTAATAGAAGCAAAATATTGATAATATTGAGAATATGTGTGCTTTTTTTAAATATATATATATATATATATAATTGTGTATACTTTCCATCTTTCATTGTTATTGTACAACAACAACTTGGTAAAGTGGATCACATGTAGTCTGGTAGATATAATTTCAATGAGAAGACATTGGGGCCCACCAAAAAATGTAAGTCCCAATCTTTCCAAAAGTGTACTTCCATTCAAATAGTGAACAAAAAATGTGTTTATTCCTTTTGCTTTTTGAGTTAATAATTGGTGTACCATAATCGAATGCTTTAATATGGGTTTGGTTTCAAACATGAAAATATTTAAGCATCAATCCCAATCAAGTGCCAATAGAATCCGTATTAGGCTCCACATTTTGACTTTGGTCCTTCCATTTCTTCAGTCATGCACTGATTTTGAAAGATGAGTTTCACCCACGGGCTCCCTCATGCTTTTTGTGATTTCGAAAGTGTTTGTTTATAATAGTTATATTATTTTATTACTCACGTTTTTTTTTTTTTTTTATTGTATGACAATTATAAATTAATTTCTACACCATTTTAAATGAATATTTAATTAAGAAGAATATTGAATCATCTAATGTTAATTTCATCAACATGAAAGACTTATGATGGATCATACAAAAGTTAAATAAAAGAGGAATTTTGATTTGTATTTGAAAGGTTTACCCTAATTTTTAAAATGATAATAGATGTTTTAATAAATTTATAAATATAACTGGTTGTAGTTGTATTTTTATCCTGACAATAGTAAATGTTAGTGAATTTTTCTTTGATCTAAAGTGTTCAAATTTATTGTCTAATTCATGTCTAATTAATTAAAGCGTATGAATTGTTAGCCTTGTACCGATCATGTGATGATGAGATAAATAACATACTACTAAACTCATATATTGAAACAAGATTAGGTTCATCCAATCATTTGTTCTCATACTTGTATTATAAAATTTACAAATTCGAGTCATATTCTTCCCCCCAAACTTTAAATTAATTATAATAATTTTAAGGAAAAACTAAAAACATTAGCAAATTTACTGCTATGAATTTGAGTAGAACTTTTTAACACTCTAGTATTACATTGGAATAAGATGACTTTGAGTTTATATTTGTGGAAAATTTATTTTTGAAATTGTATTAAAAAAATGTATATGCAACATATTTGTAGACTCATCTTATCTCTTTCTTGGGAATGATTTCAATATCATTCTTTTATAATTTTAATTATTGATTGAGTTTTAATCATTGGGTCAAAGGATAGTTATAACTTTAGTTCCTGATTGATATATAATTAACATGTTAATTTTTGTTTTTTATAAAATGTTTTAATCTTTTTTGAAGTTGTAATTCAATTTAAGCATAGGTATTATATCTTTATATATGAGGTCCATTATCAATATTTTAATCATCCAATTGCCGCAAGATCATCAGACTTTGTGCATTCCATCATCAATATTTTATTCACTTTAATTAGCTACAAACTACTTTAATTTGCTACAATGCTGCAGTATAAAAAAGCTATTTTCCCCTTGAAGTATTGAAAAATAATTAACCAATATAACAATGATAAATGGCTTAAAAGAGTCTTAATTTTTTTTTTTTTATTCTTTTCCCATATAAAGTGTTTGTGAAAAGTAGCTTACCTTGGTCAAGATAAATTAATGGCTGTGATGAAATCAATATTTTGGAATTCTCAACGAATCTTAAAGGTCTAATTTATTAATTCAACCTGCTAATATCCACATGGAAGATCATGTGAGGTTGCGAATTACTTGTACTTAAACAAGGAAATTTGAAAGGAAAGATTTAGATTAAATAGATGCCAATGCATTTTCATTTCCATTATCAATATACACGGTTCAATTTTGCAAGCACTGTATTTTGCTCTCACTTCAAAAAGGTATATATGGTTGCCTAATATAGAAGAAATTGACTGAATAAGAGAGAATTATCAATGTGTGGTACTGGAAAAGAGATTGTTAAAACTAGAAGTTGACTGAATAAGAGAGCATTATTAATTATGTGGGCTCAAACCATCCGTCTTCAATCAAACAAAGTGGAAAATAATGAATGCATTGAATTTACTTATATGGCTCCGTTAAAATAATAAATATGATTAATAATACTATGTGTTGAGATTTTTTTTAAGGAAAAACTAATTTTGATGTTAAAAAAATTATAAATTTGATGTCAAACATAAATTTTAAATATTGTAAATATTGACTAAATTTTGGACTCTAACCAATTACTAATATAATCTCAATTATAAGAAGAGTAAATGAATTGAGAATGAATTTTCATTACTTTTTTTTTTCAAAATTTGATATAAAATAGGGTAAAAATCCAACGTAAAAAAAAAATTGATTGATTTATAAATAAATAAATATATATATATATATATATATATGAATATTTGTTATGATCTATATTCGGAAAATATATTTTTGAAGATATTCATACCACTCCCAAAAATATTGTAAGGCCTAAATCTTAATGGATCCATAAGAATTATGAAACCTCAAACAATACATTATAGAGCCCAAAAAATCTAAAATGCGCTGAAATTTCAAGAGAACCCAAATTAAAATAAAAATAGTGTTTAATGTTTTGGGCCTTAGCAAGCCCAAATTAGGTGGGCTTTTGTTAAACAAATGATATCGACAGATAAAAGGGCTTTTATTAGTTGAATTAGGTGCAACTTTTTTTAAAAGAAAAGGAATGGTGATAGGTGTTGATTTATCAATAACGTTTTTGTATTATTATATTAGATTAAGAAACATGAGGAGGCCACTAAACATATATATATATATATATATATATATTTAAGCAATCGATGACGAATTGAACTACACAGAACCTGAGGCTTCGACAGAACCAAAAAAATACTTAATCACGAGCCAAAGAAAGAAGACGGTGAAGAAAAATAGTCAGCCGAATAGGGAAAAGAAAAGAGAAAATAATCGGAGGAGATTTTATGGGCTCTATAAATTGTTGATTGGGCTTTCATAATTCTTATGGATCCATTATGATCCATTATAGATTGAGATGATATGGGTGAAAGGAAATTGTTAGGTTTAGGGATTGTTTAGGTCACCATTGAAAAGATCATAATCATTAGAGATAGTTGAAGATAGCTCGCGATAGACAAAAGAGCTATGTGGATAAACATAAAAGAGATGTCGAATTTCAAATTGGTGACTTGGTGTTTCTACGAATTTCACTATGAAAAGGAATACTTCAATTTGAAAAACATGGAAAGTTGAGTTAGTGACATATCGACTCATATGAGATTATCGACAAAGTAGGGACAGTTACGTATCGCCTAGCTTTACCTTTATAACTTTCCAAGATTTATGATGTGTTTTATGTTTTTGTGCTTTATAAATACTTAAATGATCCTTCACATGTATTAGGAGAGCAACTAGTGGAGCTAAAGCAAAACTTAATGTTGGAGCTAAAGCAAAACTAGTACAAGGAAGAACCAATTCGAATTCTATATAAAAGAGAACAAGTATTATGTACGGAGATTATTGCTTTCGTAAAAATTTTATGGAAGAATCATGCTATGGAAGAGGCAACTTGGGGATGTGAGGATTAAATGCGGATTCTGTATCCCGAGTTATTTTAGACAGTTACATAAATTTTGAGGAGGAAGTTTTATAAGGAGGGATGATTTGTAAGACTCGAGTTCTAGTGGATTTATAAAAATTATGAAAACCTAATCAATAATTTGTTGAGCCCAAAAAATCCAAATGGGCTGAAATTTTACTAGAGCCCAAATGAAAAAAAAAGTTTAAAGTTGTGGGCCTAATCGAGCCCAAATTAGGTGAGCTTTTGTTAAACAAAAGATGTAAAGAGATAAGTGGGCTCTTATTAGTTAAATTAGGTGCAAATTTTTTTAAAAGAAAAGCAATGGTTACAGGTGTTGATTTGTCAAGAATGTTTTTGTACGATAAAACATGAAATGAGGCGGTGCAGGGTGTATTAAGCAATCGGTGACGAATTGAACAACCATGGTGATTCAATTTCTTCAATCAAGTATCTATTTCACATTTCAATGGGGATGTTAATTATTTGAACTTAATTTTCATTGGTCACAGCAATCTCAATCCTACAGAGTCATTATCTCTTGACAGCAGCAAATTTTTCAAACTCGAAAGATGGGCATGCCAGATCCTCAAAAGTTTGAAAACAAAATTATAACTTTAGATGTGTGAGCTGTTTTTAAAGTTGTTCATTATTTTTTTAGAAGTATATCAGTGAAGTATTGATAAAATTTTTAGTTAATCTTATTGCTAATTAATTTTTTATTCGAAATAGCTCTTTTTTTTTCTTTTTCTTTTTCTTTCTCTCTTTCTTTCTTTTTTCTTTTAATAAATACAAGTTAAGAAGTATATGTACTTTTTAAAATTACATGAATTGGACACCTCCAATGTGGCTGCAGCAATTAATTCGGATGTTGTGTGGTTTTTAGAAGTTGGTTCTATTTCCAGCGATATCAAAGCCCTTTGTAAGGAAGTTGGGATGCAAAAATGTCAGGTGATTCCAAGATTCGGGACAGGCGTTGTAAGACCTGAAACCTGAGGGATCAAGGGAAATTATTTAAGCCCAATCAATATTTTATAGAGCCCAAAGTTTAAGTGGGCCAAATGAGATTAAATGAGCCCAATAGAATATATATATATATATATATGTTAATAGGCTAGTGTCTACCGTTAGAGTCGAATTAAATGGCGCAACATGTAAGTCAAAGGACCATCAAAGCAAAAGCTTTCCTTGAAATAGAAAAGGACAAAATCATGATGGTCAAATAAGAAGAGAAAGAGTAGTGGCTATTATGTAAATATATACATGGATAAGGCAATTAGTAGAGTTAAGCAATTGAGATGTTTAACACGAGACAAAAAAGCTAGGGATTATAAAATAAATAAATAAAAGATTCTAGACAAGCGTCTTATGTATAAGGGTGATGAGCGTATGTAGAGGCGGTTGTATTGTATATGTATTTATTCACATGCCGCATAACAAACAAAGAACTGAGGCCGTATAGCAGAATAAAAGAAAGACAGAAACAAGTGAGGAGAATAGAAGGAAGAAATAAGGAAAAGAAAAAGGGAAACATAATTGGAGTAGATTTTGGGCTGATTTTGGTGTGTAATTATTTTAGTTTTGGATTCAATTTCCTTATTTGATTTTTGTAAATTCTAAATAGGCTTTTGTATTGCTTTTAGATGGGGAAGAATCCAAGGATAACATGGGTGTTATTGGTTCGAAATAAAGCTTGAAATTTAATTCGTGAGTAGATTGTTTTATTTATATTGAATTAATTGCTTACAGTTATATATTTCAGATTTTGGAGAACTTCATTTTAGTTCTTATGTTGTTGAAAAAATTCTCGTTTTTAAATGCGAATCAATTTGTAACTTTTATGATCTTTTACGTTTTAAAAACTTATCAAATTAGTCTTTACAATTAGTCAACATGTGGTCAAATGTTAGTGACATAAGGATAGTTTCATCTTTTAACACAAGTTTGTAATATAAGGACAGGTGTAAGTTGGAAAGAAAATTTGAAAAAATTAAATAAAAAACAATAATTAAGAGTATAACCTAAAATGACTAAATTATCCTTCTACATTTTGGTTCAAACACTTTGTCCTTGCAAACCAAATATTTGATATAGAGTGTTTGGTCCCTACCAACCAAACACTTCGTCTTAGACTACGCTAGCCCTTACGACGACATTCCCTTATTACTAACCCTAAACCTTACCATGACTAACTCTGGCGACACACCTCCAAGGATGATGAGGAAGAGATGACGTGTTTTGAAGGTTAGTTGTTTGTGTGTTTGAAGTTTGACGTTGTTATTCTTCTGTAAAAGTTGTTTATGGTTAAGATTTTTTATGGGCGTGTTTTAATGGTATGAATGAAGTGTTTTAGTTGAAGAAAAGTTAGTTTTAGCTCTGTTTTTGAGTTGTGTTGCATCAGTTTCAACTGTTTGGCGATTTTGAAATTTGTTTGGCAGGGATAAGTGAGATTTTTGGATTTTTTTTGGGAATGGGTGGGGGGGTTTGTTGCATGGCCATGTTTTGAAAGTGATTGTAGTTTTTTTTTTTTTTTTTTTTTTTTATAATTATTAATTACATCATTTAATTGTTGTTTTGTATTTTACAATTTTAGGGTTTTAGTCTTTTCATCTGCAAAATCTATTGATAATGAAATTAGTTGTTTTGTTGAATTGGTAGTTTTGGGTTTGCATGACACTGTTATAGGTTTGGTTGATGTAATGATAATGGAGGTCAATTTCATTTTATTGGTTGTTGTGATGATTGCTATTATTGAGATGAGTTCGCTTTAATTGTTATAGTGTTACAAGTTATTCAATAAATGTGGTTTTTGTGTTTTGTGTTTGCATTTATGTCACTGAAATTTGTTTCGATTCTTTGGTGGGGTTCACTTTCTTTGTGTAATGTTCTGGTTTACTTTTCTTGTTGAAGTTAAAACAGAGAGTGTGAAAAGTAAGCTGATGTTTTTCTATGGTTTTAAAATGCGGTTTTAAACATTATGGTTTCTATTTTCTAATCTTAAAGTTTGTCACACTATTTTTCTGTTTTCTACTTCTAAAATTTGGTTTTTAAAATTACATTTTGCTTATTTTGCTAGATAAAATGATCCCCTTTGAAGTATATGTTAAGGGATGAAGTGTTCGATCTTATACTGTTAGAACTTGGGGATTACAGTATTGTTAGCATCATCAATGATGCTAAAGAGGAGTGGAATGTAAATGGTATTAAACCATGGGAAAAATGGTAGCTTTCAATTACTTTTCCGTGAAATGGGTATCAACATGTTCTGCTGTTCGATGAAGATTTGATGTTCATTTTTGAAGCATACAACAAGCATAACATATCAAAAATAATGTTTGACCTACAGTTGATGCCTATAACAATTGAGTATCTGGAATCAACAGTTGGAACGCTGACTTTTAATGAACCACTAAACAACGAACCAGTAAATACTAGCCAACCAGCCCTTGTAGTAGTAACTGAAACAGAAAATGAATTAGCAACTGAAACAGAACCACATTTTGAAATAGCTCGAATTAGAAAACAACATGCAATAGAAAGTGAACTAGTAGTAAATGTAGACAGTTTTGATAGTGAGGGTGATGAAGATTATGAGATAGATGATCAATCAACGGATGAGTCAATTGATGGGTCAAACTTGAGTTTAACGGATGAAAGGAAGTGAAGATGCAGACATAGATTATTGTGATCCAAATGGCGAGGATATGCTGACTATCCTATCCTCTGATAAGGATGATAATAGGATTGCGAGAATAGCTAGATATTGTTGTCAACATCAATGGGCCTCGAATCTGAATGGTTCCATCTCCTTGAGAGAGGGTCATGTATCTGACAATGTAAAACTTGTTCATGATGTTGTCAAGAGATATGCAATTTAGGAGGGATTTGAACTAAAAAAGGTGAAGAATGATTTATGTAGATACGCAATTACTTGTAAGAATGCAACATTTGACTGGAGAGTACATGTGTCCCGACTTCCTAATGGAGTCACGTTTGAGGTGAAGAGTATTACTGGGGGATATAGCATGTGTCCAAGGGTGGCAACAAATGAGGAAGCTAATGCAAATTAGGTTTCCTTTGTACTAGACAAGACAATAGAATCTAACCTGCGCATTACTTTGGACGTTTTGAAGAATGAAGTTTAGGAGAGATTTGCAGTTGATTGTGACTTAAAAGTAATCTATCGTGCAAAGAAGCAAGTGCTCAAGAATTTGAAGAAGGACCACATGAAATCATATGCTAAGGTGAGAAAATATGCAAATATGATTCTAAAAATGAATTTAGGGTCTTGTGCTAAGGTTTTGGTCGACCATAGCATTAGCTGTAGTCCTCGATTTCAAAGGTTTTTCTCAAGCTTCAATGTGCATCAAATTAGGTTCACAAGGGGTTGTAAGCCATTTATAGGTGTTGATGGTTGCCACCTGATAAGTCCTTTTTAAGATGTCATGCTATTAGCAGTAGCACTAGATGGGGATTCTAGGATTTGCGTTATTGCAATTTGTGTATGTGAGATTGAAAATACTGATACCTGGACTTGGTTTTTACATTTGCTTAAAGAGTGTTTGGGATGGAATGATAGGAGGCCAAATTGCTTTATGAGTGACTATCAAAAGGGTTGTATTGCTAGGAAAAGATATTTTTCAGACATATGCTAGCTAATTTCACAACTATTTTTAAGAATGACTCCATAAATGGAAAACTATGGGCAACAGCAAAGGCAGATAATGTTGCTGATTTCAACGCAATTTTGGAGGACATAAAAGAAAACTCATACGAAACTTATAAGTGGTTGGTTGAGGAGGAACCAGTTGACAAATGGACAAGGCATGCCTTTGATGAGCAGATAGTTTCAGATCATATCACAAATAATTTGTCAGAAAACTTTAACAAATGGGTTAAAAAGGAAAAGGAAAAACCCATATTAAATTTATTGGAGCATTTGAGAAGGAGATACATGATGAATTTTTGTAATAAATCTGATGAAATAGACAAGATGATTAAAAATATCACTCCATATGCAAGACGAGTGCTGAACACAAATGACAAGGAAGCAAGAAAACTAAAAGTTATTCATGGAAAAGGTTAGTGGTATGAAACCATTGAAGCTCGGTGCAAGAGAATATTGGTCAACATTGATGAAAAAACATATGATTGTGGAGAATGACAGATCAGTGAACTTCCCTTCAGGCATGTCATTGCTTTCTTAATATATCGAAAAGAGCTTCCACATGATTACATGCATTGATACTACACCAAAGAAGCTATGCAATCAACTTATAGTGGGTCCATAAACCCAATTCCAGATGAAGGCAAGTGGCCTACATTTGAGTCTAAAAAAATTCTACCACCTCAGATACGAGCCACGGTAGGCACACCAAAGAAGGCTAGAAGAAGGGCACCTGATGAGGGTCGTATTGAATCCTCCAAAAATTGGGCTAGTCGTTGCAAAACATGTAAAAAACTTGGACATAATAGTTGTACTTATCCAACAAAGGTAATTGCAATAGTAATATATTCTTAGACATTTTCATGTACTTTCTTAAATAAAATGTATTGTATTATTTTGTTGTGATGATATAGCGAAAAGAACCAGCATTAAAGAAATAGGGAAAACAACTAATAATGAAGAAGCAAAGAAAAAAATTAGCAATGAAAAAGCAGAAAAAAACACAAATGATGCAACTGCTACAGCTACTATCAAGGATAGTGATATTGGGCCTATCCAACAACAATCTATCAATATCATGCGCATAAATAGTTCAGTTTTCAAGTTGTATAAAAGTGATAATGAAGGTGTAAGTTACTAGTTCTTGAGGCTGACTTATATTTCATTTAGTATGCAAAACCATGGAGCCCATTAGGCCACTTCTTCCAATATAGCTTCTAGCAGGAGCTAGTATGAATCACTGGTTCAGTATTGCTATTAGGGATCAACAAGCTTGAATAATATTGAGCATACTAGCTCTGTTCAAACTCATCATCAAACTACTAGTTTAATTTTTTTAGGATTTTTAAACTTTAAACAATTTGTATGCATGGTTTTGCTTACTTTCTTTTTCCTACTCATTTGCATGGAGATATGCACTAACAAATCATTTAATGTTTTTAATATTTGCAACTTCAACTCACTTGGAGGAACCCCTTCCAATCAAACATCAAGCAGGCCTCCCTATTATAGATGCCTGAACACTACGCGTAGATGAGTTCAAACTCACTATTATAAAGAATTAATAGGGTAGTGGCATTTACTATGTTTATTTTGCACATTTTGATGCTATATGATATACATGGCTTGGTTTTAATTTTGAAGTTTATTTTGGGGACCTGTAGTTTGCTGTACATGTCATGGCAGTATGTGATGTTTACTTTGCTCACTTTTGGGCCGTTATGCATGTCATGGCTGCAGCTGCTATTTTTTTTTGACAATATTTGGCTGTTCTGCATGTTATGGGCAGCGACATGAACATGTTGATTAACTGTTTTTGCTGAAAACATTGGCATAGAATTTAATATTTGAAGTGGTTCCATTATCCATAAGCTTTTTGTAGTTGAGTATTGTTATTTTTCTCTTGCTACATTATCAAGTGCCATAGTTTAGTGGATACAATCCGTATATATTACTATATACTGTATATTTTATTTCACTTTCGTTTGGAAGTGTGCTTACCAATCTTGTACTTAAAAAAAAGAAAAAGAAACTACAGCAACAAGTGTGCATGTTGCAGCAACGACAAGTGTGCATAATTTGCCTAAACAAAAAAAAACAAGTGTGCATACTTAATATTAGCATACTGACATATTGCGATATCTATCTATATATATGTTACCAATGTTGGAAGTGTGGAAGCGTGTGTACTGCAGCAACAAGTATTTATAAACAAAAAAAAAAAATTACTATTGCACAATGGTAAAATAGCTTTTTTTAACCAAAAAGAAAATAATTTATATAAGTTGAATGGCAAGATTGTAATTTCACCTATTCAAATGTCATACAGATCTATCCACTGTCATTCAATCAATTTACACTAGGGGTTAAAATGGTAAAATAACTCAACTTATTAATAACGACACTATCATAACAAAATATGATTTTAAAATTTTACATTCATATATGAATGACATTTTCGTCATAAAGAATTTAAGTCAAATTATAATTCTAAAATTTTTAAAAGAATAAATACATCATTTTAACGTGTGCATATAAAGTTATGGGTAAAACAATTTTTTACCATTTTTAGTTAATGTTGAATGTTAAAGATTATGTCAGAGAGATTAATTTGATGAATTTTTAATGTGTGCATATAAAATTATGGGTAAAACAGTTTTTTACCATTTTTAGTTAATGTTGAGTGTTAAAGATTATGTCAAAAAGACTACTTTGATGAATTTTTAAAATAGTTGGGACCATGAAAACTATAAATGAATTCACATTTTAAGACGAGAAGTTTTTCAAAATTATAGGAACCAAAATAAAGTTTTCCCTTCAGATTTCACTATTTATGGATTATAAGAAATGAATTATTTGTTAGTTAATTAATTTCTTGAATTATTAATTGTGCTATATGTTTGAAATTATAATATAATTTTATAGCATATATGTCCACATATTAGAAATTCCAATAAGAATTTATTAGTTTTCAGTTAGAGTTTATTTCATGAAAAGTTTTCACGATATTTTATGTATTATTATGTATGTTTGAGAACAATATTTATTAAAAATTAATTATATATTTGAAAATAGAATTCCAGATATTTGTATATAGAAATTATTTGAGTTGCGAAATGAATTAAATAAGATTTTTGGAACACCACAATTGTATCTGCCCCTCTAACGGTCATCAGGCATCACATGTGTAAGTCTTAGAGAGTTGCCCAATACATTTGTAGCTAGATGTTATCCCTCACTTTATGTGTGTGTTGAGTATCTCCACCACGTATGACTAGTTTCCTTGGGTACTAGATTGGTATAGATCAAGCTCTTATTAGCATATAGAAATGGTTCATATAGTTATTTATAGTTTATCACGATATGAGATAATATTTCGGTTTTATTTCCAGAAATGATAGAGTATGGAACATTCGGATTTTATTTTCATTACCAATTTTATGATATGCTAGTTATTATTGAAAGAAAATGAATTATTTTGTTTTCAAAAATTACATCCACTCACTGGGTGTTAATCCTCACCCTTTTATATTTTTTTAAACCATTTTATAGGTAACCATTAAGTCTTAAAGGAAATCTCCAGATAAGAAGAGGTAAACCACTTAATCACTTGATGCAAAGGAATCATATTTTGACATTATATATATATATATTCCACGACATCTAGGCATATGAGTGTGTATACTTATACTTTAATGTTGTAAAATGTCTGGTTACTCGCCAATTTGCTTATGTTTATGCTTTAAAGTTTGCAAATAATATAGATATACTTTATGGTTATGTTTTCATAAGAAAGCAAATTTATTGTATATTTTTTACATGATATTACGTATATTTGAAATGTGATTTGAAAGAGGAATTGGAGGTCCTACGTAGTTGAGATTTGAAATATTTTAGAGGTGTTTATTTCTTGTATTACAAGATAGAATTATTAGATAAATAGCAGTTATATTGTTGAAATTTTTATTAAACCATTTTATCTATTGTCAGATTTTCGAATGATTTTTTTTTTAATCAAAATTTTTATAATCATATACAATTTTCCAACATATCATAGAATGTGCTTGGATTCGAGATGTTTTGGCTTTAGAGAGTAGAACAAATGGGTGTTGGAACTTAGAAACGGTGAATGGTGTTTTATATGTATAGTTGTCTATTTTGTTTTGTTAATATATGCGTTTTTTCTTAAAAAAAAAAAAGCATTTCAAGTTAACAGGTTGTTTATTAATATATTTATAAAAGAGCTTCATTAACAAAAAATATAAAATATAAGCTTGTAATAGAAGAAACAAATTGTGCTGAAAGTATCTAAAATAGTATAAAAGTTTTCAGATATATTATTTTATTGATGAAAAACTTTTACAAAGATGTTCCGTAGATAGAAATCCAAATTAGAGTAGGAATTTGAATTTGGAAAGTGTACTGGTTTTGTTAAATCTTCATTGTAGGTGAGGCGTGCTCATGGTATTTACAACGTAGCAGAGGAAAAGAATCATGATGCATACTTATCTTATGATTATTTTGAAGCCCATCTTACCCCACTTGATTGGCAGCAAGTAATCACTTATTAAATGTTGAGTCACTATTGGCATTTAGCTTTATGATCATTTTAATTATTTTCATTGTATAAACCTGGAATACTTCTCAAACTGTTGCTATGGTAGCGTGGGAATTGTTAATTGTTCGTTTTGTTTACAAAAGATGAGAATCAATCCGTATGGTTTCATGTTAATATACAAGTTCAAAAATCATCAATTAAAGACATGACATAGAAACTTAATTATTAGATATAGAAGAAATGGAAGTCTTATGGTTTTATATTGATAATGGTGATATGTCACCTCTAATAATATTGATGGTGACACGAATCAATGAATGACTTGTTGATGGACAGGGTTGGCTAAAATTGTTAGAAAAATGGGTGTTACCCATTTTGAGGATCCATTTTTGTTAGAAATCCTTATTGAGATGGATCAGGATGGATTTGTGTATTCATGGAAAAAATGGTGCTTACACGAATGAGAAATTGAGATTTAAAGTGCACCTTGTCCCACAATGAATTTGCAGTTTTATTTTGAATTTTAAATGTTTATTTAATTGATGACATTAAGGACAATTGAATTTACAACTGAATTTGTAAATAAAGATATTGTTTTTGTAACCAAAAAAATGTTGAAGTGAGATTTTAATTCTTTATCAAAATTCAATTTTGAATTATACTTAAGTGCCATTGAATTTTTGAAAAAGTGTAACAAAAAAGAATAAATTGCGAATTCAAATGCCATGAATTGGAGTTTTGAATATTCAAATTGTAGGCGCAATTTTAAATGCAAATTTTGAGTATTGTTACCATTGATTTGGTTTAATGGTTATTTTAAATCAAATGTAACCATCCCCTACATGAGTCTATAAATTCACTCCTAATCTTGAAGAGAGAGGCTATTAGAAATTTTATCTTTCGCATCTTCCTCTCTAAGTTTTTGATATTCCTAAAGTGATAGATTTGTAGGTATAAATTTAGCTTATTGGATGATTTTTGGGTCAAGTCGTATTCTAGGAGACAGACGCATAACACAACGGTGAAGTCGAATCTGCTTTAAAGACACCGTAGAGATTACAGGCCTCGACTTCTTGTAATTGTGTAATTTTGTAGTATTTGTTTTTATCGTTTTATATTATTATTTTATGCTCATTATTCAATTTATGTTGAAGGCAAATTTATAGTGTAAAACCGGAGCATATTCCGGTTAGATCTTATGTGTACTTTGAAAAATTTTCAACAAAAATTAGGTGATTAATCCATTCTAGTAATAATCAAATTTTTAATTAATAATATTGATCGAATAACAGTCAATATCGTCCTAGTAACAAAATTGGAGATGATCATGAATTTTATATGATATAATTAGGCCCCACACATCTTTGATTAAACAAAAGCTACTCCAAATAGGCCATTCTATACATGTTAGAATCAAAACCTGAAAAAAGTAATGAAAAGATTTTCTATAAATCACTATTTTATTTTATGATGTATTTGAACCTACTTTAAATGGGAAAAAGAAAACTTTTGAATGAAAATGGTTTTATAAATATATCTGGTTTTGTTTGTTTAACGCTCTTGAATAGAATTCATGTAATTTAAAAGATACATATACTTCTTAACTTCTTCTTAATTTTTTTTTTAATATAAAAAAGAGCTATTTCAAATAAAAAGCTAATTAGCAATAAGATTAATTAAGAAATTTATCAATACTTCATTAACATACTTCTAAAACATTTAATTCAAAATATTTCTCTTAAAGTTAAAATCAATTTAATTACTGTTTCGTTAAGATTCTATTTAACATTAAATACAAATAAAGAACAACATTGAAAACAATCCACACATCTAAAGTTATAATTTTGTTTTCAAGTTGTTGAGGATATCGCATGCCCATCTCTCGAGTTTGAAAAATTGGCTGGCTATCAAAAGATAGTGATATGGTGTAGTTTTTAATCCAATCCCAAGTTCTACCAAACTTGGGATATAGATTTTTCAATCCAATTTAATCTAATACAATTCATTCCAATTCAATCCTGCATGTCAAACGGAGTCTATGGGTATGTTTGGAATGTAAGATTTGAGGTGAGATTGAGATTTATTTTTTTCTCCCATTCTCCCATATCCCACATTTGGAGCCAAGGAAGGGAATGAATTTGTCATTCCTGAGCCCACCTCCATTCCCACTTTACACAGGAAATGAAATCCCGACTTTACCCATGTCTATATTATTTCCCAAGTTCATGGGATTCCATTTTTTATATTTTCATTTCATCCTCTCTCTTTTCACAAACTGTCTCTCTCTTATCTTCACCATGCCGAGTTGTCGACTCAGCAAGCCACTATCACCACAAATTGCTCTTTGTCTCTCTCATCTCCTCCTCCATTTTTTTTAAATGATTGTGAATTTGGTTCTAGATTCGGGGTTCGGGGTTCAAAATCCTCCTGTTCTGATTTTTTTTTTGTCTTTTTTTTTTTTTTCTTTTTTCATGTTCTAATATTGTTGTTGTTGAGGATATTGTTGGTGGGAGATGATGATGTTGATGAATTGGATAGATGATATTGATGAGCAGTGTCTGATGATGTTGAATTGTGAGAAATGTTAATGAATTAGATTGATGATGAGATGATGAACTATGGTGTTTTTTTTTTTTTTTTTTTCAGATTTTTATAAAATTAATTTTATATAATAAAAAATTTAAATTATTTTTATTTTAATTCAATCTTAACCTATATCAACATGATATGGTATAATTTTTAATCAAATCCCAAATTCTACCAAATATGAGACATAGATTTTCCATTTCAGTCCAATCCAATCCATTTCAATTCATTCTAATATAATCCATTCCTATCCAATCTCGTGTGTCAAATAGAGCCTAGCTATAGGATTCAAGTTGATGTGATAAATGAAAATTAAGTTCAAATAATTAACATCTCCTTTGAAATGTAAAATAGATACTTGATTGAAGAAATTGAATCACTATGGTTTCATACTAATTGGGTGATGATTGGTGATACATGTGCGATACTAAACCATAATTTATCATCATTATTTACTGAGTCTTTTTACAGCTTACAATATGTTTGAAGACAACTTTGAAAAAAGTTCATGACTATCCTTCAATTGATTCTCTATGTCTTGAAACAACAAACATTATTATTATTATTATTATTATTTATTCCTATGTATTTTTTAATTTCTCTTAATATTAATCATTGAAAAATACAACCAAATGAGGTTGATCGAATAGTGTATTTCTCACACTCATATCAATAAAGTTGTGAGTGAGAATTATACTTCTATTTTTAAATTCTAAATTACTTGCAATAACTCAAATAAAAGAAAATATCATTAAAAAATTTTTGGTGAAATAATTACTAGCTGCATAGAAGACTATATGTATCATAATTATAAATAATAATTTTATATTCTAGATAGTTAGGCACTTATGTAAGATTCGAATTCAAATGGACCAATAAAATTTTAGAATCATGAAATGGGGCTCAAATGAATAAGTTAGAAAGTAGTCTAATTAAAGAGCCTGTAATGAAAATAGCCAAGAAGTAGTTTACAAAGTCAAAATTAAGTGGGCCGAATTTTTAGTGAGCCAAGTTAAAAAATATATATATATATATATATGAAAAGGCAAAGTAATGGATTGAAATGGAGAACGGGCCGAGAGAGCAGGTCAAAGAAAGATGTTCATTTTTCTTTTCTTTTCTTTTTTTTTTTTTTTGAAGAAAAAGTCAAATAAAGATGTTGGTGGGTTGAATATTTTAAGAAAATAAGTGACAGGTGTTGGTCCATGGAACATGTTTGTTGCATGATAAGGCAATAAAATAAAAAAAATATGGGATAAACTTGATATTCATTAACATTCACCCAAATCTGGATATACTGAGAATATAACCAACAGACATCCAACCAAACTAGAGAATACAAAGAACAACCATATACATTCAAATCAAATCCTCCATAGAGGAAAGAATTAAGCTGGCTAGATAAAAGCTAAACAATTCTCAAGCATGGAAATTGGCTTGACATAACTAAATCCAATCAACCCTCATCAAACTTTAACATCCATTAACCCATAAAAACATTAAAACACAAAGTGAAAATAGCAGCAATACAAAAGATACAAGAGAAAATAGCCTCCTTTTACCAAAACGACATCAGCTACCAAAACTACTGAAGCGATCCAGGTTCGTTGTTACATCTTGTTGTAAGAAAGCTTCAGATTACTATTGATCTTCACCAAGGGATAAAGAGTGATAACCTCCGAGCTGGATTTGGAAAACTGTTGAAACAGCTATTGGAAATCAAACAAAAAGAGTCATTAGAACCCGAATATTGCAAAACAGAACTTGTTTATGAGGTTTTTCTACCAAGCCTTTTCCTCTCTCTCTCTCTCTCTCTCTAAGAAGATTTTTGTGTCTCTGAAAGAGAAAGGAAAGGGAAGAAGAAGAACAAGAAAAGAAGCAGGCGGGGAATATTGGAAAACAAGAAAACAGGTCCGGATCTAATCAGAAAATCACTCCCACAAAGTATCTCTCTCTAAAGGTTTTTCTCTTATTAGAAACTGAGAGAGACTCTTCGAGAAGACTTTTTATCTCTTGACAATTTTGAATACAAAGAGATAGGTGTCTCATGAACACACTAAAATTAGATTTATCAAGAATATTCTCAATAATTTAATTGAACACAACTTAATAAAAGATCAATAATTCTGATCCTTTTGATATATGAACTTGAAAGCTAGTGTTAAAATGGTGTGTAAAGTAGTTTTGCTTTTCTTCTTTTTCTGTAAATTAACAAGCACAAAATAAATAAAGAAATAGTTCCAACTTATGTAAAACAATGTCAATACTTCAAATGAAAGGCAGCCCTGCAAATTAATGAAAGCACACCAGTGAAGGATCCACTAGACATATCTACTTGTGTCTGAGCCGTGCTTCAAATGATGACCATTTTCAATCTTGCTGCCTTAATTCGCTCCATTAGACATATTTACGTCTCCCATGGGTGCTTGTTTTCTTGCTACCTTAAGTCGTTGAGTTGACCTATAATAGCAACTGGGCCATTGAAAACAAATGCCCAACCCATTTGAAATTTGATTCCAAAACACAAAAAACAAAAATGTACTAAAAACAATTGAGGAGTTCATCTAACACATAGTAGACTAAGAAAAAGAGAAAATACTAAGAACTTATAGCAACAAATTTATCAAAGGGGAGGAAGGAATAAGTAAACCAAGCAACATCATTACCAAATGAACCAAGAGAGAGGAAAAATGGTATGTATTCCACATTTTTTGTAGCAATCACCAGTTTTTGTACCATTAAATATTAAGAAAAGTTAAGTAAACCAAATAAGAGTAAATAATTATATTACTGTCAATAATAAAAAGACCAATCATGACGGATAATGAAAAAGTTTATATCATGATGTTGAACACAATGTAAATGATGCTAACAACTATGGAGCATTTCTTGGTATTGTGAAGTAGGGTTAAGATCAGAATGAAAAGGCTCAACAAGCAAAACCAAACAAACTTTGAGAGTTTACTTCTTGTCTGTGTAGAACAAGAAGGTGTCAATGTAGAAAAATTCTAAGGTTGTGCCATCGGCATTTATGGTCAACATTGGGATGGTATTTGGATGCACCACTGGGAGTCAATACATTACCCAAACCATGTAGTTGACTAGGGTTGCTAAGTATGAAAATGGTGAAAATTGTTCCACTGATTTTTTTCTTCATTATTTGAACAAAAGTAGGTTTGCACACAAAATTTTTTGTTAGAACATTTTAGGCAAAAACATCCAACATCTGGTTAGTAATATGTTAGAGGCAATTAACAAACTTACATAGGTGACAAGAATAGAAACCCTGAAATGATGTTTCCTATGACACCAATCACATTCTAAACAGTTTGCTTGATTGCTGGTACCGTGGATGCAAGCTGATGAAGAGGAACAAGTAAAAGAGGAACAAGCTGATCACGAAGAACAAGTAGAACACGCGAGGAGAGGCTTGGTATGGGGCTAGAGCCTGATGAGCACTTCTCAAGTGATTGTAAAGAGAGATATATTTATAGGCGTGTCATGCGTGAGGAGAGACCATTTTGGATTGTATTATTTTATGTTTTATCACTTGTATAGATGTTATGACATTTGTAAAAATTATGGTGAGATTACGTGTGTGTGTGTGTGTGTGTGTGTGTGTGTGATAAGGGAAAATGATGGTGAGATTACATGGGTTGTCAAATATGGAAAACGATGAGTGAAAAAAAAAATAGAGAGAGAGAGTATATTTTGGATTATATTGTTTTCTGTGGTGTAGATGCTCTGACATTTGTAAAAATTATGGAAATGAATTTTTGTTAGTTATTCATTATGAGTTTTTTGTTAGTTATTCATTGACATCACATTATGAGTTTTGATCAGTGCTTTTTGTTAATTATTCATTCATTTCAAATGTATGTTGTCATATTTCTACTTAATTGCAGGTTGTTGCTAAAAAAATTGAATTAAACCATGAGTGTAATTTGATGAATTGGTCACCTAAGGATTTTGAATCCAAATTGCAGGTATGTATTTTTATGCTTCAATTCTTATTCATATGACTTGTAATTTGCTTTAGATATTTGGAAAAATCTATAATTAAAAAAAAAAAAAAAAATCCAAAGCAAAGAGTTGGTCATGCATGCACGTGTCTTACTTACTCTTACAATCACACTTGTGCCTTCCCCATCATCTTCACTCACACATGCCACCAATCAAAGAGCACCTCCCTCTCAATCCTAATCTCCGATTAACTTCTACACTTAATTTTAATCACCCCACATAAATAAATGGAAAGAAATTAAAATTACAATTAAAATAACCATATAACGAAAATAATAATAATAATAATATAATATGATCTCTCCACTTTGAAAATGACTTGTCTGGTTCATTATTGCTCTTCTCTCCCGCCATTTTCATTTCTCTCTCTGAAAATCGGCATTTCGCTCTGTTTCTCTCTCTAGAAAAGGGGCTCCATTTCAAATGCGGGTCCAAACTCCGTATTTGAAATGGACAAACTGCTTGCCTGTCGTTGTTTGCTCCAGTGGTGGTGCTCTAGTTAAGTCGTTCGTTCTCTTTGTTATCAATTGGAGTTTGCTTGTTGTTACTGTATATAGCACCTAAACAACTTCAAACATGGCACCTATATGCTGTTACTGTTTTGAGGTTTTGTATGAGCTGGAATTTTTAGAATGAGATTTATTTTGTTTTTGTTATTTTTGGAGGACTTTTAAGGTTTTAAAATTGTTTTGGTGGATTTTGAGTTGAAGTTGTTAAGGTGCTATATAAAATCCCTGCAGTCTTGTTAATTTTGAATTAACGACTGCCTGTCAATCTAATCATAGTGACACATCGGCCCTAGGCTTCCATAATGGTTTCCCTTAATAACTGTTTCTAAGTGATAATTGCAGCTTTTACCTGGTCCTGCAGTTCATCTGTTTATTTACATCTTATTTACTGTTTGTTCATATATCCACCAGCACCTTCTGATTTTGTTCAATCTGTTGGGATCAATGGCTGTTCTATAGTTGATGATCCAAATGCAACAGTTTCTCATCAAAATGAAGATGAGGATGATCCTCTACTCGTTGACCCACCGCATAATGGATCAGGTTCATCAAATTTGCATATGTTTCCCAACAACTACATTCTCAAATGAGTTAGCTTATGGATTTTATTTTCCTTGTCATTCATCTTTTTTATCATTTGCACTCTCTCGAATCTACAAATTAAACTTACTTCTTGTTGTTGTTGTCGTTGTCTTTTTATTTTTTTTTTTTCAAATTTTCTTATTTTTAACGTATTTATTCATATACTCATGACATTTTACAACCCTGGTTTTTTTTTTTTATTGCGGAGAGGGGGGCCGGGTGGGCGTGGTTGGGGTTTGATAACGAACAGATCAAGTTGGTGACTTTCACCTCCCCAACAAATGGTTTAGGTTCTTGGTGCACCTGTTATGTTTTCTCTCCTTACATTATGCCAACTTATGGCCATTATGGTTGTTTGTATAAGAGTATCTTGATGGGGACAGATCATAAGCTGTAAACTAACGCATCTCATAGAGAAATTACTCCAGAAAACCAGTAGCGTGCATGATTAATTCATCAAATTATGGTATAGTTGCCACCTGTTGCTGTCACTGAGAAATATGAACACGTGCTCCATATTTTTCTAGTGTTTTTAGTACTCTTGCATGTTACACGGCTATCTCTTCGGTTGGAATTCAACTTGCAGGGATTTTACACAACCACTAATATTCCCTGTTAAGAGTCACAAAAAATCCAACACAAGCAATATATATAGAGCAGCAAGAAATAACAACAAAGCAAATAAGAAAAGCACACAAAAATTTACGTGATTCGATAAGTGTAAGTTACATTCATCAATCAAACTCCGATCATTCTTCCACTATATTAACAACCGGTACACAAGTATTTTTTTTTTTTTAGATACACAAGAATCAAACATCAAGTGATACACTCCTAGAATACTCAAAACCTCACCAAAAGGTGAAATCAATAATACAACAATAGAAAAAACTCACTAGAATTAATGGTGGAAATCAATACAAAAATTGATCTTCTCGAAGTCTAAATGGGATGAAATTTTAACTGGAGATAGAAAACATCTTGGACAACAACATATCCAAAAATTAGCAATTTCTAGACTGTAAAGGCCCTCCAAACAAATTTTTAAAATTTACTGCAGACTACAGAATTTCAATAATAGGAATTCTATTTTTCGTTTTTTTGTTGTTTTCTCAAGTGCTCTTAGATTTGGACTCCAATACTAAATGAAAAACCTTTTTTCTCCCTTATTAGAGAGAGAATTCTATGATACCAATACTCAAATTAATTCTGTAGAGAGTTTTTAAAAAACTTTTCCCCATCGTTCACTTTCCAATGCAATAATCACCAAGTAATTTTAATATTTTTGAAAATGTTGGACTTGACCTTGATGCAGTTTAGAGGAATCCACATCCACATAGGAGGGATCCCAACACAACTCACTTTATCCTTTTTAAGCATTGAAATCCTGGTGATGAGTAGTAGGAAGACTGGAAGAGTCATTATGTTTGCGCTTTTCTTGTTATCACAAAATATTCGTTGGAGATTCTTTGACTCTTTTCCGAATTCTTATGCTTTATGTTTATTAGGTATGGATGTTATGGAGATGTCATTTTTTATGGTGAAAAAAAACAGTTGGATGGGCCACAAACGACATGATCATTATGGAACAAAAGTCTTTTTAAGACAGTTATATCTTTTAGTAGGTTTGTATATATACATATATATTTTTTTATTTACTAAGACTAATCTAAGAGATAACTGGAACCAAACTGGTAGAATACTGGTAGCATGACCCAAAAAAACAACTTTCAAATGGCTAGGAGCCACCAACATTAGGTGAAAGACAATTGGCTCCCATATGACTAAAAGTCAACTACACTATGACAGACAACTCATATATATGAGAGAAAATATCATATTTTTATTAATGAAGGTGGGTCGTGTGGTGTTAAACCCTTGTCTTGCAAGTCACAAGGGAGGGAGATGCAAGTTTTCAGAACTCCATTAACCCAGCCTTTGCACTAGTGGGTTTGTAATTATTAAAGGTTCCTAGACATTTTCTTTGGCATGTGTAGTAGGGTTTGCCTCAAAACTTAAAGTTAGCTTTTGGCTCTGCTTTTGCTTAAAAATGAAATGAAACTGCGGTTGATGAGAATGTAAAATGTCCTATTTTTCCCCCTTAATGTTTATTCTTTCATACTTATTTGATGTCTAAATGTACTCATTATTTTTATATTTTGATTTAGGATGCAAATGGAGGCATTAAGTGCAAATCAAAGCTAATTGGGCGATTTTAGACAGTTTCAGCATCACTTCGTAATCTGGGCATAACTCTCTCATCCGAGCTCTAATTGAGATAATTCAAGATGCTGTGGAACGACAAGAAAAAGTTCTACAACTTTCATGTTTTGAGTTTTGAGAGATACTGGCTGCATCAAGGTTGAAATCGGGCTTGAAGTTGCGGTGCTTGCACTGTTGACGTTCTGGATCATTGCTTGGTCTACAAGTCTATTATGTGGATTTGACACGATTTATTTTGGAAGTTTCCAGATCTGATGTACGAAAATTCCAATTGAAATCACTACCTTCCTATTTATATTAAGACTTTATGTTTTCCTTAATTAGTCATATTTGAATATTGTTATTTTAAGGTAATTTTTAGCATATTATTTTTAGGAGATTTTGTAAGAATTCTAAGGGTGAATTTGTGTATAAATAGGAGAATGAATCGGACTTAGGGACATCTCTTTTTCTTCCCTCTTCTTTAACTTTTCCTTTGAGTTTTCATCATGGCCATACGTGGCTAATTGTTTTATAATTGGTCAAAGGAAACTGAAGCCTCGAAATCAATAAAATTATGAGATCTATTTTGTTTTTATTGTTCAATTTATGCCTTGGGTATTGGATATTCTTCTATGCTTATTTTCATGATTGTTTCGTTTAATTACTAGGAGGCCTGCTAGTTTATTATTCGTTGCAATCTATTACTAAGTTAGATATCAAATTCGTAATTGTTTGATCACTCTAATTTATAAAGCAACTAAAATTTAATGAATTGTTGCATAAAAAATTATCAGATTTTAGGAAGAACACTCGACTAAATTAAATGCAATCGCTTGTGCTTGTGTTGTTTAGCTTCATTGATTTCTTTCATTCTTAAGACTGCTCTTAGATTAAACCTTTAGTGCTTGTCTTGGGTTATTTAATAGTTACGATTGGTTAGATCATCTATTTTCTAATTAATTGCGATTAAGGAGAGATAGGAAAAATGGTTCCAACGGTGAATATTCCAGGTGTAAATTGATATATACTTGCATCAATGATCAATTGTAAAATTCCGATAGTGGATGTTGACTTAGACCAAGGGTTGTTCTTTTGATTGATTTTAATATTTTAATTTGAATTGCTCTTTAGTTGTTTTTCTTAAAATTGTTTTTATTATACTTAAATATCCCTCCCCCATCCTTGTTCATGTGGCATAAAACTAAGCTAGATACTCTCTGTGGGAACGATCCTTACTCACACCACTACATAAATTTTTAGGAGTATAGGTTTATTTTGATTGCCTACGACAACACACCAACAGTCAACATAAGGGGCACTAAACTTCCATTGCATGAGCCCTTGGAAAATTCAGTCAAATGAATTTGATCTTTTGTATTATACTATATGTAAAAGAATCTCCCCTACATCCTCTAATTTGCTATAAAGATTAAGAATAACACTATATTTTGAAAATTATTGCTCCGAAAAAGACTCTTAAATGCTTAGAGAAATTTGAATATTGAAAAACAAATAACAAAGCTTTCAATTGGAAAACCAGACAAATATCTATGTGATCTATCCTTGTCCATTCCTAACATAAGTTGATTTAAGTTACTTGTGACTTATACGATCCTTAATTTGTATTTTTCAAAATTATGATGGAATCTTTTTTTTTTCTTTGTTAATGAATATTCTTCTTCTAAAAAAACTGTTTCTTAAATGTTATTTTATATATTTTTTTTATTTGAATAAGTGTCATTTTTTAGTCGTTAAAAAAATAAAAAATGTTATTTTATAACATGCAAACATACATATTCATTATTTACAAGAAGATAAGGCATGTATGCAATAAACAATACTTAATTTTTACGTGGGAGATAAAATATAGGGCAATATAGTCCATAAATAAATTATAAATCTGCCACATAGTTTCTTTATTTGCACATATCATTTGACATGTCTATTAATGTGTGAAGATTTATAGTCACTCTCAATCACATAGTTTTAATGAGCCCAAGGCACATTGAGGTGCAAAGAGTCGTCGAGCTCGAGATACAAAGCGTGCCTTTACAACATGAGATGCACATTTTATAAAAAGAAACTTAAAATATTATAAAATCGGAATCTTATTTATATATATATATATATTAATTTAGGGATTTTTTTATTTATTGTTCAAATCAGATGATGCAATTGGATATTTTATCATAAATTAGGGGATTATTTATAATTTTTTTGAGGTTCAATTGGGCATTTTATAATAAAATAAGGAGTTACTTATATTTTTTTTTTGTTCAATTAGGTATTTTATTATAAATTAAGGGTTACTTACAACACTTATATATATATATGTAAGTTTTGACATGTTAGGGCTAGTCATCACTCCCCTTTCCCTAGCTTCACTGTAATTTCCCCTTTTCTCTCTCTCTCTTCATCTTTGCTACGTTCACCCTCTTTGTTTTTGTCTTTCTTTCTCCTCAATTCTCATCGTTTTCTACATCCCCAGATCATCAGTTTCGACTACTAGAGCGTTGGTTACAACTAGTTTTTGCTAGTGTTGTAAAAATTACCGAAAATCGATGATTTTTCGACGATAAAGCCCTGAACGACACTCTACTAATCCAATGAGGACGAAATTAGTGACTAAAATCAATGGATCGAATAATTGTCCAAGTCGAATCGATTACAACCCATATCTCGAAATCATAATCTCCATCCACCTAAATTTTTTTTTTTTCAAAAATGACAAATCTAAATCTCCCAATATCATCACTTGAAATCATCAATCATATCCACAAAGATTAAAAAAATGAAAAATCCAACATAACAAAAAAATGAAAAATCAAACTAAAAAAGAAAAATAACAGTGGCATCTAGCGAAGGTTAGAGAGAAAAAAGAAGTGGAGGAGGAGGTGGTAACGCCATAAAAGGAGCGCCAACAAGGAGGCCAACAGGGAGAAGAGAGGGAGAAAGAGAGAGTGGAGATGAGTGTGGTCGGGAGTCGATTTAGTGAGAAAATAGAGGTGGTAGCGTAATAATGCAAGAGGCCAACGAGAGAGGAGAGAAAAGAGAAAGAGAGTGGAGAAGGGCGGCTCTGTGAAAGAGAGAGGAGATGACGGTTGTGAGTTCATATATATATAATGGAAAATTATGAAACCTCTCTGAGGTTTAATAAAATTACAATATTATTTAAATTTTGACTTCTGATGCCTAAAATAATATCAGTTTATGTTCTCAAATTTCAAAATAATAATTTTCCTCCAAAATAGTACTCGCTGATTGATCACCATTAATTGTCGAGTAACCAATTAATCGCTAACCGTTGCCTCGTCCTTTGATTAGCAATTAATGATTTTTGCAACCTTGGTTTCTACCAAGGCATACCTTGGGTTTTTGCGCCACTAGTGGTGAGGCATACGCCTCATTGAAGGAGCTACACCTCGCAAAGCTGCACCTCACTGGCAATGTGTTGAGTTGTGACTCGCACCTAGGGGCGCACCTAAGTGCGCCTTTTCAAACTATGCTCAGTCATCACACTTAGCACATGTATTCAGTGGAAAACATGTTGAGAAACTAGAATGTGACTGAAAAGTTGGCAGATTTGCAGGGAAAATAAATATCAGCCACCTATTGAAGCCTAAAGCAACAGCAGGCATGCAAGGCGCTCGGTATACATGTGAGCACGTTCCTTATAGAAACCAATTTATTTGGCAATAGTTCTCCCTTCATCCTATTATGTGATGGATGTTCCAATACCTCGATTTCATAAGCACAAGAAGATCATAATATACCATAAAAATTACAATGTCAACCAATTTAAAAAGTAGGAAAACAATGCTACATTCATGCCTACTTTTGAGTCTAACCTTGGTGAGATTACACCACACCAACTTAAAAGCAATGCATCAACCTTTCACTCAATCTTTTTGATCAACCTCTTTAGTAATAGTTATGATGATTATATTTACTGCTTGATTGCGTAATCTCTCAATCAACAACTATAGAAAACAAACCTAATTAACTATCTATTTCGGTTTCGAAAAAAGGTAAATATCTATTTCAAAGATCTAGTCGGCACATAAAAGTAAAAATCCACCACAAAATCAAACAGTTTTCCCTGAGCGATTCATTGATAACAAAATCTGTAACACAAGGTTAAAAATTTTAGCTAAGTTCTCAACCAAAAACTACGAATGCAGAAACAAAACCCCAACAAAATTTACCAATTGAATTGTTGTCCCCACCAGCACCTTTACAATGCTGACAAACAATACTCAACACTACATTTCAGAATTCATCGTCAATAAATGATAAAAGCATTTTAAATAATGTAATCTATTATGTGTACTATTTCTCCTATTAAATTCAGGAACTTTACAGTTTCATTCCGTGCTATAGTTCAGAGATAGTTAACAAATCCTCACAGATTCATGGCAATGCTTGTATCATTGCAGTGAAACACAGAAGACTGTAAGACCAGTACTGGAAGCAATACCTCATTTTCTTTATCAGTTTGGATATGGATGTCAAGCTCAACTGCATCCCTCTAAAGCTCAGACTCAGTAACACTAAGAAAATGCAGCTTGTCAAAGGCTCTAATTGTAACAAAAAATAACACTTTTAATGGTTAATTCTCATTCTATTTATTGATCAAGTAACTTATAACAGGGAAGAACGAAAGCATCTCCCTGATTCTAAAAATCACCAAAGAAGGGTCGTCTTCATGGGCTAGCACTTAATAAAAAAGACACATTCGTTTTTGCAAAAGAATAGAAACTTGTCAACAATACCATCCAAACACTGCAGCCATGTATTTGACACATCCAGGCGGCATGTGCAACACCCATACACTTGAAAGCCAAAAACTAAGAAAATACAATGAAAAACAAGAAAATATTAAGAGCAAATAAACACATTTGTTTAACATTTATGGAATTTTATCTCTACAAGCCTTATCTCCCTTCACATGCAATACTAGGAGCTGCAGCTTGTCTTAAAAATCTCAATTTCAGATGTTTCACCTACCTAATTCAAGTAATAATGCAATAGAGACAGCTTGTATTAAAATTTCATTTTCCACCCATTAACTTATTTATTCCAAGTAATAATAAGGCAATGTACAGACAACACCATCTACTTGATTAAATCTGTTCACCAAATCAAGGAACACTAATCTCTATACAACACAACAAAATTTTGAGACATAAGAAATTACATAAAGGCAACCCTTTTGATTAAATCAGTAACATTCCAAGGAAAGACAATTTCTAAACCTTCGACACTGCCATACACTCAATTGATGCAAACTTTCCCACATACCACTGAACTTGTAAAAAAAAAAAAATCATGGCAACAAAACACTGCATGAAAGAACACAGAACTATTGCACATACAATAAAGTATTATTTTCCTTCCACTTAATCACATTAACCAATCAAGATCCCACAAAACTATTGCACACATAAACATCATCAAATAAGTAGATAACAGTCAACAAAGCAAAAAAGAAAACAAAACAGCAACACATTGAGAGTAGATCTTGCAAAAACATGGTCGTGTAAACAAGTCAAGAAGAAGAGATAACCAAAAGTATGCAAACAATCAAAAAAGCAAAAAGCCCCAAATCCAAAAGACAGACCTGTAAATAATCTGAAAGCTCTCAGCAGTTCCTGCTTTCGACTGACATTTTAACATTGGATTTGTTTCTGAAAGATAAAGCCCTGGATCAGTACTATTTGTATACTCAAGAAAAAGAACCTGCCAAGACTATTGATATGGTTAAAGACAAGGGAATCCTGCAAAGACACAAAAAAGATCCTTGAAGTGTTAATGTGTATGCTCAAGAAAACGATGACAACAGGTAAATTAAAAACAGATCTCAAGCATCAACCACTGCTGCATCCAGGATGTCATCTACTCTAAATCAGATAATCACAACATATAATCATGAAAAACTATCACATCAAAAATGAAAAATTAAGAGTGAATAAGATACCAGGATACTGTATACACCTCATAATAGGTATAACAGACATTAAAGATGCTTTCCACCAACTCCCAAACCCCCCCTCCCAAACATAAAAATAAAAAAAAAGAGCGTAAACCACTGTTTGACAATAGGATTAAATAAAAGTTCTGGGGACTAATATATATATATATCAATTATCAGGCAGAGAGTAAGTGAATATAAAACAATTTCATGTAGGAGATTTGTAAAATGATTCACAAAAGTTTTAGACTTGTGCTCTGATATGAACTCAAATATTGTAGTAAAAATGGTCAAAAACCATCTTTTACACGGATTACATATGCCAAGATTGAGTTGGTTGGACAAATAGTTTCATAGAAGTATAAACTGACAACAAAACAAAAAAAAATATCCAAAAAAACACAAACACTAGAAAGCAGAAAGCAAAAAAAAAAAAAAAAAAAAAACCGATAAAATTTGAATTAAACTGAAGATCTACCTCAGCACGATCCATTTGATATCATAGAACTACTGCTGGTGTAGTTGAAATGGCTGAACAGATAAATAAAGTACACAACGCCATAAGACACTGATATCAAAACTGACTAAATAAAGGTAATAAACTAGGCTAAATAACTAACCCCATGAGCCACCAGAGGAGGAAAACCCAACCCCCAGCTTTGGGTAAGCCTTCAAGCAATGGATTGTTTGCTGGTGAATCTTCCACCATTGCCGCCGCCAGCTAAACGCCCCCAACGACTTGAGCAAACTCTCTGATGAAGCTGAGTTGGGTTGCCTTGGGACTGGGGCTCGCCGTAAGGAAGTGGTCCTGCCTCTCTAATGGCCTGAACAAGAGCAGCAGTTGGAAGGTGATTGTGGTTGATGTTGGGAAGATCAAAGGTGTTGGGAGACCCACATCGCGTTCGACGATCTGGGTTGCCTTGTGTTTGTGGCGGTAGAGATGGTTCTCCATCTTCATTTCTGCCGGATTTTTGTTGCTGTACGGTGTTTAGAAAGGGATTTGCGTGGCAGCCGAAGATGGATTGAATACTTCTCCATCTTCTACTTGTAGACCTTGGAGCGAGCCAAGATAGTTTAAATTTACCTTTCCTGTCCATTTTCTATCGTTTCCTTCTTTTTTTTTTTTTATTCGGTTGAAATCATTAAGGATATTTTCCAATCCTTGAGGCCTTTTTACCATTGCAATGTATGAAAATAATTCAGACAATGATATGAAACTGCATTTTCTATCATTTTTCACTTACGAACAAAAAAAGTTCACATTCACTTCACTCTTTTCATTTGAAT
>CM034466.1:10666098-10739693 GCA_019925255.1 Litchi chinensis
TTGTTTGTATCATATTAAATAAAGTTACTTAACAATTAATAATAAAGGATATAAATGTCAAATTGTTAGTATTCAGACAATTTTAACTTAAAAACAAACAAAATTATTATACATTCAGAGGTAAGGAAAAAAAAAACAAACATGTTTATCAGATTTCAGATTTCAGTCACTATTCAGTCTTCAGTCTTCACAGCACTGTTCAGTCTTCAGATATAAAAACAAACACCCCAACTATTTTTTTAAGTGATTTTTGGGTTTGTTTAAGTGGTTTGACCACTTAAAAAAACAAATAAAAATCTCTTAATTGACCTAATTTAGCGCGATTAATTATTAAGTGTAAAAAATAAACAACCTCTTAGTGATACAAAAACTTTAAATTCATAATTTTATCAATACCAACAACAAACTACGGCCTTTACGTTTATCAATCATCAACTCCATCTAAAATATTAATGATCCATCCCTGTGTTTCCCTTATATTTATAAATTTATTAATTAACTTTGAAAATAAAAGATTCTTCTTTAAATGTATTTTTCGGACATATTAATAGCCTTGAAAGAAAATAGTGGTTGGTGAAAGTAATTAAGGACAGAAATTAGTGATGATTGAAAGTAATGAAGCTGAATCCGGAAATGGTAAGATAGTGACGTACATGTTCACAGGATTCCAAAACTCAGACTCTTTGTATATATTTGTTTGGTTTTTAAAAAAAGTTGAATTTTACTTATACAAACTTTGTCCTAGTTTGGAAACCACTCAGCTTACACTGCAAGTTCCTTCATCCCAAGGTTTTTTCCCTGCGCGCTGTATGTAGGTGTCTATATGGTCTCTGTGTGTGTGTGTGTTTATTTGAACTGTTTGTTTTGCTTTCATTTTTTACTTTTGTAGACCACTAGGTTGTCTTTTTTGGCTTGCGCTCGCTCTGTCTCTCTCTCTCTCTCTCTGTCTCTCTCTCTATCTCTCTCGTCTTATTTTGAGCTCCTTCTACTTCTCACTGTTTGGAGTAGTGGGTGAGTTTTGGTTTTGATGTTTTGATATGAGGTTTGATTGTTTTGTATGGTTTTTGCTTCTGGTTTTGATGATGGGTTGTGTTGTTGAGAGAACAAAAAGGAAGCTTTTTGAGGGTTGAGTTCGGTGCATCGATGTCTTTTTTGGTGGATTTTTTTGTAGGCGAATGCATTTAGACAAATGGGGGGTTTTTGAATTTGGTTGATGAGTTTATCTGGAATTTTTATAATGTTTTTAGTTTTGATCTAACAGTGATGACCATCAAACATGTGGTAAGACTTGCATTGGCTAGAAGAATTTATTTATTTATTTATTAAGTTTTGATCTGACAGTGATTTTTATAATGTTTTTAGTTTTGAGCCTCAATGCATGTAGATATCTTTACTCTTCTGTTTGTGCTATGTATATGTGTTTGAGTGTGGGTGTTAGTGTTTGATTAGCATTATGCACGCAGGCTACTAAACCCTCTCTTAAGCTCAGAGCACAACAAATAAAGTATGGTGTAATATTCTTAAGGTAATTGCTTCTTGGTCACTTTTTTTTTTTAATCAAACTTCAAAGTGCATCTAGACATTCTTTGAAACATTGAGTATATAAACTTTCACATCTTTGACTGTTTTTAAGTATGTTTGCCATCCTTGAAACTCTTTTTCTCGTTAAAAAGCAAAACTATTTTTCTTTGACACAGTACAAGTGCCTCTTCAATACTTTGAAGACTTGTTAATTCTATAATTTCTGTACTAGTCTTTTTGTTTCTTAGCTATTTTTCTTGTGTTTAAGGGACCGAGCTCGCAAGAAGAAAAGAGAATGGAAAGAGAAAGAGAAAAGGCGCTTCGTATTTTTCTGGTGATATGCAATAGCAATTACAATATTTTTTTTACTGCACAAATTTTTTACAGATATGTATAGTTGTAATAATTTAAGCATCTCCTATTTTATAGTTATTGTCTTTAAACACATCTGATATCCTGAGGGAAATGCATTTTGAGAGTGTGAATTAAGCTTATACCATGGCTCTAATTCTTCAACAAGTGTAGCATTTAATTAAGCATATATAGATAAGATACTAACAATGGGGAGTAATAGTTTTGAAGTTTTTGTATCATACTTGTTTTCAATAAATACCCTTTTAGTAGACAACTTAATCTCTCTTTGACTGGCTGTTCCTGAAGAAGCATATGATGATTTTTATCTTTATAGTCATATTGGTTAAAGTGGTTAAAACACAGATACTGGCTGATCAAATTTTCATTTATAACTTCTCTGTCACATAATTATGTCATTTTTTTCTCATTACTAGGAAAGAATTTGAATTGGCAAAGAACTCATAGAAGCAAAGCAGATTGAGAAAGAAATTGAAAGGAAATGGTCTGTCTTTATCTGATATAAATTATGTATCATGCATCAATGCTGTGTGACATATTTTCCCTTTTCTTGCAATAGCTCAATTCATTTTCGATCGAAATGACATGATTGCTTTGCATCAATATAATGGCCTTGTGGAAGCCTGAGAAAGAGGAAGAGAACAGAGCAAGCGAAATTAGTGCTTTGTATTGATAGAGTTTCAAAAGTAGAAGTCATGGCTAACTACAGAAAATTGTTACTGGGTTTGGATTCTTTGTGCTTGATCTTGAAAATTCCCTTTTGTTATACAGGTTTGATGATGATGTTGTTGCATGTTGACTTTGTGGGAATTGTTTAAAGTTGTCTTTGTAGTTTAATTAGTTTCTAACTTGGTCAATTCGTGTATTTTATAGTGTTTTAGCTGAATTTGATGTGGGGTTATTGGATGTCATCAAGGTGTCTTTATGTGATTTGTAACTTGGTTGATTCATGTATTTTAGGCTTCTTTGTTTTTGATCTTGATGGTTCCCTTTTGCTAATAACATATATATGAGGAAAATCAGTCTTAAAATAAAATTGCAATAATTTGTTAGATTTTCACCAAGTTCCTTGCTTTGCGGTTTCCTCCGTGACTGTTTTATAACATACATGTTTGTGATAATCACTGACAGAAATGGAGCACAGATTGGTTTGGTCTGCTTTTAGTTTATGGATGTTGTCATGCTTGCTTCTTCTTCCTGCTTCCTCTACTCGAGTAGTGAGGATTAGATTGAAGAAGAGACGGTTTGATCTTCATGCCATAAATGCTGCTAGAATGGCCAGACGGGAGGCTGTTGCAGGAGCTGGTGGCAGGGGAACGATCAGGTATTTAGGCAAGTCAGATGAGGATATAGTTCCTCTGAAGAAGTACATGGATGGTCAGTACTTTGAAGGGATTGGTATTGGCTCCCCCCCACAAAATATTACCATCATCTTTGATACTGGCAGTTCAAATCTTTGGGTTCCGTCTTCAAAGTGCTACTTTTCCATGAGTTTTTGCTAAATCTGTGTCTGTTAGTTTTTACACTCTATTTGAAAAAAAAAAAGGTATGGACTAATAGCTCATCTCTATGTGCAGATTTCCTGCTATTTCCATTCTAAGTACAAGTTGAGCAAATCCAGTACCCGTATCAAGAATGGTAAATATTACCAGCTTCATGTACATTGTATATAATCTTGAGCATGGGGTAGATATAACAGAGCTTTTGTGATGTTAACTTGTGTGATTAATCTGAATTTTTTCTTGTTCATTGTGCTTTTAGGAAAAGCATGTTCAATAGCTTATGGATCTGGATCAATTTCTGGTTTCTTCAGTCAGGACAATGTTGAAGTTGGGGATCTTGTTGTCAAGGACCAAGTGGGTTCTTTACCCTGAAAGTTTGATATCTAAATGAGTTTATTTATTGGTTATAGCAATGCACTAATGTTCGTGCTTGTAAATTGTTCTTATTTAGGTCTTCATCGAAGCAACAAAAGAAGTAAGTCTCACTTTTCTGTTGGCAAAATTTGATGGGATATTTAAACTTGGGTTCCTGGAAATTTCAGGTGGGGATGCTGTGTCAGTATGGTGTGATTCTTTTCAAGCATTGATGGTTAATGTTGTTACAAGTTCATTGTAACAGGATAAAATATTAATCGTTCTCAAGTCTTTGGTGGCCTGGATAAACTGATTCATAATAAAAGTACAAGTGCAATATGGTGAAGTAGGGTTTTGTAGGTTATGAAGTATTCTTGTTCTTGCTGAACAGAGATCCTGATGTTGACATGAGTGGTGAGATTGGTTTTGGGTGGTGGTGATGAAAAACATTATAAGGGGAAGCACACTTATTTACCTGTTACACAAAAAGGTTAATGGCGGGTGAGTGAAGCGCAATACATTGTGTCTTCGAATGTCTGTCCTTGTTATCCATGAAAGTTAAAACTAATCTTTAGATGTCATTTTGTCTCTTTGCAGTTCAATATGGGAGATTTTCTTATTGGAAACCAATCAACAGGTTAATTCACAGAACTTTGTATCTTCTTTTAATGATAGAACCATGCCATAATTAATCAGCTTGTTGTCAGTAGTTAATTTATTATAGAAAACACAATAGACTTATAACTATATTCTGGCGTATGACAGCATCCTGGTGGCCCTTCATTTGATTTGTTTTTGTCTCTAGTTTTTTCAAAATACTAATTTGCTTCAATGTCTGGTATTGTTAAAAACTAGCATACATGCAGTTTCTTACTAATTTTTCAAGTTCAAGCTAACACAGTTTGATTGCTTTGAGCTCATACATCAGAGTAATCAAATGTTAAAAGTCACTTTCGACTTTATCAGGTATTTGTGCGGGGGCTGTGCTGCTGTTGTGGATTTGGGAACATCCTTACTTGCTTGTCCAACAGGCTGCACTTTCGTCTTTTGATGGTTTATTTAGTAAAAGACTTTTAGGCTTGGTCAGTTATCTTTGATTTGTTCTCTTTATTATTTATTATTATCATCTTTGGAGTTCAACTAATTAGCCTTTATTTTCAGCCTGTTGTGACTGAAATTAATCATGCCATTCGAGCTGAAGGGGTTGTTAGTTCGGAATGTGAAAAAATTGTTTGTCAATATCGAGACTTGATATGGGAACTCTTAGTATCAGGGTGCGTTTATTTGCTTACTTTTCTCTGTTATAATATGTTTTAGAGCTCTATATATGAGACCGGTTCAAGATTCAAGGAAGTTTTTTGTAATGATTTTCAGGTGCATATGCTCACAGATTGGTTTATGCATGTTCAATGGCGCGCAATATGTATTGTTAGGAGTATGCTATTTATGTTCTAAATGCCTGAGTGATTACCATTGTCTTGCATAATCCTTGTTTTTGGTCATCGAACAAGCTTAAGGAACTCGACTTCTGGCCATCGATTTAAGGAATTGCCTAAACTGTGCCTGTACATCTCTTTATTTGGCAGTACCACATCGAAACTGTGGTTGAGAAGGAAAATAACCAGAAGTTATCAGCTGGTGATAGTGCTTCACTGCTTTGTGCACTGCTTGTGAAATGACTGTTGTTTGCGTCCAGAGTCAGCTAAAACAGAAGGCAACAAAGGAGAAAGTAATCAGCTATATTAATGAGGTGACATGAAATTCTCTCTCTATAATCTTTTCATAAACTTGTATTGCCCATGAATTCATCTTGAGATTTTCTATCTGTGACAGCTATGTAATAGCCTACCAAGTCCGATGGGGGAATCAATAATTTACTTATGTTTAACAAATCCAGTTGATATAGAAGTGGGTGAAGACAAAGATGGTGATGGTAACAGTATCGTCTTTTTATTATTATTATTATTATTATTTGGTGTTTCTCAATGTGTGACTCGTTTGATTGGAACTGATTGGTTTTCGCTCTTTGTATCAGATTCTGAGGGAACCCCATCTTCTACCTCTGAAGATAAATCCGACTACTTTCTCTTTTTTTCTACATTTTCTTGTTTGTTTAGCTTCTCATTGCGTTTTTGGTATCTGGGTTTGCTAGATTTTTGCTGTCTTACGAGCTTTTATATATGTATATATATTTGGCTTAAACAGTGACGGTTTTGTTTTGTGCATTTCAGGGTATATTGGTTGAGTGATGGTGGGGTTAATTTTGAGTTAAGATTTTCATTTAGGTTATATTTTTTATTAGGGATTTTCGTTTGTTTTATGTTTCCATAAGGTGATTTTGTTTATTTTCTTGTTCATTCGGTGTCTTAAACCGTGTCTACAGACTATGTGCAGGGGCTGGAGATGGAAATTGAAGCTTTAGAAGCAATAATTATGGATGAATTTAAAGGTTTGTGGCATATATTTTTTTCGACAGCGTTGCTTCAGTAGTTCTTCATGTTGCTAATTTTCCTCTTCTTTCTCCTAATATGCACTGAGACAAGTTTTTCTGTTGGTGCCTTTATGTTAGAAATTCACGCTGGTGACAGTGGATTAAATACTTCCAAGCGATTCAAATAATGCTTTCTCCCTCCACAGTTATATGTATAAACTCTTATTTTTAGTGTCATTTGACAATGTATTCAGATTATTTTTATTTCGTTATGAGTATGTAGTTGGTGTTGTCCAATCACCATCACACATAGTTGGGTTTGCTGACTCCTGCATTGCAGCATGTGAAGCTTTTGACTTAGCTTATTTTAAAAACAATTGTTTAAATGTCACAAGGATTCTTTATTCTCATTACATTTGCCCTTTAGCAAATCCATTTCTTCGTCTCTAATTACCTTGATTTATGCTGACGTTGAACAGGATGATGATTCCAAGTAATTTGTTTTTCTATTTTAGAAAAGAGATATTTGAATGTCTTGGTTCTTTACCCTAATACTATATATTGATATTCTCCTTTGTTTGTCATCAGTATCATCATGAAATTCAACTTCTTGTGCTTATAATTACAGCTTTATCTGCTAGTTTTCATAGATGAGGATTTTTCGATTTCATATGGGAATAAGCTTGTTGTTCAAATTTCTTTTGCAGTTCAGCTGGTTTTAATTTTCGCTTACACAGAAAACTATCCTGAAGAACCTCCACTATCGAATGTGAAAAGGTTAGTAAGTTACTGTACAAGTAGGTTTAGTTTGCATAAGCTTACTGTTGGTATAGAATTCTCCAATATATATACACTTTACTGTTAATGTGAGGGAAACCATTTTTCTTTTGTAAGTTGCATTACCTCCTACATTTCTTTTTATTATCTACCTTCATCCTTTGAATATGTAAATAACATATCAAAAAGCTGCGCCTCTACATTATCATTCAGCTTTTTTTTTTTTATTCTCTCTCTTTTTTTTCTGTTCTCTCTTTTGAAATAATGATTTGTCTATTTTGGGTTGCCAAGCTGCTATATGGGTATTTATATTTTTTCTCTTCACTGCCCATCACGTAAGCATGAGGATCTTTATTCTGATTAATTTTTTACTGTATTCATGTATTATCATTTCATTAAAATTTACTTTTCGTCACTTACATTTGTATTCTTGTCCCAATATACGAGGAATTCAAGATAACGATTGAAAGAAAAACTTGAGCAAGAGGTAATCTTCTAGACTACTTTTAATGCTCAGTTTATAGGCAATGTTTTTAGCTGTGTCAGACAGCGTAGTATGCTTGTATATGACATTCCCACAATGAATTTGAAGTATTCCGCCACTTACATATGGACTCAACTATTAAAAATCAAAGATTACATTGGGATTGGCTGTAACCCCACTGTCCACAGACAACATCAAGAACTATTTATTACATGTTTATGTTTGGGATATTGCAACATAATTGGCTGTGTATGGTAATGGTTAAATTTCATTTTCTCTTGTGGAAGAGCTATTGGTAAATGATAAGAACTATACATTGAGTAGGTGAAGACATATGTTCTGTGTGTAAGTAGTTCTATAGCTTACCATGTGATGTATAGTTGTTTGAGATATACTAATTTTGACAATTACTTGACGTGCATTTTACAGGCATCTGAAAGTCTTGGTATGGCCATGATCTACACAGTGGTTACATCAGCTAAGGAATGGCTGCAAGCAATATATAGCCAAAAGACTGATGCTGACAATGCTGCTGTAGAAGAGGCAGCAAAAGATGATGAATGGCTTTTTGTTATTTCCTCTGGCTTATACTGCTCTGGTTATATATAGTAACTAAAATAAAGTATATAGACAATTTTGTTCCAAGCTTTCCTAAGCAAACAATGGTTGCAAGATCCCAAAATAGTGTTCGAGCCGTTGACTGTTGAACAAACCACAAAGTCTTTAGGATGGTGAAAATGAAAATAACTAAAGTTGGTGAGGTACTTAACAACATTATGTGTTGAAATAAGTTTAATCTTCATGAATTATGTTAAGGTTAACCTTGGTGATGGAGCAATGTTATAGAGTCTAAGCATTGTTCTGTTGAGTTTATTCTAATGGAGTCAGTATGATGTCTCTTGCTCATTACTGCCCTCTCTCATTTTTATTTCCAAATTGACTATGGGTATCATACTAAAAGGACTTGATATCATAAATTGGTATTGTTAAGTAGCTAGCTAGTTACCGTGCCTTTTCTTCATGTTCAAGTTGGAGGGAAATCTCTTAACTATTTAGCTCATGATTCCAGAGGAGTATAGCATCTGACTTATACCATAAAGGAGATGATTCTTAATATGAAATGTGATTGTAAGGATGTTGCATTGTTTTTTGGTTCTTCATGTTTTATTTTGTACTTTCTTGATAATTAATCTTTCCTTAGATGTTTTTTTGTTAAATAATTGTATGGTATAAGCTGCTTCATTAACTACTTTTCTTCTTGTAACAGGTAATTATATAGAACGAGAGATTTTTGGCATGGCAGGAGAGTTGGCTTTAGAGCAACTCAAGTGAGTTTAGATTTTTCTTTCGCATTTGTTTCCTTATCTTTTTTTGTTGAGAGTATTAAGGATATTTTCAATTCTTGAGGGCATTTTACCGTTGCAATGTATGAAAATGGTTCATACAATGGCATGAAATAGATTTGCATTTTCTTTTATTTTTTACTTCTTCAAAAAAAAAAAAAAGTTTGAGTTCATTTCGCTCTTTTCATATGGATTCTTGGAGTGTTGTATATCTATTTTGAAACTCAGAAGCAGACAGTGGTTTGAAAAGTGTTTTTAATTTCCCTCTATTTTTGCTTTTCCATGTTCTACTTGTTTTTTTTTTAAGCTATGATATCAATAAAAGAGCAAACTGTATGCAATGTGGTTGGTATTATAGGTACCTATAGGTTGTTTTCTAAAAGCTTTTCTAGATAACAAAGTGATCAATAATAGTTTTGGTTTCCATACTTTTGTTTATATTTGTTGTGTTTCTTTAGTATATGTTTAGATGTGTTAATTTGTTTTTACACCAGATGCATGCATGTAACTTTTATTGGCTTTTTTGAACTTGATGAATTTTTTTTTTTGTTTGTATTCCTAATGCTTATTATTTTATTATCTTTTTTTTTTATTATTTGATTAAATTGATGTGAATTTTTTCTCTAATTTTCAAATAACATCATTTCAGGGTTTCTGGTCTTATCACCAATGTAAACTTGGTTTAACTCCTTGATATTTGATATTTTTTTTTTTTTTTTGCCAAAGGAATATCCTTCCTATTTTAAATTTCAATAAAACACTTCTATGTAAAGGAACTCTGATACATGTAAAGATTTTTTAACTAAAATTTATGATATTATGTATGAAGATTTTTTTAATACATATTAAAAGATTTTTAACTATATATTAAATTTTGTGTGCAAACCAACTTTTATTCAAATAATGAAGAGAGGATTAGTGGAGCGGTTCTCATCATTGTTACACTTGACAACCCTAGTCTACTGTATGGTCTAGGTGATTTATGGATTACAGATGGCGCACCAATATAATATCTTTATCTTGATCATGAACACCATTGGCGTAGGCTTACAATTTTTTTACATTGCCACTTTCTTGTTGTACTCGTACAAGAAGAAAAGGATCAAAGTCGATCTAGTTTTGCTTGTTGAAGTGATATCCATTGCCCTTATTCTCATTGTGGTCCCAGTCCTACTGCACAATACAGAGAAAAGGTCAATGGTTGTTGGTATTATTTGCATTTTGTGTAGTACGATGATATATATTTTTCCATTATCCGTGATGGTTAGTCTTTTCATCATTGACAGTAATATAATTACTTACCCCTTGTTTGGTTCCTTTAATTTTTTTCCGCACCATTAGATATAGAAAAATTAAGTGAACCAAACAAGGGGTAGGTAATTATATTACTGTCAATGATGAGAAGATTGACCATGACGGATAATGGAAAAATATACATCACTGTGTTGCACAAAATGCAAATGATACCAACAACCATTGACCGTTTCTCTGTACTGTGGAGTAGGACTGGAACTACAATGAGAATAAGGGCAATGGATATTAGTTCAACAAGTAAAACTAGACCGACTTTAATCATTTTCTTCTTGTCTGAGTATCATAAGAAGGTGGCAGTGTAAAAAAATTGTAAGTCTATGTCAATGGTGTTCATGATCAAGCTAAAGATATTATTTTGGTGTGTCATTTGTAGTTCATAAATCACCCGGACCATATAGTTGACTAGGGTTGCCAAGTGTGAAAATTGTTAGAATTGTTCCATTGACTTTATCTTCATTATTTGAACAAAAGTTGACCTGCGCACAAAATTAAAAATTTAGTTAAAAAATCTATTAAATATGTATAAAAAATCTCTATATGTAATGATTTTATTAAAAATTTTAGTGAAAAAAATCTCTACATGTACTAAAGTTTCCTTATATATAAGTGTTTTATTAAAATTTAAAATAGGAAGATTGTTCATTTGGTAGGAAAAAAAAAATCAAATCCTAGGGAGTTAAACCAATCTTGCGTTAGTGACGAGAACAGGAACACTGAAATAATGTTCCTTCAAAATAAGAGAAAAAACCTAAATTAGTTTAATCAAACGAAAATATAAAAATAAAACAAAATAACAAGCATCAGGAATACAAAAAATGAAGAAAAATTCATGGAGTTCAAAGAAGCCAATAAAAGTTAGGTGTATATATTTGGTGTAAAAACAAATTAACACATTTAGATATATAATAAATAAACATTACAAGTATAAACAAAATTGCAGAAACCAAACCACTATTGTTCATTTCGTTGTCTACATAAGTTTTTAGAAAACAATCCACCTATGATATCAAACACATTACGGACAATGTACTTTTTTATTGATATCATAGCTCAAGAAGAACAAGTAGAAGACGAAGAAGCAAAGGTAGAGGGATATTAAAAGCACTTTTCAAACCATTGTCTGTTTGTGAGCGCTTCAAAACAGATAATACAATAGTTAAAGAAAGGTCCAAATGAAAAGGGTGAAGTGAGCGTGAATTTTTTTTTTTTTTTTTGGTAGAAGTCAAAAGTGACAGAAAATGCAAACCTTTTCATGTCATTGTATGAACCATTTTCATACATTTAAATGGTAAAAATGACCTCAAAAATTGGGAAATATCCTTAATTATCTCCACCAAAAGAAAAAAATGGAAAAGAGAAAAATGAAGGAAACAAAAGAAAGCAGATGGGAAAGATAAATCTAAACTCTCTTGCTCGCTCTAGAGCCAACAAGTAGAAGATGGAGAAGTATAAAATCATCTTTCGGCTGCCACGTAAACCCCTTTCCAAGCACCCTCCAATAACAAAAATCCGGCAAAAATGGTGATGGAGCCCCATCTCTGCCACCACAAACACAAGGCAACCGAGATCATCATGATGTGGGTCTCCCAACACCTTCAATCTCCCCACCATCCACCACAACCACCTTCGAACTACTGCTCTTGTTCGGGCCATTAGACACAACCACTTTGTTATGGTGAGCCCCAGTCCCAAGGCATCCCAACTCGGCTTCATCGGAGAGGTTGCTCGAGTCGTGGGGGCCGTTTAGCTGGCGGCGGCAATGGTGGAAGATTCACCAGCAAACAATCCATTGCTTGGAGGCTTACCCAAAGCTGGCGGTTGGGTTTTCCTTCTCTGGGGGCTTATGGGGTTAGTTATTTAGCCTAGTTTATTATCTTTATGTAGTCACTTTTGATATCAGTTTTTTATGACGTTGTCTAGTTTATTTATCTGTTCAGCCATTTCAATCTACACCAGCAGCAGTTCCATGATATCAAATGGTTCATGTTGATGTAGATCTTCAGTTTAACTTCAATTTTATCAGTTTTTTGGCTGCTTTCTGTTTTCTAGTGTTTGTGTTTGTTTAGATACTGTTTTTTTTATTTTGTTGAGATCCCTTCAGTTTGTACTTCTATGAAACTAGTTGTCCTACTCCTACCAACTCAATCTTGTTATATGTAATCCATGTAAAGGTTGGTTTTTGACCATTTTTACTACAATATTTGAGTTCATATCAGAGCACAAGTCTAAAATTTTTGTGAATCATTTTACAAATCTCCTACATGAAATTGTTTTATATTCACTTACTCTCTGCCTGGTAATTTAGATATTTATATATTCATCCCCGGAACTTTTATTTAAACATATTGTCAAACAGTGGTTTTACACCTTTTTTTCTTTTTTTTTTCTTTTTTTTGGTGGGAGTGGTGGAAGGGGAAAGAAGCATCTTTAATGTCTGTTTTACCTATTATGAGATGTATACAGTGTCCTGATATCTTATTCACTCTTAATTTTTCATTTTTGATCTCTAATGTCTATTATACCTGTTATGAGATGTACACACTGTCCTGATATCTTATTCACTTGTAATTTGTCATTTTTGATGTGATAGTTTTTGATGATTATATGTTGTGATTATCTTATTTAGAGTAGATGACATCCTGCATGCAGCATTGGTTGATGCTTGAGATCTGTTTTTAATTTACTTGTTGTCTTAAGATTCAGTTGTTTTCTTGAGTATACACATTAAAACTTGAAGGATCTTTTTCGTGTCTTTGCAGGATTCCCTTGTCCTTAATTATATCAATAGTCTTTGCAGGTTCTTTTTCTTGAGTATAAAAATAGGACTGATCCAGGGCTTTATCTTTCAGAAACAAATCCAATGTTTTATGTCAAGTCGAAAGCGGGAACTGCTGAGAGCTTTCAGATTATTTACAGGTCTGTGTTTTGGATTTGGGGCTTTTTGCTTTTTTGAGTGTTTGCATACTTTTGGTTATCTCTTCTTCTTTACTTGTTTACGTGACCATGTTTTTGCAAGAGCTACTCTCAATGTGTTGCTGTTTTGCTTTCTTTTTTGCTTTGTTGACAGTTGTCTACTAATTTGATGATGTTTATGTGTGCAATAGTTTTGTGGGATCTTGATTGGTGAATATGATTACGTGGAAGGAAAATAATACTTTAGTGTATGTGCAATAGTTTTGTGTTCTTTCATGCAAGATTGTTGCCATGATTTTTTTTTTACAAGTTCAGTGGTATGTGGAGGAGTTTGCATGAATTGAGTGTATATCAGTGTCGAGGGTCTAGAAATTGTCTTTCCTTGGAAGGTTGCTGATTTAATCAAAAGGGTTGCCTTTATGTAATTTCTTATGTCTCAAAATTTTGTTGTCTTGTATAGAGATTAGTGTTCCTTAATTTGGTGAACGGATTTGATCAAGTAGGTGGTGTTGTCTATACATTGCCTTATTATTACTTGGAATAAATGAGTTCAGGGGTGGAAAATGAAATTTTAATGCAAGCTGCCTCTATTGCATTATTATTTGTATTAAGTAGGTTAAACATTTGAAATTGAGATTTTTAAGAGAAGCTGCAGCTCCAAGTATTGCATGTGAAGAGAGAAGATTAGTTCATTTGTTAAGGCTTGTAGAGAAAATATTTTCTTGTTTTTCATTGTATTTTCTTAGTTTTTGGTTTTCAAGTATATGGTTGTTGCACATGCTGCCTTGATGTGTCAATAAATCCATGGCTGCAGTATTTGGATGGTATTGTTGACAAGTTTCTTTTCCTTTTCAAAAAAGAATGTGTCTTTTTTATTAAGTGCTAGCCCATGAAGACAACCCTTCTATGGTGATTTTTAGAATCAGTGAGTTGCTTTTGTTCTTAATGTTTTAAGTTACTTGATCAATAAATGCAATGAGAATTAACCATTGAAAGAGTTATTTTTCGTTACAATTAGAGCCTTTGACAAGCTGCATTTTCGTAGTGTTACTGAGTCTAGGCTTTAGAGGGATGCAGTTGAGCTTGACATCCATATCCAAACTGATAAAGATAATGAAATTGTAACTATAATAGAAACTTTATGAGTTTTAGAAACTGTTTTCTTTAATGGTATTGCTTCCAGTACTGGTCTTACAGTCTCCTGTGTTTCACTGCAATGATACTACCATTGCCATGAATCTGTGAGGACTAGTTAACTATCTCTGAACTATAGCACGGAACGAAACTGTATAGTTCCTCAATTTAATAGGAGAAATAGTACACATAATAGATTACATTATTTAAAATGCTTTTATCATTTATTGATGATGAATTCCAAAATGTAGTATTGATTATTGTTTGTCAGCATTGTAAAGGTGCTGGTGGGGACAACAATTCAATTGGTAAATTTTGTTGGGGTTTTGTCTCTGCATTCTTAGTTTTTGGTTGAGAACTTAGCTAAAACTTTTAACCTTGTGTTACAGATTTTGTTATCGATGAACCGATGAGGGAGGACTGTTTGATTTTGTGGTGGATTTTTACTTTTATGTGCTGACTAATCTTTGAAATAGATAGTTAATTAGGTCTGTTTTCTATAATTGTTGATTGAGAGATTACACAATTGAACGGTAAATATAATCGTCGTAGCTATTACTAAAGAGGTTGATCAAAAAAATTGAGTGAAAGGTTGATGCATTGCTTTTAAGTTGGTGTGGTGTAATCTCACCAAGGTTAGACTCAAAAGTTGGCACGAATGTAGCATTGTTTTCCTACTTTTTAAATTGGTTGACATTGTAATTTTTATGGTATATTATGGAAATCGAGGTATTGGAACATCCATCACATAATAGGATGAAGGGAGAACTATTGTCAAATAAATTGGTTTCTACAAGGAACTTGCTCACATGTATACCGAGCGCCTTGCATGCCTGCTGTTGCTTTAGGCTTCAATACGTGGCTGATATTTATTTTCCCTGCAAACTTGGGCACTTTTCAGTCACATTCTAGTTTTTCAACAATGTTTTTTTACTGAATATATGTGCTAAGTGTAATGACTGAGCATGGTTCAAAAAGGCGCACCTAGGTGCGAGTCGCAACGTGGCACATTGCTGGCAAGGTGCAACTCCTTCAATGAGGTTTGTGCCTCATCACCAGTGGCATAGAAGCCCAAGGCGCATCTTGGCAAAAACCAAGGTTGCAAAAATTGTTAACCTTTAATTGACCGACGAGACAACGGTTAGCGATTAATTAGTTATTCGACAATTAACAGATTATTAATCGACGAGTATTATTTTGAAGGAAAATTATTATTTTTTGAAATTTGAGAACAAAAACTAATAATATTTTATACGTCAAAGGTCAAAACTTAAATAATATTGTAATTTTATCAAACCTCAGTAGGTTTATGTAATTTTCCCATATATATATATATATATATATATATATGAATTCACACTAACCCTAATTACATATTAGCCTCCTTTCTCTCTCACAGTCACAACCATCATCTCCTCTCTCTTTCATAGAGCCATCCTCCTCTACTCTCTCTTTCTCTTCTCTCTCCTCCTTTGTCGGCCTCTTGCATTATGACACTACCACCTCCTCCTCTATTTTCTCATTGAGTCGACTATCAACCACACCTTTCTTCACTTTCTCTCTTTCTCCTCTCTCCCTCCTCCCTTGCTAGCCTCTTCTGCTATGACGCTACCACCTCCTCCACTTCTTCCTTTTTAACCTTCGCTAGGTGCCTTCATTATTTTTCATTTTTTTTGGGTTGATTTTTATTTTTTTGTTGTGTTAGATTTTTCATTTTTTTTTCAATCTTTGTGGGTATGATTGATGATTTCGAATGATGATGTTGGAAGATTTAGATTTGTCAATTTTTTTTTTTTAAATTTTTTTGGGTTGTTGGAGATTATGTTTTCCAGATCTGGGTTGTAACTGATTTGATCGATTCAACCTTGTACTTAGTTGACTTGGATGATTATTTGGTCCATCGATTTTATTCATTGATCGTCCTTATCGGATCGGCAGAGTGTAGGTTAATGCTTTATTGTTGAAAATTCATTGATTTTTGATAATTTTTGCAACATTGGCAAAAACTAGTCGTAAAGAGTGCTCTAGCAGTCGAAACTAATGGTCTGGGGATGAAGATTGCGATGAGGACTAAGGAGAAAGAAAGACAAAAACGAAGAGGGTGGAGGTACCAAAGACGAGAAGAGAGAGAGGAGGAAATTACAGTGAATCAACGGAGAGGGGAGTGATGACTAACCCTGACATGTCAAAACTTACACACACATATATAACTGTTGTAAATAATCCCTAATTTATGATAAAATATCTAATTGAACCCAAAAAAATTATAAATAACTCATTATTTTATTATAAAATATCCAATTGAACCCTAAAAAAATCATAAATAACCCTCAAGTTATGATAAAGTATCCAATTACATCCTCTGATTTGAAAAATAAATAAGATATTTTTACAATTATATATATATAAATAAGATTCCAATTTTTTAATTTTATAATACTTTAAGTTTCTTTTTATAAGAGGTGTGTCTCATGTTGTGGATGCACGCCTCGTGTCTTGGGCTTCATAACTCTTTACACCTCTATGTGATTGAGAGTGACTATAAATCTTCACACATTAATAGACATGTCAAATGATATGTGCAAATAAAGAAACTATAGTGGCAGATTTATAATTTATTTATGGACTATAATGCTCTATCTTTTGTCTCCCATGTGAAAATTAAGTATTGTTTCTTGCATACATGCCTTATCTTCCTGTAAATAATGAATATGTATGTTTGCACTTCATAAAATAACTTTTTTTTTTACAACTATAAAATAAACTATTCAAAAATATATACATATATATAAAATAACATTTAAAAGACAGTTTTTGTAGAAGAAGAATATTCAAAAAAAAAAAAAATGATTCCATTAGAATTTTAAAAAAAAAATACAAATTAAGGATCGTATAAGTCACAAATAACTTAAATCAACTTGTATTAGGAATGAATGAGGATGGATGACCTAGATATTTGTCTGATTTTCCAACTAAGAGCTTTGTTATTTGTTTTTCAATATTTCAAATTTCACTAAGCATTTAAGAGTCCTTTACGGAGCAATAATTTTCAAAATATAGTGTTATTCTTAATCTTTACAGCAGATTGGAGGATGTAGGGGAGTTTCTTTTAGATATAGTATAATACAAGAGATCAAATTCATTTGACTGAATTTTCTAAGGGCTCGCGCAATGGAAGTAACTTAACACCCTTCAGTGTCCCTTATGTTGACCACAGTTTCATTTCATTTTTATGCAGAAGCAGAGCCAAAAGATAGCCATATGTTTTGAGGTAAACCTTACTACACATGCCAAAGAAAATTTCTAGGAACCTTTAATAATTACAAACCTACTAGCACAAAGGCGGGGTTAGTGGAGTGGTGAAAACTTGCATCCCCCTCCCTTTACTTGCAAGTCAGGGGTTTAACATTGCGCGGCTCACACCTTTGTTAATAAAAATATGAGATTTTCCCTCATGTATCGGTTATCTGCTACCCAGTGTTGGTGGCTTTTATCCATATGGAAGTCAATTGTCTTTCACCTAGTGTGGTAGCTTCTAGCCATATGGAAACCGTTTATTTGGGTCATACCACTAATATCCCATCAATTTGGTTCCGGTTATCTCTTAGACTAGTTTTAGTAAATTAGAAAAATATATATAGATATATATGTATGAACCTACTAAAAGATATACATGTCTTAAAAAGACTTTTGTCGCACAATAACCATGTCGTTGGGGGCCCATCCAGCGGTATTTTTCACCATAAGAAATGACATCTCCATAAAATCTATACCTAATAAACATCTAATAAACATAAAGCATGAGAATTTAGAAAAGAGTCAAAGAATCTCTAAAGAATATTTTGTGAAGTATAACAAGAAAAGCACAAACATGATGACTCTTCCAATCTTCCTAGTACTCATAACCAGGATTTCAATGCTCATAAAGGATAAAGTGAGTTGTGTTGGCATCCCTCCCATGTGGAGGATGTGGACTTTTCTAAACCATATGGAAGTCAAAATCAACATTTTCAAAAATATTAAAATTACTTGGTGATTATTGCATTGGAAAGTGAATGATGGGAAAAAGTTTTTAAAAACTCTCTACAAAATTAATTTGAGTATTGGTATCATAGAATTCTCTCTCTAATAAGGGAAAAAAAGGGTTTTTCATTCAGTATTGGAGTCCAAGTTTAAGAGCACTTGAGAAAACAACAAAACAACGAAAAACAGAATTCTTATTGCTGAAATTCTGTAGTCTGCAACAAATTTTGAAAATTTATTTGGAGGGTTTGTACAGTCCAGAAATTGCTAATTTTTGGATATGTTGTAGTCTAAGATGTTTTCTATCTCCAGTTAAAATTTCATCCCATTTAGACTTTAGGAAGATCAATTTTTGCATTAATTTCCACCGCTAGTTTTAGTGAGTTTTTTCTACTGTTGTATTATTAATTTCACCTTTTGGTGAGGTTATGAATATTCCAGGAGTTGTATCACTTGATATTTGATTCTTTGTGTATCTAGAAAAAAATTTGCATAACCATTGTTAATATAGTGGAAGAATGATTGGAATTTGATCGATGGATGTAACCAACACTTACCGAACCATATAAAATCCTTATGTACTTTTCTTGTTTGCTTTTGTAATTATTCTTGCTGCTCTATACATATTGCTTGTGTTGGATTTTTTGTGACTCTTAACAGAGAATATTAGTGGTGGTGTAAAATCCCTACAAGTTGAATTCCAACTAAGAGATGGCCGTATAACATGCAAGAGTACTAAAAACACTAGAAAAATATGGAGCACACGTGTTCATATTTCTCAGTGAGAGCAACAGGTGGTAACTATACCACAATTTAATGAATTAATTACTCTGGCTGCTGGTTTTCTGGAGTAATTTCTCTATGAGTTGCGTTAGTTTACAGCATATGATCCGTCCCCATCAAGATATTCTTATACAAACAACCATAATGGCCATAAATTGGCATAATGTAAGGATAGAAGACATAACAGGTGCACCAAGAACCTAAACCATTCATTGAGGAAGTGAAAGTCGCCATCTTGATCTGTTCAGTTACCAAAGCCAAAAAAGAAAAACACTGGAGTTGTAAATGTCATGATTATATAAATAAATACATTAAAAATAAGAAAATTTTAAAGTTTAAAAATAAAAATTGAAAATAAAAAACAACAGTAAGTAAACCGAGAAAATATGAAATAAGTTTAATTTGTAGATTCTAGAGAGTGCGAATGATAAAAAAGAAGAATGACAAGGAAAATAAAATCCATAAGCTAACTCATTTGAGGATGTAGTTAGGAAACATATGCAAATTTGATGAACCTGATCCATTATGCGGTGGATCTGCGTGTAGAGGATCATCCTCATCTTCATTTTGATGAGAAACTGTTTCATTTGGATTATCAATTATAGAACAGCCATTGATCCCAACAGATTGAACAAAATCAGAAGGTGCTGGTGGATATACACACAAACAGTAAATAAGAAGTAAATAAGCGGATAAACTGCAGGACCAGGTAAAAGCTGCAATTATCACTTAGAAACAGTTATTAATGGAAACCATCATGGAGGCCTAGGCCGATGTGTCATTATGATTAGATTGACAGGCAGTAGTTAATTCAAAATTAGAGACTGTAGGGATTTTATAGAGCACCTTAACAACTTCAACTCAAAATCCACCAAAGCAATTTTAAAACCTTAAAAGTCGTCCAAAACTTTAAAAAAAAAAAAAACAAAAACAAAAGCAAAACAAAACAAAAAACAGAAACAATTCTTAATCAAACAATTCAGCACATACAAAACCTCATAACAGTGACAGCATACAGGTGCCATGTCTGAAGTTGTTTAGGTGCTATATACAGTAACAACAAGCAAACTTCAATTGATAACACCACCTGTATCGCAGTATTTTTTAAGAAGAAAATAGAAATTAATTAATTATAGAGTTTTATTTTTTAGGGAAGCTTAAAACGAAAAGGATATTTATTAAGAAAAGAATATTGATTTATTAAAAAATATATATATCAGCATAGGTTTTAATTTAAATATGATTTGTATAGAGACTAGAATTCCTACTATTACCAAAATTGTACATTTTAAATAGGGTATCTTTTAGAGTTAAAAAAAAAATTAATAATAATAAACGTTTCTTTTCCAGCAAATATAATCAACTTACTCTTGAGTCTCAATAATCAAAGAGGTTCTTGGTAAGTCTTCTTTATATAATTTTATTCAATATTTAGATTTTATCTCATACGTTATAGATTTTACTTCTAGAATGATGAATATGTTGAAGCATGTAGTTGTTTCTTTTTAAATCAAGTGAGTTTTGCTTTAAGAAAGTATGCATTACTGGTGTTAGGAGATTGATTTAGATGATTTTGGAGAGGGATTAAATTATGATAATGATTAGCATATAAAATTTTTGAAATTAGGTACTGCTGAAATATTCTATTTTGAAAATCAGTCGACTTTGAGAAATTATTTAGTTTAGCTACACTGCTCAGAAAATTGCAATATTTAATATTTAGATAGATTAGTATGTCTTCTATTATCATATAAAATTTCATGATTTTTGAGTGACTACAGAATTTATTAAAATTCTTATAGTGTGCTATTATCAGGGTAAAATTTTCTAGACAGTTTTCAAAAGGTTGAAACGAATAATTTGTTACCCAAGCTAGGAATCCCGAATTAATGTGAGATTTTTACTGGTTTGTAATGTCCATATAAAATTTCAAGTTGATTAGAGATCTAAAGATTTAAATAAAAAATAAATAAAATAAAAAGTGGTTTAGTGTGATAGTGTCAGAGCTGAAAATTGGATGTAAAAGGGATAGGATTTCCGATTTATTATAACAAGGTTAAATTTGTCCAGGAAAAATTATTATGGTGATAAGATTGTAATTATATTCATTCTATAATTGTATAGGTTCGTGCGATTGTTGAGCCTATTTTGTGAATTTGTGCTTAATCAAGGTAAGTAAATTCATTCATAATGTATATATGTTAGTTTATGAATTTTTGAATATTCTAAAACTATATTTATGCATAATGTTAATTGTAAACATGATTTTTAAGTTGTTTATATAGCAATAAAATGTTTTGCAGTAGTTTACAAATTATTTACTTCTAAAATTTATATTATCATTGGTTTAAAAAGAAAATCTATGACTTAAGTATAACTCAAAAACTTTGCAAAAATATATATATTGAATTTAAAACCTCTTATTTTTTAAAATTGATTTACAGTTATTAAATATTTTATAGTATGTTTTAAAAATACATTTTTTAACCATGTCACACGAATAATTATGACATTTTATTATTTTGGTCGCATTGCACGGGTACTTGTGACGCTATAAGACATAAGCATACTTTGTATTTACATTAAATGAATTTATATTTAATATGATACTTTAATTTGTTTGTTGTTCTATGTTATATGGTATCTTATTCAAATTTAAAGATTGATTATATTGAATAATAGTTTTGATATATGCTTTTATGGATTGAAGTTTTATATCTTACTCATAGAGGTATCTATATTGACATTTATATTATGCATGAATTTACTTACTAAGTTGACATTGAGTAGGAATATATTTCTAGACGTTGAGTGTTAGAACTTGGAGTTCACCCGAACGTGAGGCTTTGGTGTTAGTTAATGCAACTCCTTATATTTAGTTTTAGATTTTATAAGTATTAGAAATTAAATACGTATTATTTTGTTTTAGAATTTAATTTTTAGGAATTTTCTTTTAGAGATTGTGTTTGGATATTTTTATAGATTTTTTTCATAGTTTGGAATAAAATTTCTATTTGAAATTTATTTTTAAGATATAGTTTGACCGTAATATCCTATTTCCTTAATATTGGATTTGGGGTGTTACACCACCACCAGAGCAAACAACTACAGACAAGCAGTTCTTCCATTTCAAATTCGGAGTTTTGATCCGCATTTGAAATGGAGTCTCTTTTCTGGAGAGAGAAAGAGAGCGAAATGCAATGGTGGGAGAAAGGAGCAAGAGTGAACCAGACTTTAGTCATTTTGAAAGTGGAGAGATCATACTATATTATTATTATTATTATTATTATTTTCTTTATATGGTTACTTTAATTGTAATTTTAATTTCTTTCCAGTTATTTATGTGCGGTGATCAAATTTAAGTATAGAAGTTAATTGGAGATTAGGACTGAGAGGGAGCTGCTCTTTGATTGATGGCATGTGTGAGTGAAAAAGATTAGGAAGGCACAAGTGTGATTGTAAGAGTACGTAAGACACATGCATGCAAGACCAACTCTTTGCTTTGGATTTTTTTTTCCCAAAATATCTAAAGCAAATTACAATTCATATGAATAAGAATAGAAGCACAAAAATACATACCTGCAATTTGGATTCAAAATCCTAAGGTGACCAGTGCATCAAATTACACTCATGGTTTATTAATTCAAGTTTTTCAGCAACAACCTGCAATTAAGTTGAAAACATGATAACATACATTTGAAATGAATGAATCACGAGCAAAAAGCACTGATCAAAACTCATAATCTGGATGACTGCTAGTACAATCAAGCAGTATTAGATCGATTACGACCTTCAACTCACATGTATATAGAGTTATGGGTCATAGTCACTCCAATCCACAAGTAAAATAGTACTTTGACCCAGCATCATGCATTAAGGCTATAAGTCATAAAACATATACATGTGCTACATCACTTATTCCCACTGTATTTAGATGGTAAATCAGAGAAATATTAACCGTCTTTGCTTGCTGGTGCAATTGGGTTGGCGCCAGCAATCACCCATGCCTTACGAGGCATGGGTTCGACACCCGTCCTGTAAAATCCAAAAATTTTTATAATATAATGATAATAATACTTATAATAATAATAATAATAATAATTCATCTTTTATTAATTGTGTGAGTTGTTCTTTCATCCCAGTATGGGTCTCGCCCTAACCTCTGTGTGGATGGATCCTTCTCAATTGAGAGTAATGTCTCGAACTGTGCTACTAGTGTTATATCTTGGTTGATCCCGGATGTTTTTTGAATCTGTCTTAAATATAGTTTTTGTATTTAAAAGAAAAAAAAAAAAAAGATACTAATTACTAGCCCATTGCCAGTAGCTTCAGTCCCAAGGTTAGAGCCAGACCAAAATATCCTTGGCCCTCTAAAACTTCCCTACATACGTACGAAGGCAAAAAGACAAATGTAAATTCATGTCCATAATTTTTACAAATGTCAGAGCGTCTATACAACAAAAATAATATAATCCCAAATATACTCCTTTTTCTTTCTGTCTTTTTTTTTTCTTTTTTTTTTTTTTCACTCATTGTTTTTCATATTTGACAACCCACGTAACCTCACCATCATTTTCCCTCATCACACACACACGCATGCGCGTAATCTCACCATAATTTTTACAAATGTCATAACATCTATACAAGTGATAAAACATAAAATAATACAATTCAAAATGGTCTCTCCTCACGTGTGACACCTCTATAAATATAACCTTAATATGGTCTTTCTCTTTACAATAACTTGAAAAGTGCACTTTAGGCTCTAGCCCCATACCAAGCCTCTCCTCGCTTGTTTTACTTGTTCTTTTTTCACTTGTTCTTCTTGATCAGCTTTCATCCATGATACCAGAATCAGAGGCAGACCCACGCCCCAGGGGGGGGGGGGGGGGGGGGAGGAGGAGGGGAAATTTGAAAAAAATTTGTTTAATTTGTTGTACAGTGTAAAAAATTAAAAAAAAAACCCTAATCTTAACTATTGTCATCTGCAGACTGCAGACGTGCAACAATGGATGTCAGCTGTAGATTGTTGTGCAATCAACAGCTGTCAATTTCAATTAATTTTTTTATTTTTAATTATTATTATTATTCTTTTACCATTTTATTTAAAAACTTATTTATATAACTTGCAAATATTTTCTGCACACCCCACCCCACTTTTTATTCAAATCCCGTGCGTTCATTTCTTTTTTTTTTTAATTGTTTATTATATTTTTATTCAATTATTTATTTTTCCTATTTTTAATAGAATTAACTTCCTTTCTTATTTATTACTCCTATAAAACCTAGTTTTCCTATTTCTAATATTTTTCGTACTCCTAATTAATTAATAGTTTATTTTTTCAATTTTGCTTTTTTAGTTCTCTCCTATATAAGTTCTATTTACTTTTACTTTTTATGTATTATATAAAATCCATTGACAATTTGCAATTTTAGTGAACAAGTTTTATTTTCTCTTCATCTTTATTTGATTTCTCTTTATTTTCACTTTGACGACTTACCAGGTTAGTCTCCTAAATTAATTACTTTTTTAATTTATATATTTTTAATAATTTGAATTTAATATACATTACATCAATAAACCCTAAAATCTTAAACAATAAATTATTACATTAAAATTATCCATGTATAATGTTTTGTCATAATTCAATTTTATATATATATAAAATATTGTTTACTTTATAGTTTTATTTTATTTAGAATCAATAAATTATTATTAAATTTTTTTTTAAAAAATTATTATGTTTTTATTTGTTGTGAAACAGTTATGGAGAAATATATGAAAAGGAAATTATCACTTGAGTTGGAATCATCTTCTTCAAAAAAAAATTGTGTTGAAGTCAATTTGTTAGATCTCCCTACTGATCTAGGGCTTCAAACTAAAATATGGGACTATGATTCTAATGTTCGTGAGCAAGTTCGGAGAGCATATCTGCTAAAAGGTCCTTGTCAACCTCGAGAACACAATTTTCCTATGAGACCTTTTGGACAAAAGTCTAAGCGATTCAACGTTGTTTGGTTTACTGAACATTCAACTTGGTTGGAGTATAGTATAGCAAAAAATGTAGCCTATTGTCTAAGTTGTTATCTTTTCAAACCAGATATTGGAAAACAAGTAGGTGGTGACTCTTTTGTTGGTGAAGGGTTTACAAATTGGAAGAAGATTGATTCATTAAGGCAGCATGCTAAAAGTAATTCTCATAAAGATAATTGGAGCAAATGTGAGGATCTATTAAATCAGAATCAACATATTGAGTCAACTATAAACAAACAGTTAGATCAAGCTCGAATTGAGTATCGAACTCGCTTATGTGCTTCAATTGGTTGTAGTTGTTTTCTTTTATGGCAAGGGTTTCCATTTCGAGGACACCATGAATCAGGAAATTCTAGCAATAAAGGTAATTTTCTTGAACTTTTACATTGGCTATGTGCTCAAAATGAAAACATAAAAGTTGTGACATTCAAAAGTGCTCTTGAAAACTTGAATATGACAGCACCCAAGATTCAGAGGGACATAGTAAATGCTATTTCAAGTGAAATTATTAATGCAATTATTAAAGATATTGACAATTCATTGTTTTCACTTATTATGGATGAATCTCGTGATATATCTTCAAAAGAGTAGATGACTATTGTATTGAGATATGTGGACAAGAATGGTAATGTGATAGAGTGTTTTGTCGGCATTGAGCATGTTACCGATACATCATCTGCACTCTCACTTAAAGCGGCAATTGATTCCTTTTTTTCTAGATATGGATTAAGTATTTCTAGATCGCGAGGATAAGGTTATGATGGAGCAAGTAATATGCGAGGTGAATTTAATGGACTTAAAGCACTTATTTTAAAAGAGAATGAGAGTGTTTTTTATGTGCATTGTTTTGCCCATCAACTTCAATTAGCTCTTGTTGCTATGGCGAAAAGTCATATAGATATTACTAGTCTTTTTTATTGGATTACTCAAGTGGTAAACATTATTAGAGCATCCGCTAAACATTGTGATATTCTTCGAGAAAAACAAGTAGCTAAAGTTTTTGAAGCACTAGAGAATAATGAGCTTTCAAGTGGGCGGGGTTTAAATCAAAAAACTAGTCTTAAGAGACCAGGTGATACACGTTGGGGCTCATATCACATTGACATTATTACTACCTGTTGCAACTGCTACTGTTAAAAGAGCATTTTCTGCTATGAATATTGTGAAGACTGAATTACGCAATCGAATGGGAGATCAATGGTTAAATGATAGCTTGCTTGCATATGTGGAGAAAGATATTTTTGACAAAATTGATAAAGAAGTTATCATGAATCGATTTCAAGATATAAAGCCTCATCAAGGAAAATTATAATTTTATGTAGTTTATTTTTTTTTCTTTTTTATTTATTTTAATGATTTCATTAGGATTTTTAAGCGTAAAACTATTTTTTTTGCTAAATATAATATATGTTTTATTTTATTTAAACTATATAGTGTTAACAAACATTCTAATATATAAAAATATTATATATTTAGTATGTTATTAATTTTTGATATTTTTATTACTTTATTTATGTGTCCTCCCTGAATAAATTTTCTGGGTCCGTCACTGCCAGCAATCGAGCAAACGGTTGAGAATGTGGTTGGTGTCATAGGGAACATCATTTCAGGCTTCCTATTCTCATCACCAATGTAAGTTTCGTTAATTGCCTTTAAAATATTACTAACCACATGTCGGATGTTTCTGCCTAAAATGTTTTAACAAAAAAATTTGTGTGCAGGCTTACTTTTATTCAAATAATGAAGAAAAAATCAATGGAGCAGTTCTCACCATTTACATACTTGGCAACCCTAGTCAACTGCATGGTTTAGGTTAGGTATTGATTGCCAATGGTGCATCCAAATACCATCCCGGTGTTGACCATAAGCACCGGTGGCACAACCATAGAATTTTTCTACATTAACACCTTTTTATTTTACCCAAAGAAGAAGAAGAGGCTCAAAGTCTGTCTGGTTTTGTTTGTTGAGCCTTCTCATATGGATCCTAACCCTACTCTATAATATCGAGAAATACTCCATGGTTGTTCGCATCATTTGCATGTGTTCAAAATCATGATGTATGCTTCTCCATTATCTATCATGGTTAGTCTTCTCATTATTGAAAGTAATATAATTACTTACTCTTGTTTGGTTTACTTAATTTTTTTTACATTTAACGGTATAGAAACTAGTGATTACTACAAAAAAAAATGTGGAGTACATGCCATTTTTCTTCTCTCTTGGTTCATTTGGTAATGGTATTGTTTGGTTTACTTATTCCTTCCTCCTCTTTGATAAATTTATCACTGTAAGTTCTTATCATTTTGTTTTTTCTAAGTATGCCATGAGTTAGATGAACTCTTCAATTGTTTTTAGTACATTTTTGTTTTTGGTGTTTTGGAATCAAATTTCAAATGGGTTAGGCATCTTGTTTTCAATGGCCCAGTTGTTATCGTATGTCTGCTATTATAGATCAACTCAACGAATTAAGGCAGCAAGAAAACAAGCACCCATTGGAGAAGTAGATATGTCTAGTGGAGTGAATTAAGGCAGCAAGATTGAAAATGGTCATCAGTTGAAGCATGGGTCAGACGCAAGCAGACATATCTAGTTAATCCTTCACAGATGTGCTTTCATTTGCAAGGCTACCTTTCATTTGAAGTATTGACATTTTTTTACATAAATTGGAATAAAACATCAATTTCTATTTCTCTATTATTTTGTGTTTGTTAATTATAAAAAAAGAAGAAAAGCAGAACTACTTTACTCACCATTTTAACACTAGCTTTCAAGTCCATATATCAAAAAGATCAAAACTATTGATCCTTTATTGAGTTGTGTTCAATTAAATTATTGAGAGGATTCTTGATAAATCTAATTTTAATGGGTTCATGAGACACCTCTCTTTGTATTAAAGATTGCCAAGAGATAAAAAGTTTTCTCGAAGAGTCTTTTTTAGTTTCTAGCGAGAGAAAAACCTTTAGAGAAAGACATTTGGTGCGAGTGATTTTCCGGTTAGATCCGGACTTGTTTTCTTGTTTTCGAGTGTTCCTTGCCTCCTTCTTTTCTTGTTCTTCTCCTTCCCTTTCCTTTCTCTTTCAAAGATACAAAGACCTTCTGAGAGAGAGAGAGAGAGAGAGAGAGAGAGAGAGAGAGGGAGGGGGGGGGGGGGGGGATGGGGAAGGCTTGGTAGAAGGGGGATGGATCCAGATATCTAGATCCATCCCTCAAAAAAAAATTTATTTTGCAATGTTTGGGTGGTTTTGATAACTCTTTTTATTTGATTTTCAGTAGTTGTTTCAACAGTTTTCTAGATCTAGCTCAGAGGTTGTTGCTCCTTGTCCTTGGCATCCTTGCAACCAAATGTAATAGCAAACCTAGATCGTTTCGGTAGTTTTTATAGCTAATGCTATTTTGGTAAAAGAAGGCTATTTTCTCTTGTATCCTTGGAATTGCTGCTATTTTCCCTTTGTGTTTTAATATTTTTATGGGTTAATTAAGGATGTTAAGGTTTGATGTAAGTTACCTGGATTAAGTTATGTCAAGCCATTTCCATGCTTAGGAATCATCTGGCTTTCCATCTGATCACCTTAATTCTCTTCTTTATAGAGGATTTGATCTAGGTGTTTATGGTTGTTCTTTGTATGCCCAAATTGGATTGGGTGTATGTTGGTTATATTCTCTGTGTATCTAGATTTAGGTGAATGTTAATGAATATCCAGTTTATTTCAAAAAATAAAAAAGGCTACCATACTTTTCTTTTTTGTTTTTTTTAATTTTTTGATTTTAGTGCCTTATGATGCAACAAACATGTTCAATAGACCAACACCTGTCACTTAGCATCTCTATTTGACTTCTGCAGAAGGGGGAAAAAAAACTCTCTTTGACTTGCTCTGTTGGCCACGTTCTCCATTTCAATTCATTACATTGCCTTTTCATTTTTTTTTTACTCATTATGAGTTTTGTTAACCCTGCAATAATGGTAGGGCTACACCTTAGTTTAAGCAAACCCTAGTCTTATTGAATCAAGAAGATGGTCTTCAAGTCTTATTCTCTTCCTCTTCAAAAAATCTAACTCTTCCAACCCGGACGGACTCCAATAGCCCCCGATCTTTCAGATCATCCAACTCCCCAATCCGATCTAATCCAACAAGAAGAAACCCTAATCTTCACCCAAAGACGAGGCTGCCCACACCATACCTACCTCTAGTTTCATTATAGACAAATCCAACTCAAAGAAGGACTCAAAAAGAAAGATATCAAAGCCAAAGAAGCTACCCATAAACGAACTACTACTACTAGTAGTACAACAACAATATCCCTAATATCCCTAACTAAACCGAGTAAGGCTAGATTGGATTCCACTAAAAAGGAAGTGCCTATTTTGTTTCTTCGATACTATTGTCCTCTCTGGGGCTTAATCAGATAAAGACTCACTCTAGCCCTTGCCTCAAGAAAGCTTTTTTTAGTTCAATAGAAGTAGATAGTAATAACGGTTCTTCTATGGCCACTAGTAACTTGCCAAGGATGCTGGTAGGAAGAAGAAGTAGGTCGCCAGTAAAATGGGGTTTTTGGATGACAATGAGAGTGGCTTTGATAATGTTTTGATTGCTAATGGTGGGAAGTTAGGAGAACAGACTCCGAATGTGCAAAAGAGGTCCCTACTACATACTAGTGAACCATCTTCTTCTGAAGCAAGTGCACTTTACTTTTATATCATTTTTGGCAGCCATTTGTTTGCATTCTTGGCAATTTTAAAACTTACAAGATGATTTTGATTGGATCGATAGAGAATTTGTATTCTGAAGTTGAAACTTGCTTGTAATTAATGATTAAGAAATTTTTGTGGTTAAAAATAAAATATATATATATATTAACACCTCATCAAAGTGTGTATTTTAAATGGAAGTATTGGAAAACAATTTTTAATTTGATTATCTATCAAATAGGGTTTTCTACGCCTTCCACATCTTTCGAACCCAGGACCTGAGGGCTTAAGTACAATTGGGAAGCAAGATGTGTACCAACTGAGCTAACTATGTGACGGCCCGTCCCTTCTCTCTTGGGCTCAGTTAGCTCAGTTGGTACACACCTTACTTCCCAATTATACTTAAGCTCTCAGGTTCTGGGTTCGAGAGGTGTGGGAGGCATAGAAAACCTTTGGAGGGAGGGGATAGTACTTGTCAGATGGTCGGGCCTTAGCCGTCCGGGGGCAAGCCCCAACTTGGCCGGCCCAAGCCCAAAAGAGAAGGGATGAGCCGTTACAATATTTATGTTATATAGGAAGTAATGGTGCGTTTACTTTACTTGGAAGAATCGAAATAGGAATTGAAATAAAGTATCAAAATCAGAATAATTTATTTACTTTAATTGCAAATATCGGAATTGGAATCAATAGTATTCTCATTGAGTTGTTTATTTCGCTTTGGAATCGGAATGGATTAATTTTAAATTACAAAAATGCCCTTAATTTAAATTATGGATTAATTACAATATGCAAAATTAAGAAATTGGTGATGAAAATCCAATGCTGTATATAGTTTTTTATTATAATATGTAATTTTTTTAATATCAAATAAAAAACTAGTGTCAACAAAAAAAAAAAAACAAATAGATATTTTAATAGTCCACTAACTTGCAATAGAGTACAACTTTTTATTATAATATGTAGTTTTTGTTTAAATATCAAATAAAAAATCGCATATTATGAAAAAAAAAAAAAAACTGCATATTATTTTAATAGTCCATATGATAATTAAGAAATTGGTAATGAAAAACCAATGGTATGCAGTTTTTTATTATAATATATAATTTTTTTAAATATCAAATAAAAAACTAGTGTCAACAAAGAAACAAACAAATAGATATTTTAAAAGTCCACTAACCTGCAATGGTATACAGTTTTTTATTGTAATATATAGTTTTTTTAATATCAAATAAAAAATTGGTGTCAACAAAGAAACAAACAAATAAATATTTTAATAGTCCATTAATATGCAATAGTGATGAAAGATGGAGAGAGTGTTGATGAGAGCAAGGGTGTGCAACGACAACAGAAAACACAAACTTGTCAAAATATGTTTTTCTTTATTTTTTAAGAAAGGGTATAAGGTACTTTTCATTTTGATAAAGAGAATGAGAATGTGATTCTCAAATGGGTTAGCAGGAATGAGATTCTCATTCCACAACCTCAAATTGATATGAGGCCCACACTTTCATTTCCATTACAAAATGAATTTTAAATAAGTAAACACTATCAATCAATCTTATTCCTCATTCTCATTCCCCAATTCATGAAGTAAACATATCATAAGTCCCTTAATATTGATGACATAACACTTAAAAGAGAAAAAAAAATAAAAATAAAATAAAATAATAAAAAAGACACTCTATGAGAATATTGAAAGTGCTCTTACCTCTTTATCAAAAAACTAGTTTTTTCGTTAGTCACTTGAACTTTACACAAACTAATTAATACAATCCTATTTCAATTCATTCACGAGTTATTAGAACTTTTAACAAAAAAGTATGTTTTAATAAAATAATTAATGTTTTTTTGCATTTTTTATAATACATTTTTGTGGAAAAGCATCTAGCTAGTAAATATTCCAGCAAAAGGCAAGAACATTTGTAAATCTCTCAAAAAATACTTTGTGATCCATATAAATTTATATAATGTATACGTATGCGGGATGTTAGAGATAAAAGACTGATGGATTTACTATTTTATGGTTTATTCTTCACCAAGACAAAACAGTTTTTAATTTTTCAATAAATATTTAAGATGTAATATCTTTTAATTTGAAGCATAGAACAATTTGGATTAATCCACATGAAATACACTTTAAGGAGGGATATTATATTAGAAACATTAAATCAGGGAAAAAAATTACAAAAATATGATAATGAATGGGAAATAAATAAGATCAATTCTTTCATTTATTAAATCAACATTGCTTCACGCATGATATCTGGAAGAGTTATAAAATCTAGCCTTTTATGGGCCATCTATACAAATATCATCAGAACCTGTGGTTGTGGAATACATATCTTGATATCCAACGATAACTTGTAGTGATACAAGTATCAATGAAATGAAGCCATTGTCTACGCCAATACGGGTTCAAATAAAGAATCAGTACAAAAGCAAGTATTGTCGTGATGTAGGATGCAAAAGTGCTCCAATAGAGTGACACCATATCAATTGTAGATTCTTCTTCTTCTTCTTCTTCTCCAGCATGAGACAGTGTTGGTGGTGTTTTCGGCTCACCGCTACAACTCCTTTTGATTTGAGAACCACAAAGACCAGGATTACCTCCATAATTGCTCTCATCAAAATTTGCAAACTGCCCTCCATTAGGAGTTGGACCGGATAAGTTGTTGAACGAGACATTGAAGATGGCTAAGCTATAAAGTTCAGTCAATTGTTGAGGAACTTGGCCACTTAACTTGTTCCAGGAAAGATCTAGACTTTCTATTTTCTTGAGAAGCTCTTTGGTATTGGTCCTGATAACAAATTGTCAGACAAATTTATTGCATGAATGTTTTGTAGATAACCAATTTCTGAAGGGATGTCGCCTGATAATTCATTCCCCGACAAATCTAGCTCTACCATGTAGTGAAGAAGGTCACCCACATAGGATTCATGTCTATTCTTTGTTACAAATTCCACGGCAAATTCTTCATATGGCACTACATCACCATCATATGGCTCCAACTTAAGGGTGAAATTGTAAGAATTAACAAAGAAACTGAAGTCGGGCAAAATCAAAGAGGAATAAATAGGCCAATTGTCAGATATAAATTCTTCTACCCATAAAGGCACATTAGCAAAGCATAAAGGTATTGTACCATTAAGTCTCTTACGTGAAAGATCCAAAATGCTCATATTTTTTAATGTGCATAACTCATGTGGACTATGCCCCTCCAAATGATTCCCTCCTAGAAGAAGAAAACATAGGTTTGTAGCATTAATCTGATTTGGAATACTTCCAAATAATTCATTTTCTCTCAAATCAAGTAGCACTAGTTCAGAGCTTCTCAAAAAAGCATTTGGGATTGATCCACTGATAGCGTTCTTTTGCATGTGAAGGTACATCACTGTGGAAAGATTTCAGGAAGACTCCATGGATCTAGATAACCTATTTTCTGAAATATCTAAAACTTCAAGCCCTTTAATGTTACTCAATTCAATGGGAACACCACCTTCGAAAAGATTATTTGATAGCAAAAGATAATAAAGATATGAGATATTTCCAATCCAATGAGGAATTTGACCAGAAAAAAAATTATTGGACAAATCTAAAAGAATTAATGAGGTGGTCTTGGATAATCCAACTTGAATCTTCCCACTAAACCGGTTATTGTCCAAATATAACGACTCTAATTGAGTCATGTTCATGAACTCAGGAAAAATTTCCCCATGGAAATTGTTATTTGAAAGCCTCAAGGATTTCAACGAAAAACAACCGGAGACAAGCGTTTTTGATAACTCACCAGAGAAATTATTGCTAGACAAATCCAGCAAATAGAGACTGATCATTTCACCCATAAGAGAAGGAATGTAACCGTAAACAATACGGTAGAAATTGAGGAGTTTCTCCAACCACCAACATACCAATTGAAGATCCTACAGTTAAGTTTTTGTAACTTACAAGTCATTCCCAGTTTTCTCATGTACCAACATAGTTTAGAATTCATTGACCTCTTTGATAATCTGTTGGTTGGAATGTTCCCCACTTGGCTTTTAAACAACAACACAAGACTTAGAGGTATGAATTTGAATAATAATTCCTTGACAGGAAGTCTCCAACTGCCCAACTCCAAACATGGTCTACTTCAACTACAAATTTCGAAAACAATATCAATGGCAAACTACCGGAGAATATCAGTCTCATCCTTCCGAGTTTGACGCATCTAGCATTGTCAAAAAATAGTTTTGAAGGTTACATTCCTTCTCATATGGGTGAAATGACCAGTCTCTATTTGTTGGATTTGTCTAGCAATAATTTCTCTGGTGAGTTACCAAAAACACTTATCTCTGGTGGTTTTTCGTTGGGATCATTAAGGCTTTCAAATAACAATTTCCATGGGGAATTTTTCCTGAGTTCATGAATATGACTCAAATTGGATCTCAGTGAAAATCATTTAGAAGGTCACCTGCCTTTGTGTCTCAACAACTTGACAAAACTTCGAGGTTTTGACCTCTCATACAATAAATTAATTTGAACTTTTCTTCTGCTTTAGCTAGCCTTATGTCTCTTGAATATTTGTCTCTTGTAGTCAATAACTTTGGAGGTCCTATCTCATTTGGTCCTCTAGCCAACCTCTCAAAGCTTGAGACATTCCGACTTTTAACTGTAAACAATACGGTAGAAATTAAGGAGTTTCTCCAACCACCGACATACCAATTGAAGATCCTACAGTTAAGCTTTTGTAACTTACAAGTCATTCCCAATCTTATCATATACCAACACAGTTTACAATTCATTGACCTCTCTGACAATCTGTTGGTTGGAATGTTCCCCACTTCGCTTTTAAACAACAACATAAGACTTAGAGGTATGAATTTGAATAATAATTCCTTGACAGGAAGTCTCCAACTGCCCAACTCCAAACATGGTCTACTTCAACTACAAATTTCCAACAACAATCTCAATGGCCAACTACCAGAGAATATCAGTCTTATCTTTCCGAGTTTGACACATCTAGCATTGTCAAAAAATAATTTTGAAGGTTACATTCCTTCTCTTATGGCTGAAATGACGAGTCTCTATTTGCTGGATTTATCTAGCAATAATTTTTCTGGTGAGTTACCAAAAGCGCTTATCTCCGGTTGTTTTTCGTTGGGATCATTGAGGCTTTCAAATAACAATTTCCATAGAGAAATTTTTCCTGAGTTCATGAATATGACTCAAATTGGATCTTAGTGAAAATCATTTAGAAGGTCACCTCCCTTTGTGTCTCAACAACTTGACAATACTTCGATTTTTTGACCTCTCATACAATAAATTAATTTGAACTTTCCTTCTGCTTTAATTAGCCTTATGTCCCTTGAATATTTGTCTCTTGTAGTCAATAACTTTGGAGGTCCTATCTCATTTGGTCCTCTAGCCAACCTCTCAAAGCTTGAGACATTTCGACTTTTAATCGTAAACAATACGGTAGAAATTGAGGAGTTTCTCCAACCACCGACATACCAATTGAAGATCCTACAGTTAAGCTTTTGTAACTTACAAGCCATTCCCTGATACTCTCATGTACCAACACAGTTTAGAATTCATTTACCTCTCTGATAATCTGTCGGTTGGAATGTTACCCACTTAGCTTTTAAACAACAACACAAGAATTAAAGGTATGAATTTGAATAATAATTCCTTGACAGGAAGTGTCTAACTGCCCAACTCCAAACATGGTCTCCTTCAACTACAAATTTCCAACAACAATATCAATGGCCAACTACTAGAGAATATCAGTCTCATCCTTCCGAGTTTGACGCATCTAGCATTGTCAAAAAATAGTTTTGAAGGTTACATTCCTTCTCTTATGGGTGAAATGACGAGTCTCTATTTGCTGGATTTGTCTAGCAATAATTTCTCTGGTGAGTTACCAAAAGCGTTTATCTCCGATTGTTTTTCGTTGGGATCCTTGAGGCTTTCAAATAACAATTTCCATGGGGAAATTTTTCCTGAGTTCATGAACATGACTCAAATTGGATCTCAGTGAAAATCATTTAGAAGGTCACCTACCTTTGTGTCTCAACAACTTGACAAAACCTCGAGTTTTTGACCTCTCATACAATAAATTAATTTGAACTTTCCTTCTGCTTTAGCTAGCCTTATGTCCCTTGAATATTTGTCTCTTGTAGTCAATAACTTTGGAGGTCCTATCTCATTTGGTCCTCTAGCCAACCTCTCAAAGCTTGAGACATTTCGACTTTTAACCGTAAACAATACGGTAGAAATTGAGGAGTTTCTCCAACCACCGACATACCAATTGAAGATCCTACAATTAAGCTTTTGTAACTTACAAGTCATTCCCAGTTTTACCATATACCAACAAAGTTTAGAATTCATTGACCTCTTTAATAATTTGTTGGTTGGAATGTTCCCCACTTGGCTTTTAAACAACAACACAAGACTTAGAGGTATGAATTTGAATAATAATTCCTTGACAGGAATTCTCCAACTGCCCAACTCCAAACATGGTCTCCTTCAACTACAAATTTCCAACAACAATATCAATGGCCAACTACTAGAGAATATCAGTCTCATCCTTCCGAGTTTGACGCATCTAGCATTGTCAAAAAATAGTTTTGAAGGTTACATTCCTTCTCTTATGGGTGAAATGACGAGTCTCTATTTGCTGGATTTGTCTAGCAATAATTTCTCTGGTGAGTTACCAAAAGCGTTTATCTTCGATTGTTTTTCGTTGGGATCCTTGAGGCTTTCAAATAACAATTTCCATGGGGAAATTTTTCCTGAGTTCATGAACATGACTCAAATTGGATCTCAGTGAAAATCATTTAGAAGGTCACCTACCTTTATGTCTCAACAACTTGACAAAACCTCGAGTTTTTGACCTCTCATACAATAAATTAATTTGAACTTTCCTTCTGCTTTAGCTAGCCTTATGTCCCTTGAATATTTGTCTCTTGTAGTCAATAACTTTGGAGGTCCTATCTCATTTGGTCCTCTAGCCAACCTCTCAAAGCTTGAGACATTCCGACTTTTAACCGTAAACAATACGGTAGAAATTAAGGAGTTTCTCCAACCACCGACATACCAATTGAAGATCCTACAATTAAGCTTTTGTAACTTACAAGTCATTCCCAGTTTTACCATATACCAACAAAGTTTAGAATTCATTGACCTCTTTAATAATTTGTTGGTTGGAATGTTCCCCACTTGGCTTTTAAACAACAACACAAGACTTAAAGGTATGAATTTGAATAATAATTCCTTGACAGGAATTCTCCAACTGCCCAACTCCAAACATGGTCTCCTTCAACTATAAATTTCCAACAACAATATCAATGGCCAACTACCAGAGAATATCAGTCTCATCTTTCTGAGTTTGACACATCTAGCATTGTCAAAAAATAGTTTTGAAGGTTACATTCCTTCTCTTATGGGTGAAATGACCAGTCTCTATTTGTTGAATTTGTCTAGCAATAATTTCTCTGATAAGTTACCAAAAGCGTTTATCTCCGGTTGTTTTTCGTTAGGATCTTTGAGGCTTTCAAATAACAATTTCCATGGGGAAATTTTCCATGAGTTCATGAACATGACTCAAATTGGATCTCCGTGAAAATCATTTAGAATGTCACCTACCTTTGTGTCTCAACAACTTGACAAAACTTCGAGCTCTTGACCTCTCATACAATAAATTAATTTGAACTTTCCTTCTGCTTTAGCTAGCCTTATGTCCCTTGAATATTTGTCTCTTGTAGTCAATAACTTTGGAGGTCCTATCTCATTTGGTCCTCTAGCCAACCTCTCAAAGTTTGAGACATTCCGACTTTTAACCGTAAACAATACGGTAGAAATTGAGGAGTTTCTCCAACCACCGACATACCAATTGAAGATCCTACAGTTAAGCTTTTGTAACTTACAAGTCATTCCTAGTTTTATCATATACCAACACAATTTAGAATTCATTGACCTATCTGATAATCTGTTGGTTGGAATGTTCCCCACTTGGCTTTTAAATAACAACACAAGACTTAGAGGTATGAATTTGAATAATAATTCCTTGACAGGAAGTCTCCAACTGCCCAACTCCAAACATGGTCTTCTTCAACTACAAATTTCCAACAACAATATCAATGGCCAACTACCAGAGAATATCAGTCTCATCCTTCTGAGTTTGACGCATCTAGCATTGTCAAAAAATAGTTTTGAATGTTACATTCCTTCTCTTATGGGTGAAATGACCAGTCTCTATTTGCTGGATTAGCGCTTTTGGTAACTCACCAGAGAAATTATTGCTAGACAAATCCAGCAAATAGAGACTGATCATTTCACCCATAAGAGAAGGAATGTAACCTTCAAAACTATTTTTTGACAATGCTAGATGTGTCAAACTCGGAAGGATAAGATTGATATTCTCTTGTAGTTGGCCATTGAGATTGTTGTTGGAAATTTATAGTTGAAGTAGACCATGTTTGGAGTTGGGCAGTTGGAGACTTCCTGTCAAGGAATTATTATTCAAATTCATACCTCCAAGTCTTGTATTGTTATTTAAAAGCCAAGTGGGGAACATTCCAACCAACAAATTATCAGATAGGTCAATGAATTCTAAATTGTGTTGGTATATGATAAAACTAGGAATGACTTGTAAGTTACAAAAGCTTAACCGTAGGATCTTCAATTGGTATGTCGGTGGTTGGAGAAACTCCTCAATTTCTACCATATTGTTTACGGTTAAAAGTCGGAATGTCTCAAGCTTTGAGAGGTTGGCTAGAGAACCAAATGAGATAGGACCTCCAAAGTTCTTGACTACAAGAGACAAATATTCAAGGGACATAAGGCTAGTTAAAGCAGAAGGAAAGTTCAAATTAATTTATTGTGTGAGAGGTCAAGAGCTCGAAGTTTTGTCAAGTTGTTGAGACACAAAGGCAGGTGACCTTCTAAATGATTTTCACTGAGATCTAATTTGAGTCATGTTCATGAACTCAGGAAAAATTTTCCCATGGAAATTGTTGTTTGAAAGCCTCAAAGATCTCAATGAAAAACAACCGGAGATAAGCGCTTTTGGTAACTCACCAAAGAAATTATTGCTAGACAAATCCAGCAAATAGAGACTGGTCATTTCACCCATAAGAGAAGGAATGTAACCTTCAAAAATATTTTTTGACAATGCTAGATGCATCAAACTCAGAAGGATGAGACTGATATTCTCTGGTAGTTGGCCATTGAGATTGTTGTTAGAAATTTGTAGTTGAAGTAGATCATGTTTGGAGTTAGGCAGTTGGAGACTTCCTGTCAAGGAATTATTATTCAAATTCATACCTCTAATTCTTGTGTTGTTATTTAAAAGCCAAGTGGGGAACATTCCAACCGACAGATTATCAAAGAGGTCAATGAATTCTAAACTATGTTGGTACATGAGAAAACTGGGAATGGCTTGTAAGTTACAAAAGCTTAATTGTAGGATCTTCAATTGGTATGTCGGTGGTTGGAGAAACTCCTCAATTTCTACCGTATTGTTTACGGTTAAAGGTTGGAATGTCTCAAGCTTTGAGAGGTTGGCTAAAGTACCAAATGAGATAGGACCTCCAAAGTTATTGACTACAAGAGACAAATATTCAAGGGACATAAGGCTAGCTAAAGTAGAAGGAAAGTTCAAATTAATTTATTGTATGAGAGATCAAAAACTCGAAGTTTTGTCAAGTTGTTGAGACATAAAGGTAGGTGACCTTCTAAATGATTTTCACTGAGATCCAATTTGAGTCATGTTCATGAACTCAGGAAAAATTTTCCCATGGAAATTGTTATTTGAAAGCCTCAAGGATCCCAACGAAAAACAATCGGAGATAAGCGCTTTTGGTAACTCACCAGAGAAATTATTGCTAGACAAATCCAGCAAATAGAGACTCATCATTTCACCCATAAGAGAAGGAATGTAACCTTCAAAACTATTTTTTGACAATGCTAGATGCGTCAAACTCGGAAGGATGAGACTGATATTCTCTTGTAGTTGGCTATTGATATTGTTGTTGGAAATTTGTAGTTGAAGAAGACCATGTTTGGAGTTGGGCAGTTGAAGACTTCCTGTCAAAGAATTATTATTCAAATTCATACATTTAATTCTTGTGTTGTTGTTTAAAAGCTAAGTGGGGAACATTCCAACCGACATATTATCAGAGAGGTCAATGAATTCTAAACTGTGTTGGTACATGAGAATATCAGGGAATGGCTTGTAAGTTACAAAAGCTTAACTGTAGGATCTTCAATTGGTATGTCGGTGGTTGGAGAAACTCCTCAATTTCTACCGTATTGTTTACGATTAAAAGTCGAAATGTCTCAAGCTTTGAGAGGTTGACTAGAGGACCAAATGAGATAGGACCTCCAAAGTTATTGACTACAAGAGACAAATATTCAAGGGACATAAAGCTAGTTAAAGCAGAAGAAAAGTTCAAATTAATTTATTGTATGAGAGGTCAAGAGCTCGAAGTTTTGTCAAGTTGTTGAGACACAAAAGCAGGTGACCTTCTAAATGATTTTCACTGAGATCCAACTCAATAATATTTTTTAACTTGCATATTCCTGAAGTTAAAAGGATGTTAGAATTAACATTAAAAGTAGAAAAAATCAAAATATGAAGATGCATTTTATAAAAGAGACAACAATTTAACGTAACAAGGTTTAGTGTGAAGTCATCATATAAAAGTGAAAACAAATTAACTTACAAGGTTTGACTTAATGCCTACACTAAACATAAGTGAAACAAACTAATATATATATATATATATATATATATGTACATATATAAACATGTTTTATAGTAACGTATATTTAGTATTTTATATTGGGATAATCCCAATTTTCCCCCTGTAGTTTGAAGAAATAGTCAAAATCCCCCCTGGCTTTGAAAAATCACTTGACTGTAAAGGGAGATTTTGACTATTTATTCAAACTACAGGGGGAAAATTAGGATTATCCCTTTTATATTCTCTAACAAAGTATTTATATTATATTATTATGAATTTTTAAGCATATTTATAAAAATTTAGAAATTTTAATAATAAAATAATTTTGTTATAGAATCTATCTCTCTACACACCCACAAAAAACCACATGCTTTCTTCAACAGCCTCAGAATGACTCCAAAGTCCCCTCTTCCATTTCTCTTTACAACAACGAAGGGTGCAGCACCATTATCCCCGATGACTGCTCGTTTTGTCCAAGCGGCGTCGTCAGTAGCGACATGGTGTTCGATATTGAGGAGAGAAAAGCATAACAGAGCTAAGAAATATAAGAAATGGAAGCTAGAATAGAAGAAAGGGAAGAAAATAGTTGTGGTCTTGAGAAGAGAGAAGCAGAATAGAGCTGAGAAAGGAAGAGAGATAAGTAATTTTTTTTTTAACCTTTGGTTTTCAACGGGTTAGTTTTCTTCCAATCTAATGTAATAATAACTGGATGGGATAATTTACTTGATACTCATTTGGTTAGACCAAACATCGGTAATTTGGATAAAAATTTATCCAAACCTAGTCTAAACAGGGCCTAAGTGTATTTGTATTTAAGAAAAATGGTCAGAAGTCCTTAAATGCTTGTTGAGTTGTTCTATCATTTATAACTGTTATTTTATATTTTAATATGGTAGAGTTGAAGAATAGAAAGGATGCTATCAAATGTTCATTAAAACCATCCTATGTTATTAAGGTTTGTCGACAGATTTACTTGAGTTTAAGAAAAAAGTTGAGATGGGTTTTGTTATCGAATGTATATATTAGCCATTTAGATGGATCTAATGGCATTGTTAATTTTGGTTTTTGGTTTTTTGTACTTATTGTGCTAGGAAAAAAGATGCTTGATGTATATAAATGCAAAATGGTGGGAGATCTCTTACCATAAGGATCTATGAAATCCAATAAATTTAGTAAATTGTAATACGCGATGTTTTTATGAATGATTAAAAATAATAATAATAAAACATCCATAAACACAATCTGAAAATTGTGTGTGTGACAACATTTTGTTTTTTGTTATAAAAAAAAAAAAAAAAAAGTTATGAATCTTTAAATTAAAGGTGGAGAACATAGGAAAATTTGAAAAAAAAAAAAAGTGAGAGAAGTATCTACATAACAAGGATAACTGAAAAAGGATGGGAGAAATTGATAAAGAAAATTCAAAAAATCAATTTTTTTTCATTTTTAAATCTTTTGTCCTCCAAATAAATTAGAAGTATTGGAACACCTAGTTTGCACCTGTAATGACTCTTATAATTAAAAAAAAAATTATTAGGTACTCTATGTGATCAATGCTAAATTAAGATAAGTTTATTTCAAATTCTTAAAATAAAGACAAGAGTCAATCAGTTAGCCTCCAAATATAATTAGTAGGTCGTAATTATTGACCACTCACACCTTCAATGAAGACAATTTAGAAGTGGCGGACAATTTAGCTAAATGACTTGAGGGTCTTAATTTTTTTGAATTTCTATTTTGGATTGTATTTTCAAGTAATTATTTCTCAATAAAAGAGGAGTTCCAACTCTCCGTTTTAACTAATTTCAACAAATTTTTCTCTCTTTCAAATAAAACTTCTTCTTGAGAGGTTCCTTCACCCTCTTAGGCTTGTTTAAAATAGATTAATATGTGCAGACATTGTACTTAAAATTGAAAGTCCTTTGGTTGATTCTAAAGTATTTGCCAAAATTAGGACGTTCTCTGAACTTTAAACACTAAAAATATGTTTACGAGAGCCCAAAACCATACAATTAACTTCCAAGCAAATTTATAATTAAAAGTAATAACCCAAATCCAAACTACTAATTCAAAATCTATGATTTAGTCACCAAGTAATGACAGTATCATAAAAAATGGGATATTTATAATTTCTCCCCCAACGTTTGATTCTGATCTGAAATGCCTCACTAATTTCATAAATAGCTATTTTTCCCTCTTGCTGTCATTTTATCAGTTAGTGGTTAATTTAAGAATAAATTTTAATATTTGTATTTATATAAAAAATTAATTTTAAAATTTTATTAAAAATAAAGACATTAGATCTCAAAAAAAAAAAAATCTGAAAGAAAAATGTTACATAAAAGGGAAAAAAAAATAAACAAAAAGGTCTGATTGTGAACCCAGATATTCATGTTGAAGATCTTCAAGTTGAAGATGATCTTCAACAAGAAGATCATAACCCACATCTTAAAAAAATAAAAAATAAAAAATCTGAACAATTTTTTTTTAACATTAAATCTCAACGAAGAGTTGAAAAAGGAAAAATAAGAAGAAAAATTCAACTGAAATCTATAGACAATGAAACAAACAAAACTGGAAAAATAAAAAAATAAAAAAATAAAATGATTAAAAACAAACCCAGAATTCAACTCCAGATCAACAATCCAACAAAACCAATCAACGCAACATTATAAATAAACACACATATATATTAAAAAAATTATCTCCTGCTTCTGGGTACTGGAACCCAGATGAAGAACCACGCAAACCCATATGATGAAAAAATAAAAAATAAAAAAGAGAATGAGAGATAAGAGGGAGGAGTGACGAAGATGGTCTGGAGAAGGACGGCGATGAACCGTTCATTACCACCACCCATGGACGAAGAAGAAGATGATGAAGAAGAAGAAGAAGGAGAGAAGAAAAGAAGAAGATGAAACCCAGAAACCCACCCACACCCACTTACCACTACCACCACCACCACCACCACCATCAAAATAAAACACCGACCCACCCACGGCCACCACCAAAATCAAACATCCACCCACCCAGAACACCCAGAAACCCATCCACACCCACCACCAAGAAGATGAAACCCAGAAACCCACCCACACCCACCACCACCACCACCACCATCAAAATCAAACACCCACCCACCCACGGCCACCACCAAAATCAAACATCCACCCACCAGAACACCCAGAAACCCATCCACCACCACCACCACCATCAAAATCAAACACCCACCCACCCATGGCCACCACCAAAATCAAACACCCACCCACCTAGAACACCCAGAAACCCACCCATACCCACTCACCACCACCACCCAAACCAAACCCACCACCACCACCACCAAAATCATCAAAAACCACCAAACCCAGATTACAAAAAATAAAAAATTACAAAAATCATCAAAAATGAGGACGACTGGCGGCGAGAGGAGAAGAGGAGAGAGAGTTTACTGCTCAATAAGGGTCGCCGCCGATGAAGATGAAGATAGAGAGAGAGTGAGTTTACAGGTAGAGAGAGAGGGAGAGTGTGTTTACAGGTAGAGAGAGAGAGAGAGAGAGCAAATAGAGAAAGAGTGTACCTTTTGGGTTAATTTTTTTATATCAAATTAACTTTTAATTTGATCTGCACCGTCCATCTGGACGGTCGAGATCAATCTTTTTTAATTTTTTTAACAAATAAATTTGTAACTATTAATTATTTTTGTTTCTTATTTTTTTTATTAATTTATATTTACTCATCACTCCTATTTACCATTTTACTCTTCCATCCATTACAGAAATTGATGAAATTCATAACGGTGAAGAGTTAATACTTTATTTAATTGAATTTTGGAGTTTGAAAAGATAAACTGCTGATTACGAACTAGGAGAAACAGTTTCAGATTAGGGGAGAATATTGAGGCGTAAATTATAAATATCCCTATAAGAAATAATGGAACTATTGTAATATCTTTGAGTAAGATTTAGCTCCAAATCAACAAATAAATAAAAAACAATTGTTAGTAAAATCTTAATATTACCTGACTCTTGTAGAGAACCACCTAAGTCGTTCAAGCTTAAATCCAAGAATTTCAAGTTTCTCATGCTCGTTAATCCTGCACCAATATAAAAGAAAAAAAAATGAAATCTGGATAAGAGGAGGGGTGAAAACATAGTGTTCTTTTCCAGACAAATTTGCACCCTCTCCTTTAAATAACTGGAAATCTATGACTATGGTAAAGAAATATGATAGTAATATAAGAAACTTAATGCAGAACCTGTGTTCCTTTGTTGAATTTTATGAATTGATTAGGTCAAGCTAGTTGTGTTTCCAAACATAGAACCAAGATTAAACTTGTAGCTAGAAAAATAGCGGTCTAACCTTTGAGTAGAAATGAGTTTTAAATTAACCAATAAGTAGTAAACAACTGCTGGTAAAATTTTAATATTACCTAGCTATTGTATGGAGCCACTTAGGAGATTAGAACGTAAATCCAAGAATCTCAAGTTTCTCAAGTTTTGTAATCCTCCACCTAAAAAATTGAAAATGTAGAAATTGAAAATTAGATAAGAAATTATTAACAAAGAAAAGACTTTTTAGAAGCATACCTTGTTTAGGGTTGAATTCAAAATAATTCCATCTCAAGATCAAAGTCATGAACGAAGTGATTGTAATAAGATATATATGATAAGATACTACTATTGAACTATTAGCGTACTTGGAAATAAATTGCATGAAATATTTAGATGAAGATAATATACCTGTACTGTTGACCGAGCCTCCAAAATAATTGTAAGACAACTTAAGGATTTGAAGTTTTTCAAACGGTTGAAACAGGGAAAAGTTAAGAATTCTAGTCCTATCATATTCAAAGAGGTCAGAGAGTGAGAGATTCGTCACTCGGCCAGTGGTGGTGTTGCATGCAACTCGATCCCAACTGCAACAATTAGAAACTCCATCATCAACCCATGACTGAAGTTCTTGAGCAAAAGTTTTTGATGAGTTTATGTAGAACGACTTGAATTCCAGCAGAGCAAATCTTTCTTCTTCCAAGCAACCTTTGATTCCTGCAATTTGAAGTGCTAAAACTATTACAATCAACATGGATAATTCAGTGAAGAACCTCTCCATATTGCAATGAAAACCCTGTCGATCTATAGCTTCACTACTCTGCTCTATTTAAAGAGGTATGTAGGTAAGAAATTTAATAAAAATTTCAAAGATTTCTAAAATTAAAATCAAAACTTTGTGACAGCCTAAAGAAATTTCAAATGAAATTGATGGCAAGTGGGCCACGCTTTATCTTGTTTTATTTTTTGAACTAAAGTCTGAAAGTTGAAAGAGAGGATACGAATTCCAATCCACAATTTTAAAGGTGTGGTTGGGAGCTTACTGTTGCATAACCTCAACTTTGTTACTTTACTAAAATGTAATAACTCAAGAAAAAAAAAATAATCAACTGATTATATTATGTTGAAAAATATTCTACATAATTAATATAATGGCATTCCACATCACCATCAGTTGCCTATTCATTAAGACAATGAGATATAAGACTACATTTGTCACATTGAATCGATTTGTACTATTTGATTTGATAAAATTAACTATGATTGTGTTAGGCTAAATTATTCTAATAAGATTATCTATTTATTAATATTTAATATTAAATTGTACTAAGTTTTAAAATATTTGGATGTGATATTAAAAAAAAAAATTAAAAATATAATATAATCTTAGAATAAAAGTTGAAAATAATTCTCTAGTTTGGGGGGTCTTGAAACCATTAATTCCCACCAACCATTTCCAACAAGTCTCACCATAGTGGTGGTAATTAGTGATCCTAAAAAAAATATTTAGGACCATCCTTACTAGAAAATGACCATTAATATCTATATATATGTGTATATATATATATTCTGTTTAGTTCATATAGATTTAACATAATATAATAAATTCAAATTTCATTCATCCAAGTTAGATTTACTTACTTTTACTTATTTTAACTTAGTCAATGACTACTTATGTTTGATCAATGGTCCATATACAATGCACCGACTTGGTTAATTTCAGTGCACAATAAGATGAAAATTATTATTATTATTATTATTTATTTCTTAAATAATAATTAATATTTTCATTAAGTAAAGTATATTTCATCTAACAAGTTTCAAGAATATGTAATTATTTGTTTATATTTTTATCAATTTAATGATTTTTTTAGATATAATATTTGCATAATATTATATTTTAAGTTTTCTTTTTTTTCTATCTAGTAAACTATACATAATTTTTATTTTTTATTTATCATATTATTCATTTTTAATCTATTATTACAATATATAAGTTTTTGTAATATATTTAAAATTTGTTATTAATTATAGTAATATTATTATTACTCTTATTGTTGAATATTAATTATTATTATTATTCCTCTTCCCTGCATATTTGGTCAATTAAAATTTGTTAGCTTATTACAATGTAAACACAAGTCAACATTATATTGTATTATTTTATTACCTTTTAAACACTTAATACGATATAATAAAGTACAAACCACCAAATATGCTTAGATGAAAAATCATATTTCAAGTCATATTGTCAAAAATATGACTTTGATAATTGGATGAAGTTAAGTAATCATATATCTGATTTACAAGATGTAAATAATACTTGGCATTTCAAATCTTATCTTAAGTTATACATACCTTGTAATTTTAAAAATAGAACATGTATATGAAAATTTGGAGATTAATAAATGTACTAACAAACCATAACTACGTATTTTTTTATCAAACCCATTTTATGTATTATAATATAATTTCTTGCACAATGTAAATTTGGAGTGAAACAGATGAAACTATAATGGAGAAATCCTCCAGAAGTTTTTCAAATTTCTTAAAATAGAAAGCACTGCTTTTTTTAAGTAACCTTTTCAAAGCAGCCGCGTGGAATACAAGAAATGTCGACAAAAGTAAACGCAAAGTACTTCACCTTTTTGAACCATCTTTTTGAACACAGACGTGTGGAAAATGAGAACAGCAGACAAAACTAAACGCAGAAGTAATTTGCATTTTGACCACGGTGGAAGTTCGACTACGATCGTTTTCAAAACAGCCGTGTGGAATGGAATGCGAGAACAGCAGACAAAAGCAGACGAAAGTAAACGCAGCAATTAATTTACTTTTTGACCTAGGTGGAAGTCAGACGTGGATCCACTGTTGCACTCAACGGGACACGTGCCCCCTAAAATTTTACAAAATTAATTAAATAATTCATATATTATATAAATAAACTGTAAAAATAAAGCAAAGCTACATAATGACTTTGATGGTTGTGCTTCCTTCCCTTTCATGAGAAACCATAGTTCAATACATTCTAGTCTCATTAATGTGTGTGTATTATTTTTTGTTTTTGTTTTTTATTATTTACTTATTATAGTTACTTTGTTCCTTTTTTTTCTCTCTCTCCTTTTCTCTCATTATTATAAATTGATCTTTAAATTTAAAATATTTTAACTTCATAAATTATTATACTAATTTCAAATTATTTTTTATTACAAATTATATCATCTTTACACGAATTAGAGAATAAAATATATTAGATTATTTAATCTTAACAGAGTCTTAATTTACTCATGATTATTGTTGTAACTTATTATTATTTTTTAAATAAACTATTTTATATAATAAAATTCATAAATAAAAATACTCATATAAATTATATTGTTTTTATCTTTTATTTTTATTTTACTTTACTTTATTATAAATCACATATATTTATTAGATAAAAGACTATAAATGTAGTTTGATTAGCAACTTTAATAATAAATATAAATAGTTTAATTACATACATTTATTAACAATTTGAGTAGCAACTATCATCATAAAGAAGATATATCCCTAAATTAAGTTTTTTTTTTAATTTTTTAGTAATATGAAATTTGAATTTTTCTCACTAAGAAAAATGGAGTTAGTACACAATCAATTCACAATTAATGTGCTTTTATTTTTATACTTGTATTAAAAATATTATTTTAAGAAATTTTACTTATAATTTTGTAAGAGGTAAAATTATATATTTTCTACTGATTATATATTTTAACTATTTTATTTCATATAATGGTCTTCTAACAATAGAATGAAATATTACAAAAAAAAATTCAAATATAAAAATACCCTCCTTATATAAATTTTTGGATCACTTAGGGGAGTTGGCATACGATTGTTTTCAAAACAGCCGTGTGGAATGGAATACAGACAAAAGCAGACCAAAGTAAACGCAACAGTAATTTACATCTTGACGAAGGAGCAAGTTGGCCTAAGATTGTTTTCAAAACGGCCGTATGGAATGCGGTACGAGAAAAGCAGACAAAAGTAGACCATAGTAAACGCATAAGTAATTCACTTTTTGACTACGGTAGGAGTTGGACTGCCCAATAACCCTAGTTTTTCTCTATAATGATGTTAATATAATTCATGATTAGCATAGTATTATTAAGGATATAATTATCTAATAATAAAGTAAAAGACAAAGAAACAATTATTTGTCCCCACCATATCATTCACAAACTTTATCCTCAACACTGACAAATGAGTTAATGAAGAATGTCATAGCCATTAACAACGCAACCCTGTCTTTTTCCAAGCAATCTTTGTGTCTTTTCATATATATGTCTCTTTTAAACTACTAACGAATTTGATAGAATTAAGTGATTTCTTAAAAAAAAAAAAGGATTTTATAAACATATTTTTTACAAAATTTCAAATTTTAAATAAATAATTTTATTTATTTTTCCAATTTATTAATGTTGTTTCCTATATTTAACAAAATAAATACAATTTTTATTTGCTTTTCAAATATTAATAATTATCCTAAATTGCGTGTTAGTATTTTTCAAAATAGAAGAATCACCATTCAAAATAGTTAACACCGTTTCATGATTGACTTGGAATATTGTTTTTCTATTAGATACGGCATAATACTATATATATATATATATATATATGTAATATAATAATAACATCAACGGTGAATAATATAAAAACTAAAATTCCATAAACTCTTCACATTATAATGAATTTGTAACAATAGAAGCATAAAATAAAAGTAGTGAGGCCCTTGCGTAACACAGTGTCCTTAAGACAAATTTGCTACCCATTGTATATGTTGTTCAGCATTTGTCTCTTAAGATACAACAATATCAGGATATAATAATATAAACTAAAATCGTCTGATGAATTGAACTATACATGATTCTCTATCACTTGTGAAATTTATGACTAAAAATCACGTTTGAGAGAAATTAAAACTGAAAAAACAACATGGAATCGCAATTATTTCTGAACAACTAGAAAGAATGTCAATTTATAGACTTCATATGGACAATTTCAAAACAAGAAATAATGATATTTTTATTCACTTTTAATTCTATTGATTTTACAGTTACAAAGCATCAATCCAAAAGTTGATATAGCATATTCAATTCATAATTAAACACATATGCAATTACAAAATTCAAGAATTAGTTCTACAAATTCAATTCAAAATTAATTATATCTGTAGTTATAAAATTCAAACTTAATTTTGCAAATTCAATTAATAATTAATTATTTTAATGACTACAATTATTCATGAAATAATCATGTCTATAGTTACAGACACATAATTTAATAAGCAATTAATCAAGCAGAAACCACTAGACAATATTCAAATTATACATGTGAAATAGTAGAGTATTAAAATTTTTTACTCAAATTCATAACAGTAAATTGCTAATTTCTTTTTTTTTTTAAATATTATAATTAATTTGAAGCTTGAGGGAGAAAATATAACTTAAATCTATAGATTTCATGATACAAATATGAAAGTATATGATTAAATGAACCTCATCTTGTTTCAATATGTGAGTTAAATAGTATGTTATTAATCATATCGTCATGTGATCTATATAAGGCTAACAATTCACATGCTTTAATTAATTAGACATGAATTAGATGATAATTTTGGACATTGTAGATCAAAGAAATTTAGAGTTCGAACCGATCTAATAGATGATATATATGTATGTATGTATGTACGTACGTATGTTTGTGTGTATATCTAAATAAAGTTTAGATAGGGGGCCAAATAAAAATCACAAGGGGTGCAATTAGAAACTTAAGTAAAAAGGGCACAAAGAAAATCAACTCAAGTAAGCCCAATTAAAATTAGTATGACCCAATTACTTTCTAACCACACCCCACTTGCTTTCTAAATACATCCACCTAAGGTTAAATATATAAAAAAGAGAATGAAATGCTCTAGAAAGGATATCAATGGAATTATAAAATTGTTGGAAGGTAATTTATGTAAGAAAAAGAAAGAGAACTCTAGAAAGGACATGGATGGAATTATGAAATTTTTGAAGGACAATTGGTGAAAATAAAAGAATTCTCTAGAAAGTGCAAAAATGTAAATAAAGTGTTATGGTAAAATCAAAATTGGAAATGCAAAGAAAAATAATTCTCTAGAAAAGATATAAATAAAAATAAAATATTATGGAAAGGGTAAGTTTGGAATTTCGAAAGGATAATTAATTAGATTTTTATAAAAAAAAAAAAAAAAAGTGGTGAAAAAGGTGGTTGGGTGGAGGTAATTTTGGTCATGCATGAGAATATATAAGAGCAATTACTCCAACCCCCCTTCCCCTCCTTTCGAGGTATGATATTAATCAGACGGAAATAATGTTTCATTTTGATAACAAAAAAGCTTCACATCATTAGTGAGTATTAGTCAATTTTAATTTGATGAAGGGTATTTATGTCATTTTGCTTGAAATGACCCGTAGTTTTTAAAGTAATTCTCTTTCAAATTAAAAAGGAAAAAATATTTAAAAAAAAAAATGATCAAAGAATTTAAAAAAAAAAAACTGAAAAAAAAAGAGAAAAATTTTGTCTGTCGATTCAGGTTTTGAAACCAGACTTCAAAGTTGAAGATATGAGTTTCAAACTACTTTGAAGATCTGGTTTCAAACCTTTAAAAAAAACCGAAAAATAAAAATAGAAAAAATGATCGAAGATCCCTCCAAAAAAAAAAAAAAAAAAGTAGAATTAAAAAAAAAAAAAAAAGTAGGAACTCAGATAATGAACTGCTGGTTCTCAGATGATAAAAAATCATCAACAACAAACCTATTCACGAACCCAGATATCTCTGGGTTCGAATCAAATCCAGAGATGTTTGGGTTCGACGAACCCAGATGTCTTTGGTTCGTGACACCCAAAGTTCTTTGGGTTTCACGAACCTAAATGAATGAGAAAATAAAAGAAGAAAAAGAAGAAGAAGAGAAGAAAAGAGAAGAAGAACGTCGTCATGAATAGAGGAGAGAAATAGAGATGAAAGAGAGAGTGTGGGTTGGTATGAGGTTTGGTAGAAAGGATGGTGGTTGGCGTGCGAAGGGGTGGTGGTAGAAGTCTAGTCTGTGGTGGAGGATGGTGGTCGGCATGCGAAGGGGCGGTGGTGATCTGGTCTTTGGTGGAGGCCGGTGAGAGAGAGAGAGAGGAGAATGAGAAGAGAAGTTTTAATAATTTTGTTTATTTATTGTTTTATTTAATAATATTTTAAATTACAAAATTTAAATTATTTCAAACAGTAAGGGTATTTTGGTCTTTGCAAGTAAAAACCAGTCAACAGTTTGATTTAACAGTATTTGACTGTTAACTTCGGGCTTTTCTGTTATAAAAACGAAATATTATTTCCGTCTGATTAATGTCATAACTTAGGAGAGTCTGGAGTAATTTGCTCAATATATAAATATACGATTTTATGTGAAATTAGAAGTCATTCCACCACAAAGAAGGAAGGAGAACTAAGAAAAGATGAAGAAAATTAAGAAAGTTTAGTAATGAAATTTTGGTAAGAAACTAGTTCTAATTTAAGATCAATTCCCTTAGTTTAATTCTTGTAAATTTTAAGTAAAGTTTGATGGTATTTTAGGTGAAAATGATTCCAAGGATGAGACAAGGCAAGAAGGATTCTATAGGGCTTGGGAGAAACTTAAACCTAGTGAGTGGATCTTTTCCTTTAAACTTGATTTATGAAATTGTTTTTGTTATGTTCCAACTTTGATTAATTTTGAGATTTAAATTGTTTTGTGATTTAAGAATTTTGATAAATGTTTTATGGTTTGAAAGCATATTTAAGATTTTGATTTGAGAAAAGTGAACTATGATTAGTATGTGTGTTTTAAGAGTTATGAAATTTAGAATATGTTTTGAGGTTTTAAAAGCATGTTTAGAACCTAGAAATTTGGATTATGTTTTATGAACTTGATGATATAAATTGTGGTTTATGAATTTATGGATTTTTAGATGCTTTGAAGTATGTTTCAAGAATTTGAACCATGTTACATGTTTTGAGAAGGATGGATGTTTGTTAGAATCCATGTTTTATGAAGTATGAATTCTAAAATATGTTTTGAGGCTTTTCAAGTATATTTGGAACTCATGAGTTTTAGAATGTGTTTTTATAAATTTTAGATTAAATTTTAAGATGTAACTTATGATTTATAAAATATGGATTTTGTTTTGAAGTCTTAAAGTATATTTTGGAGATTATGAATTCAAGATTTTGTATTGTAATTTCAAGTATGTCTTATGGTTTGTAAAGTTGGAAAGCATGCATTTTAGTGATTTTAAACTATGTTTGAAATTTGTAAATCTTATATTTTGTGTTGAGTCGTCAAAGTAGATTTTTAGTTTAATAAAATGAGTTTTGATTAATTGAATTTCAAAGTATGTTTTATACCTTAATAAAGTAAGTTTTGATTTTATGATTTCTAAAATATGTTTTTCAATTTAAGAAAGTAGATATGTTTTATAATTTCTGAATTAGATCATTTGATATTGAAATCTAAAAGTATATTTTACAACTTGTGGGTTAAGATTATGCTTTGTGATTTTAAAAATATGTTTTATCATTTAACGAAATAAACTATATTATATAATTTTCAAAGTATGTTTTATAACCTTTGAAATAAGGAAATTCATTTTGGAATCTTGAAGTATACTTTAGGAACTATGAATTCAAGATTTATTTTTATAATTTTATTTATTTTATAATTTTAAGTATTCCCTATGGTTTACAAACTACAAAGTATGCATTTTAAATCTATGTTTGAAGAATTGAGAATCTCATATCTTGTGTTGATTTTCCGAAATTTATCCATGATTCAATAAAGTAAATTATATTTTATAATTTATTTCGATGTGATTTTCTGGTCGATGAGAGCTCAAATCCCAATACTTGCAATCAATCTCAAACAAAGAAAACAGTAAAGAAAGAAATAGCAATGGCAGAGAACAAAAAGAACACGAAGACAAAGTTTTTAACGTGGTTCGGTAAATGTACTTACGTCCACAACTGTCTCTCAGTATTCCGGCAGAGTGACAGTATAATATTTTTTGTGTGTCTATGTTACAATGAATTCAACTTCTATTTATAGGGAAAGAGACGTTACAAATCAGGTAACAATAAAGTAGAAAAATAATTACATTGAATGCACTTCCTAATCGGTTGGAGCAAAATCAGGAAACTGCCCCGTATATTTCGAGATCACGCTGATTGAGTTCAAATTTAAATTAACTTCCAATTCGGATGATAGAATCACGATTCAATTGGGCAACTGCCTTTTCTGGAAGGTTTCGTATTAATTAGTCACTAGGCAAGCTGTATACTACTCTGAGCAACCTCAAGCTGTGCCTCACTGAGTAGCGAGCTATGCATAGAGCGAACTGCACAACGATTTGTGACATTAGTTGTGATACGGGTTTACTGGTGTGAGCTGTAGAGTTCGCTGAGCTTGGCCTTGATAAACTGGGCCTCGTCTGCTAGGCCTTTTTATTGAGTTGACTTTTTCGGCCTTAATCAGACTTTTACCAATCTATTTGGTGAGTCCAGAAAATACACATAACAATTTATAAATGAAATTGTATGAGTTGAAGACATAAAGTACGTTTTGAAATTTATGGACTTAGGATTTTGTTTTATGACTTAAAATATAGCTATTGGTTCAAGAAATTTGAAACTATGCTTTTGGTAATTCTAAAATACATTTGAAAATTTGTAAATTTTATAGTTTGTGTTGAATTTCTGAAGTAAGGTTTATGATTTAATTAAAGTAAGCTTATGTTTTGATTTCACAATTATATTTTATATTTCAACAAAGTGAGCTTTGATTTTATGCTTTTCAAGGCAGGTGTTACAATTTAGTAAAGTGAGTTTTGAATTTATGGTTCCCAAAGATAGCTTCATAATTTAACAAAGTAGTGATGTTTTATGAGTTATGAAAGAAAGTGTTTGATTTTGAAACCTAAAAGCATATATTGTAAATTATGGAATTGAGAGTATGTTTTATAAACTTATGTTTTATGAAATTAGTAGGTATGCTTTTGGTATTTCTAAAAAAAAAAAATGTTTTATAATTGTGAACCTTGTATTTTGTGTTTGAGTTTTCAAAATATATGGTTTATGGTTTGGAATAAACTAATTGATTTATGGAGTTCATAGTATGTTTTACAAAGTGTTTGAAAAACTATGGTTTTGATAACTATAAGCATGAATGAGATTTTAGCATGGAAAATTTTATGAAAGTTGTGTTGGAAAAGTTTGCTTTGCAAAAGTACTTTTTGGAAAAGAATTGGGAAAGAAAGAGAAATAAAAGTGTTACTAGAAAAGAATTGAGAAAAGAAAGAGAAAAAATATATATATATATATATTTAGAACACCAAGGCATACCATTCCCTCTAATGGTTAATGTTAGAAAAGAGCATCACGTGAGTAAGACCCGGAATGAGAATAAGAATGTTGCCTACCACATACTAGTGTAAAGGTCGGTTGGGAAATTTAGGACAATGAGTCATTAGGGGCTTAGGAAAAAGTCATTAAGTCACCTAGTATGTGGATGACAGAATCTCTGCCCTCTGCGTGTGTGATAAGAAAATTTCACCACATATGACAGAATTTCCCCTCTCTTAGAAGTTATCACCGTCCTCTGCATGTGTGTTGAGTATCTCCATTACATATGAGAAAATTATCGGGTACTAATTGGTGTGGAAAATAAATCCAAAAGCATTTTAAAAGAAATGTTTTTCCAAATATGGTATAAGAAAGAGAACTTATAAATTATAGAATTTCAAAAAAAAAAAAAAAAAAAAAAAAAGAAATTCCTAGAAATAGTCTTACAGAAAAGTTTTACGGAAAAATTTTATATAGAAATCTCAGTTTTATGATGATACGATATTTATTTTAGAAATAATTATTTATGAATTTGTGAGTTTATTTCTTTTTATGATTGATAAATTTTGAGTATTTTTTGAAAATAATTTAGAAAGTTCACAATTTTATTTTGAGATTGTATTTCGGATTTAGTTTCATTATAAATGGAAAAGAAAAATTTTATGATTTATTGGGAAGTAGCTTTTATTATCATAAACAATGTTTCATTTTATTTAGAAATGTTTTTAAAAAACTTATATCTACTCCCTAGGTATTAAGCTCGCCCTTTTTCTTTTGAAAACCTTTTCCCTTTAGGTATCCGATGCACGTTTGTGCGGATTAATGCGTATCACGAGGAAGACCACATGATGATAGAGAAATGAAAATTTTATATATTAGTTTTACTTACCAAACTTTGTAAGTGTATTTCTCAAATTAGTTTTACAAACTAATGACCTTTTACTAAGATTTGAAAAACTATTTTATATGACTGGTTTCTGAGTTTTAAATGAAAGAGATTTAATCATTAAGTTTTGTTTAATTTGCATCTTGTTATGCCCATTTTTTGGTTCAGCCCAGATGGGCCAGTACATGCTTATTTAATTTAAACAGAAGCAAGGGCCCAAAGGCCCAAAGATGGAACCAGCAGTTGCAAGCCCAGCTCGCGAGGCCGCCCAGGTCGCAAGCTCGCGACAGTTCCCAGGATGCCCCCTGCTCGTACCTTCAGCTCGGGGAGCTCGCGAGGTCGCGAGCTCGCATAGACCCCCAGATCGCCTTACCTCTCCTCTTGGCCACGTCAGCTCTCCTCCAGTGTGCATCACCTGGCTGACCAGAAGGCTTACCCAGGAGATACCGTGTATAGCAAGTTGTCAGAATTACCAACTCTCATGATTTCCCGCCGGAAACTGTTTACACAATTACCCAGAAGCATTTAATGAAGTAAAGACCTCTTCAGGTATATTAAATGCAGATCTGTGCAGGAAGAAAATCATCATTACCTTTACAATTAATGCAGCATGGCTGTGTCAGGATTAGCTGAAATTAGCCGTTACCAATAACTTGTATAACTTTCTTTTGTATTTTTTATTGTGATCTCCCCTCCTCTATAAATATGGGAGACATTTACTGTACAAACAAGATTAACATACCAGAGAACTGTCACTCTACCGGAATAACCCCAGAGTAACCGTGGACGTAGGTGCCATCACTGAACCACGTAAAAATCCTTGTGTTCTCTTTTTCTCTCTCTCTCTTTCTCTTTAATTTCTTGCTGATCACCTTATTAAATCCGACCAACCACCAAGACCGACATTCCTCCACCTGAACTAACTATCATAAACCTTGAACTCCATTAATCGCCCATTTATTACCCTTCCATCAGTACGACCAGAACTGTCAATTAATTACCAAGTCCGCCGTCTGGGCCCCAGAATCTCTGGTTGACCGTTTCGGACGTCAACATCTTTTGGCGCTAGAAGGAGGGTTTAACAACGACCTGGTAATCTCCATTTAGTTGTTATTTCACATTTGTTTGTACTTGTCTACCATGGCTAGGATTAAGGCAACAAGGAGTGTCGGAGTGGCAGAAGAACGACGCGAGATTCAAGAAGAACAGAGCGCCTCACCTTCAGGAAATGAGGTCGCTCAGGAATGGCAGCAGCGCCAGCGAGCTCTAGAAGATACAATAAAGGAGTTGACGACTACGGTCAGGGCGTTGGTGGAAGTCCAAGCCCGTGCGGTGCACAGACAGGTGGAGGTCGCACCTCCAAGCAGAGCTCGCCGTCGACCTTCAGAAGAAATCCCAACTCCAGAAGGGGTAGCCGCCAGGGAAAGGTCGCTGACCGAAGGATCAGCCCGCTCCTCGAACTTGCACCCAAGGAGAGCCAGAGAGCTGAACCAAGAGCGGGAGATCCCACCTCGCCAGAACGAGATAAGGGCGAGGGCAAGCATCGAGGGCGCTAGGCGCGAAGAGGGTAGTCGTGGGCCAGAACGAGTCCGCGGATACCGTGCAGGTTATGAGCCCGAGCCGCAGAGGGCCCCAGACGTGTAGAAGCCTTCGGCGAAGAGGGTAGATCGCAGAATCGTCATTTCGGGGAGCAGGAAAGTACCAGTAGGTGGAACCCCAGTCGGCGCTCTCTGACCCAGGATCCAATGGTAGAGGAGTTGTTACAGAGGGTCCAGCAATTAGAAGCTCGACCTGGAGGCCGGACCGGGGAAGAGCGGGAGAATCGCAGGGCACCATTTACCCGAGAGATAGAGACTGTACCCTTACCAGCGAAGTTTAAACTCCCCAATATCCCTCTGTATGGCGGCAGGACAGATCCTTACGACCATCTAGACGCTTTCAACGTACAGATAGATCTTCAGACAGGTGACTCGCTGGTAAAGTGCCGAGTATTCCCAGCTACTCTAGGGGATGCTCCGCGAGCTTGGTTCAAAGGCCTTCCGGCCCGCAGCATCGGGAGCTGGAGAGAATGTCAAAGAGGTTCCTAGACCAATATAAGGCCTTGAGGAAGCAGCTCGCGCCCGCCTGTCACCTCGCTACCATTTTCCAGAGCCAGAACGAATCCCTGAAGGACTATATCACTCGGTTCAGAGAGGAGGTGAGTAATGTGGAAACGCCCTCTGACGAGAGTATTTTAACAGCTATTTCTGCAGGGCTCAGGAAGGACGGGAAGTTGTACGAAAGCATTTACAAATCCCCAGTGAAGGATCTGGGGGAGTTTTACGAAAGGGCTGCTAAAGAAATCAGATGGGAAGAAGCCTTCGGGGCTAAGAAACCCGGCGGTCAGCGGGGTGAAGCGAGCAGTTCCCACCGCGAGAAGAGAAAGAACCATGGCGGTGACAAGCCGGGGGAACCGGGACACCAGACTGCCAATGTTGTGGCAAAGCGGGCTAGACCAGGGCCGAGGGTGGAGCGACCCCGGCGTCCGAGCAGATATGAAAGCTATAGTGTGCTGTCAGACAGGCAAGACAGGATCTTCGCCGCAGAAAGAAACAGGGAAAACTTCGGGAAGCCACCCCCGACTGGACCCCCTAACCGATGTCGAGACCCGAGAAAATACTGTGTCTACCATAATGAGAATGGGCACAATACATCAGACTGCTGGCAATTGAAGGATGCCATTGAAGAACTCATAAGACGAGGCCGCCTAGGAGAATATGTAGTACAGCCCGCTGGCCGGCGACCTCAGCACCAACGACTTCAGGGACAAGACCGGCAGCCCGAGCAACAGCAGCCTCAGCAAGCTCAGGAGCCCGAGCGCGAGCCCGCTGTAAGAACAATCTTTACCATTTATGGTGGGCCTCATATGGCAGGTACATCAAACAGGTCGCACCAGAGGTACGTGCGGGAAGCCAACCATACCCTACTGGCGGAATATGGGGGAGTCGAGGGACCCACCAAAAGGGCAAAAGCGTCCTCAGACAGTATTGTATTCACGGAGGAAGACGAGAAGGGAGTACGCTGGCCCCACAACGATGCGATTGTAATTAGGGCCCAGATCAGTAACGTCGAAGTACGAAGGGTGATGATAGACACTGGTAGCTCAGTCAATGTGATGTATAAAGGCTGCTATGACCTGATGGGGTTAGGGACGGAGCAGTTAACACCTTCACCAGAGCCCCTCTACGGATTCACAGGAGACGCAGTGATACCGATAGGCAAGATCAAATTATCTCTCACCCTCGGAGAACCAGGCCGGCAAGCTACTGTTCTTACAGACTTCCTGATCATCAATAGTCCCTCAGTATACAACGCGGTCTTGGGGCGACCTTCGATGAACGAGCTAAACGTGGTCACTTCCACCAGATCACTGACAGTCAAGTTCCCAACCCCCAACAGGGTAGACTGTGTCAGGGGAGAACAGCAGTTGGCCAGGCGATGCTATGAAGATACGGTGAAGATGGGAGTTCGAGGAAAGAAAGTAAACGTGGTCTCGGGTGGCCAACCACGAGTTATCTCAGAAGCCAGGGTGAGCGATGACCTCGACCCTCGCGAGGTGGATGCAGACAGGGCGACGGGACCTATTGAAGAGCTAGAAGATGTGCGGGTCAGTGAAGTAGACCTGGAAAGATGTGTAAAGGTAGGAAGAGACCTGCTGCCAGAAGTGAAGACTGAGCTCATAGAATTTCTGAAAATGAACCTTGACGTCTTCGCCTGGAACCACGAAGACATGGTGGGGATAGATCCTGATGTTATGTGCCACAGACTGAACATAGATCCCCAGCACAGACCAGTCCGCCAGAAGAGGAGGCCAATGACCCCAGAACGGTATACAGCTCTGAAGGAAGAGGTCGAGAAGCTGCTAGCTAACGGGTTCATTAGGGAAGCTCGTTATCCAGTTTGGGTCGCAAATCCAGTTCTCGTGAAGAAGAAGAGCGGGAAGTGGAGAACCTGCATTGACTTCACCGACCTGAATAAGGCTTGCCCGAAAGACAGCTTCCCATTGCCCAGGATTGATCAGCTGGTAGATGCGACAGCCGGGCACCAACTCTCGAGTTTCATGGATGCCTATTCAGGGTACAACCAAATCCCCATGAGCCCGCAGGACGAGGAACACACCTCTTTTGTCACTGATAGGGGATTATACTGTTACAAAGTGATGCCATTCGGACTCAAGAACGCGGGAGCCACCTACCAACGACTGGTCAACGCTATGTTCCAAGACCAGATTGGGAAAACCATGGAGGTATACGTAGATGACATGCTGGTCAAGTCCCAGAAAGCAGCAGATCATGTTCACGACCTGGATGAGACATTCAAAGTCCTCAGAAATTATCGGATGAAGTTGAACCCCCTGAAGTGTGCCTTTGGGGTAGCATCTGGTAAGTTCCTTGGATTTATGGTAAACAGCAGAGGGATAGAGGCCAATCCGGAGAAGATCAGGGCGCTCGTGGAAATGAGGTCCCCCTCCAAAATCAAGGACGTGCAGAGTCTCAACGGATAGGTCGCAGCTCTCAGCCGGTTCATCTCGAAAGCTACTGACAAGTGCGTGCCATTCTTCGAAGCCATAAAGAAGGCCAAGAACTTTGAATGGAATGAGCATTGCGAAGAAGCATTTCAAAGGCTGAAGGAATATATAGGCTAGGCCCCGCTCCTATCCAAGCCAAAGGATGGGGAAAAGCTATTTCTGTACTTGGGTGTCTCTGAGCACGCCCTGAGCGCGGTCTTGGTAAGAGAAGAGGAGAGGATGCAGCTGCCCGTGTACTACATCAGTAAAAGACTGGTTGATGCGGAGACCCGATATTCACAAATGGAGAAGCTCGCATACTGCCTGGTAACCGCCTCCAGGAAGCTACGTCCCTACTTCCAAGCCCATCAGATAGAGGTCCTCACGCAGTACCCTCTCAGGCAAGTCCTCCAGAAGGCAGACACCTCAGGCAGGCTCCTTAAGTGGGCCATCGAGCTCGCTCAGTTCGACATAGAGTTCAGGCTTAGAACGACATTCAAAGCCTAGGCATTTGCAGACTTTATTGTGGAATTCACTGGGTTAGTACCGGAGCAGAAAGAACTAGCCGGTGATCAAACTTGGGAGCTGTATGTGGATGGATCCTCTAACGAGCAGAGCTTAGGAGCTGGAATAATGCTGATCAGTCCAGAAGGCCATAAGATCCTGAGTGCCTTAAGGTTTGGATTCCAAGCTACCAATAATGAGGCCGAGTACGAGGCGTTGCTTGCCGGACTTCGCCTGGCAAAGGAGGTACGAGCTGAGTAGGTAAAGGTCTTCAGCGATTCTCAACTTGTTGTTTGCCATGTCAGGGGAGAATATCAGACCAAGGGAAGGAGAATGTCGAAATACTTCAAAAAGGTTAAGGAGTTACTGGGGGCTTTCAAGGGGTTTGAAGTGAACCAGATCCCCAGGGCACAGAACTTTAATGCAGACGCCCTGGCCCGCTTAGTGACCTCCCAAGATGCAGACCTCCTTGAGTCTATCCCTGTGGAATTCCTACCAACCCCGAGCATCGAAGACGAAGATGTAATGATGATCATGCAGGTTCGGCCTAACTCCTGGATGAGCTCGTTAGTGAGTTACTTGCAGGAAGGAAAGCTGCCAGAAAATAAGCTGGAAGCCCACCGCATACGAGCTAGAGCAGCCCGATACTGCATTTACGACGATAGATTGTACAAAAGGGGTTCTCAACCCCGCTACTGCGATGTATAGATGATGAGGACTGTGAAACGGTGCTGAATGATATTCACGCAGGTCATTGTGGAAACCACGCAGGAGCATTATCCTTGGCCCAGAAAGCCCTCAGACAGGGGTTCTACTGGCCAACTATGAAGCAGGACGCCTTGGATTTGGTGAAGAAGTGTGATAAGTGCCAGAGATTTGCCAAGGTCCCTCGAGCTCCACCAGCCTACCTCCAGCATATGGTGAGTCCATGGCCTTTCGCAATCTGGGGGATGGACCTCATCGGACCTTTGCCCACAGCTCGAGGAAGTTGCAGGTATGCTGTAGTTGCTGTGGATTACTTCACCAAATGGGCTGAGGCTAAGGAGCTAGCAGAGATCTCCACCACGAAGATAGAGAAGTTTGTATGGGACAATATCATCTGCAGGTTCGGAATCCCTCAGCAGCTCATCACGGACAACGGGACTCAGTTCACCAGCGAGCAGTTCATAGACTTCTGCAACGAGCTCGGAATTGTGAAGAGCTTCTCGGTCGTGGACCATCCTCAGGCCAATGGTCAAGTCGAGGCTGTGAACAAGATCATCAAGCAGACTTTGAAGACCAGGCTAGAGGCAAGAAAGGGGGCTTGGGCTGACGAGCTACAGAAAGTCCTCTGGGCATACATGACCACAATCCGCAACTTAATAGGTGAGACCCCATTTTCCATGGTCTATGGAACGGAGGCCATGATACCGGCAGAATTCGAAGTCACCAGCCAGCGAAGGGCCTCGTTCCGACCTGAAGACAACGACCAGCTACTCGCGGCTTGTTTAGACTTAGCCGAGGAAGCAAGGGAGACAGCTCGCCTGAGGGTAGCAGTGTACCAGCAGAGAGTTGCCAGGTATTACAACAAGAAGGTCCGAGCTCGAAGCTACAAAGCCGGGGACCTCGTTTTTAGGTTAGTTCTCCCCTGGGCTCGTAAGGCAAGCGATGGGGTGCTCGGGCCAAACTGGGAGGGACCATACCTCATCAAGCAGAATCTGAAGAATGGAGCCTATCATTTGGCCGGCATGGATGGATCAGAGTTACCCCGAGCCTGGAATGCTGAACACCTGCGGCCATACTACACCTAAGAACTGTCAGCCCGTTCTAACTTTGTACATGATTCTTTTTGACGATTGTCTGTAAACATGCTTTCACTTGTTTTCTGTTGTATGTGTCATGTTTGATGCAGAAAGCAAACTGGTTGAACCAGCAAATGTACATGTTAAAAAGAGCAAAGCTAATGAAATCTCTTTCTCAAGTAACCTTGCGGCGATCTATCATCATATATGCATATGTATTATTATTCCTTAAAGATATTTGTACAAAAATCTAAGGAATCATTCACAACTCAAATGCTCGCATAGAATCGCCGGCCAAGGCTACGAGTATATTCGGGCAATAAGTGTCCATAAAAAGGCCTCAATCGAGGATGCTTCATCAATTGATGCTCGACTCCTCCATATTATCCTCATTAACAGAGGTTTACATCGGCAAGCATCAAGTTCATTCCTTAGTTCGCAGCCGCTGTGTTCTACGGACTAAAGAATCATTGCCTCGCGACCTCGCGGGAGGGGGTAAGGCTACGCCTCTCAAATATAAAGATACCCGCGGAACCCCGTGAATCATTACCCCGCGACCTCGCGGGAGGGGGTAAGGCTACGCCTCTAAAATATAAAGATGCCCGCGGAACCCCGAGAATCATTGCCCCGCGACCTCGCGGGAGGGGGTAAGGCTACGCCTCTCAAATATAAAGATGCCCGCGGAACCCCGCGAATCATTGCCCCGCGACCTCGCGGGAGGGGGTAAGGCTACGCCTCTCAAATATAAAGATGCCCGCGGAACCCCGAGAATCATTGCCCCGCGACCTTGTGGGAGGGGGTAAGGCTACGCCTCTCAAATATAAAGATGCCCGTGGAACCCCGCGAATCATTGCCCCGCGACCTCGCGGGAGGGGGTAAGGCTACGCCTCTAAAATATAAAGATGCCCGCGGAACCCCGCGAATTATTGTCCCGCGACCTCGCGGGAGGGGGTAAGGCTACGCCTCTCAAATATAAAGATACCCGCTGAGCCCCGCGAATCATTGCCTCGCGACCTCGCGGGAGGGGGTAAGGCTACGCCTCTTAAATATAAAGCTGCCCGCGAACTCGCGAAAAGGGCTCACCCTTGAACTTCGAACGCTGCCACAGGCTGAAATCTCAAAGTTTGGGAAAATGCAGCCATCTAGCGTACTCGATGTCATTGCAACATATGGATCAAGGAAATTCCGAGCCCCTCATTAACCGAAAGCTCCTACCAATCCTTTAAAACTTGTCCAACTATGTCTCATGCAAGATCAAATACTTTGTTCGACCAAGCTATTTGCTAAGTCCAGATCCTTACGAGCTAATGCATTAATATAATCGTTGATTACAGTTGGCAGGTTCGTAAGTTAGCATAATTTTCACGATTGTGATTTACTTGACAAAATTTTAACACTTATAATGGTATGATTATTGTCTGCTAGCTGCCCATCATATAACTGAAATATGCATATCTACACTTGGACAAAGTATTGAAATTGTGCAGGAAATTCAATATTATAATTTCGAGTTTTGAGCTCGTTGCTCGAGTTCGAACAAATAAAAAATTACAAGAAGTGAAACAAACAAATGAAATGAAAATGTCCTAGGCACCAGCTGGTTCATCTGAGGGAGCAGGATCAACTGGGGCTTCTACTGGGGGCTCTGCCTCAGGGACGGGCTCAGGAGCTGGTAAATCAGGAAGGGCCTCTGCTGGGGGCTCAGGCATTGGAGGATCCTCTAAAGCTGGAGGTACCTCGGGGACCTGTTCTGGCAAAGGGATTGGGACAGCAGATGGATCAACTGGGGGAGCAGAGGAAGTATCCGCATGTTGCGCACTCTGAGCACCTGCAGTAAGCTCCGCAAACTCCCGGATCATTTGGACCCCTTCTGACCCAAAGAAGGAGTAGTCCAAGTCCGGGTAGCGCTCCCACATGCTGAACAGAAATGCCCTCTCGACCTCTTCCTCGACCCTGTCGCGCTCCCGAGCTAACTTGGCCTCAATGCCCGCTTCGGTTTGAGCCAGCTTTCTCCCTGTCTGAGCCAATTTCGCTTCTGCCTCGGCCCGCTTCTCCTCGGCCCTCGCGAGCTTCCCTCTGGCTGCTCCCAAGTCCCACTGATGCTGACTTACTTTATCCTCAGCAACCTGTAGCTTTACCTTTGCAACACTGAGCTCGCCCTTCAGCTGATTTAGTTCGCTGTGGGCCTTGTTGGCTTCAGAGGTAGCGGCCTCCCTGCGAGCAGTCTCCTGTGACAAGGCCACATCAGCATCCTTAAGCTTGGCCTTAAGCTCCACATTATCCTTCTGGAGGAGGTTGACTTCTTCCTGCATCACCTTCTTCTCCTCCTCGAACTGCACCTTGGACACCCTAAAGGCCTCCTTCTCGCTAAGCTGATCGTCCACCTCCCTCATCAGCTTCACAGTAGCCATACCCAACTGAAAAAGTGAAGAGTTATCAAAATCTGAGCTGAGAAGAAATCAAAGTACAGGGGGGTTGAACCTTACCAACGCCGCGTGGCGAGCTGCGAAAGCCACGAGTTTCTGACCTGAGAGCTCAGGTTTCTGCAGCTCCGGATCGCGCTTCCCTATTACTCCGAGCACGAGCTCCACGAAGCTATTAAAATATTCCATCTCCTTTGTTGCATCAGGATGCGGCTCGGAGTCTCCCTACGACTCCCCTACGAGTCCCGCAGGTCGCACAAGTGCCTCAAGACCTGGCTCCCTGCCAATAATAACTGCCCCGGGCTTACGAACCTCGACGATGCCCTTCTTCTTCGGAGCTGGAGGTGCGGCTATGGCTTTCCCCTTTCTCTTCCTGACAAGGGCCTCAGTCTCCTCGGGAGGACCCCCCTCAACCGAAGCCTCATCCCTCTCCGCTGGGGAAGGACTTTGTTCTCCAGGATGAGCAGCTCGCTTCTTGGGAGTCTCGGATGGCCTAGCTGGAGGAGGAGCAGCTGCAGCAGGCTGAGAGGGCGCTCTTTGTGAGCGGTCTGAAGAAGTGTCATCCACGTCGACGACCTCAGTCGGTCCAGCAGGTGGAACCGACCTAGAGGAGGAATGGACATCGTAAACCTTCCCATGTCGCCCGAAGATGCACTGGTTTGGAAGCTCGGGCTCGGAGACCTTTGTTGCAGGGGCTGCGGATCTGATTCTAACTGTGCAGGAGCAGCAAGAGTGGAAAGAACCTCGCACCTTTCCCCCCTTATTCCCAAGTGCTGGACTATGTTCAGAAGAGGACTTGTGGCAGATGGCGCGAGACCCCGCTCTACCAGCTCGCTACCGGAAGGGAAAAAGTCATCGGTTGGCTCCTTGGCTGCTGCATAAGCATTCAGAATAGAAAGCTCGTCTTGTCTAAGCTGGTAACCAGGAGCTGCGACACCTACAAAACAAAAGCCAGCTCGTTAAAAAAAAAAAAAAAAAAAAAAAAGAGCTACTTCTAATATTATTTAAGTGCTTGTGTGCCTACTAGGTGTCATCACGAAACTTCTGTTATTCAGCCCGGCGAGCGAAGGGCATGTGAACAGGGCCCAATTTGACTTGTATTCCCCCACATTAGACTTAGTGCAATTCTGGGGTAAATATGGCCTGTGAGTAGAACGTTGGCGAGGCGTGGCGTAGTAGAGTCCGTCCTTCCCAGAGATCGCCTTAAAACTGAAAACACTACGGAGGATGCGGGGTGAAGGGAACCCTAGTTTGTATTTAACGAACGCCGCAGCCAAGGTGGTTATGTAGGCATACGAGTTCGGGGTCAATTGGAATGGGGTGAGCTTCAGGTCGTTCAAGAGATTTTTGAGGTAGCCGGGAACAGGGAACCTAAAGCCGAGCTCTATATGTTCACGGCTGATCGCCACAAAGCCCTCAGGAGGATAAGCGGCTCGATCAGTGGCCGCGGGGACGTTAGCTCTACATCCCATGGGGAAGCTGAATTCCTGGGCCCAAGCCTTCAGCTTTAGAAAGAGTAACGAGTGAGGGCGTATGTTTAAATGGATGGGGGTCCGTTTCCTCAGCAACCTCGTCCCCTTCTGCGACCTCCTCATTGGACGGACCAGCTCGCGAGGTCGTAGCCTCAGCCTCACTAGTCTGACGTCCTGCCCGCCTCCTGGAAGCAGAAGCCCTGCCTCGACCAGTGCGTGAGCGACCTGACATCTACAGCACAGAATGAATGACATCAGAACGCCTATAGCATACTGAGTCTAGCAAGACGCAGAAAAAGAATTCCTTGAGCTATTGCCCTATTCGTCAGGTCGCACACTTGACCTCCAAAGTGCCAGAGAAAGCCCAGGAACACGGGCCCGTCAGGTACTCAATCACTTTAAATATGTGTGTTGCTAACCCTATGTTTACAGGTACCCTACCAGGCAGTAAGGGGACACTGGCATCGAAAGTCCTAAACAACAACACATGGTTAAGAGATGGGACACCTAGACTAACAGCCAGGTCGCCCCCGGTGTACGCAGACACTCAAGCAACTAACACAACAAACCTTTAAAGGCCTAACAGGCTTACAGGAACCAATGGATGTGATACATGAGCAGAAAATAACAACGCAACCCAAGAGCAAATCCTACAATAACGCAAAAAACTAAGTAAGAGAAGAACTACCTTGTTTGAATTGTGTGCGGCTTGCTGAGAGCGGTGGCTGATTCCTGAAGTGGCGGAGTCTGAAAAGCTTGTTCGAGGGCGAATAACAAACCAGAAGAAGCAGAGAAGAAGAAATGGTGGAAAGAAGGGTGCTAGAGCTGTATCAGGAAATGCGAAAAGAGGAATTTGAAGAGGCCTGTGGATTATATAGGCCAGGACGTACGTCCCCAGCCATCCGATCCAACATAAAGACATAACCGTCAAAGATCCAATGGCTAGGCACCAATCTCGGTCGTGCACCATCATGCTTGTCAGTTACAAGACGTGCGCATTTAATGCGTACGGTCCCGAGACACGTTTTTCCGCTCCAACGCCTGTGCGGACGCCACGTGTCGACAGTTACAGTACGGAGATTGAAACGACACCAGAAGATTCAAAAATGGGCGCCAATCACATGTTCAAATCAGCTCCCAGTCCGCAGAACGCACAGAGAGCTGGGGGACTTGATGTTATGCCTATTTTTTGGTTCGGCCCAGATGGGCCAGTACATGCTTATTTAATTTAAACAGAAGCAAGGGCCTAGGAGGCCCAAAAATGGAACCAGCAGTTGCAAGCCCAGCTCGCGAGGCCGCCCAGGTCGCAAACTCGCGACAGTTCTCAGGATGCCCCCTGCTCGTACCTTCAGCTCGGGGAGCTCGCGAGGTCGCGAGCTCGCATAGACCCCCAGATCGCCTTACCTCTCCTCTTGGCCACGTCAGCTCTCCTCTAGTGTGCATCACCTGGCTGACCAGAAGGCTTACCCAGGAGATACCGTGTATAGCAAGTTGTCAGAATTACCAACTCTCATGATTTCCCGTCGAAAACTGTTTACACAATTACCCAAAAGCATTTAATGAAGTAAAGACCTCTTCAGGTATATTAAATGCAGATCTGTGCAGGAAGAAAATCATCATTACCTTTACAATTAATGCAGCATGGCTGTGTCAGGATTAGCTGAAATTAGTCGTTGCCAATAACTTGTATAACTTTCTTTTGTATTTTTTATTGTGATCTCCCCTCCTCTATAAATATGGGAGACATTCTATTGTACAAACAAGCTTAACATACCAGAGAACTGTCACTCTGCCGGAATAACCCCAGAGTAACCGTGGACGTAGGTGCAGTCACCGAACCACGTAAAAATCCTTGTGTTCTCTCTTTCTCTCTCTCTCTTTCTCTTTAATTTCTTGCTGATCACCTTATTAAATCCGACCAACCACCAAGACCGACATTCCTCCACCTGAACTAATTATCATAAACCTTGAACTCCATTAATCGCCCATTTATTACCCTTCCATCAGTACGACCAGAACTGTCAATTAATTACCAAGTCCGCCGTCTGGGCCCCAAAATCTCTGATTGACCGTTTCCGGACGTCAACACATCTTGATCATAGAAATTTTCAGAGATATAAAGATTTTTTCAAAAAGTTTTCAGTGAATTCAAATTTTAAATAAAAAAAATTTGAATTTTTATAACTGGACTCAGGATAGGAGTCGGGTCGGATTCTATCAGTAATAAAATAATATAATTATTATATAATTTTTTTGAAAAAAATAATATATATAGCCGTTGCATGCAAACATACACTTTCTAGGAGTTTCCTGTTGAAACTCATCTTTCAAAATTACTGCATGATTGTGTATACCAGAACCCGTGATATGAGCAAGTAGCTTGTTTTGGACACATTTCTCTTCTTTTGAGAAAGCTATTTGTTTGTAGTCTACACCCGAACCCATACTAAGAATGATAATTAATAATCATCACGTTGCTTCTTTTAATTATGATATGTATCTCATAATAAATGTGAGCAATGCTTCGGACCCATCACCCACTCTAGGTTGTACCATCATTCCCACTAGATTTATGGTGCAGCAACTCAAAATGGAAAAGGAATAATACATTTTTTGTGTACTTTTTGAATGAAAATCCATTTTTGAAATGATTGTGACTCGCATTGTTTAGTGGTCCTCCAATGTCTTCTCATTGAAATTATATTGATCATACTACATGTGATCTAATTTATTACATAGTTATATAATAGTATTAAAAGATAAAAAGTATACAAAATTATATATGAAAAGCAAAAGTATTAAATATTTTCAATATTATCAATATTTTGATTCTATTAATATTAGATTAGTATTTAAAAATATCTATAATACTTATTAAAACAATTAAATATATGATAATATTTAGTTTAAATCTTATATGTCTTAAGACTCTTAAAATATATTAAAATATTTTATATTCAACATATTAAAAATAATATTTTAATTGTATCAAAAAATAAAAATAATATTTTAATATAAAAATATTAAAATAAAATATAAAAAATAAGTTTAAAAAATGTATTTTTGTTCCTCCTCCTGACAGAAAGCAACTTCTCTCTCTCTTTTTTTTTTTTTTTTTTGTTTTTGTTTTTATTTTTATTTTTTGTTTTTATTTTGAAATTAAGTAAACTTCTTTCAACAACAGCAAACAGAGTTATACATCATTGAACCCACGAAAACTACTAGTGACACTAACAAATTGTCAAAAAATAATCTCTAAAGGAGGATAAGGCTAGGGATACTAGTTTGTAAGCGAAGCAGTTACCATTTGTGAAAATGGCTTGATAGCTAGTAGTACCAGTAACCTTACACAATGCTCTCTAGTGACTCTAATTGAAGTATAATGGATTAATGGTAAGTTTTTGAGGAGAACCATTAATGTCTTTGATGGTTCTCATACATTGGATAATTGATTTAAAAGTATGATTATAAATGGGATGGGAGTGGAAGCAGGAGTGAGTGGAAGTAGAGGGCTGTATGTTGCCGCGTGATAGTATGGAAATGGAGATCGATGGTGTGAAGTGGCGCGAGAAGGATGGATGTAGACTAGTAGAGTGATCAGGCTTTTGAGCGTGAAAAGCTTCAGCTATAATGTGCCAAAAAAGTGGGATAGAAATATATTATAATATATTGAAAAAGGTTGACAGATGATGGGAGGAGTGTGTGGGTTATAACAGCCTTTTTGTTTTGTATTGTTACTTGGTACAAAGTACAAGAGGAAATGAATGTTTTATGTAGCCTCCTTAGATTATGAAGCTTCCAGTAGATTCATAAATAACGATTTTTTTTTTAATCTTGAATGTTCTGCATCAATTAGTAAAAGCTTGCCTATTAAAAATCAGATTAATTTTACATCATATAAGTATGCTTGTTTCCCATGCAGTCGTGGAAGTAACCAAAAGCGTGCATCAACTTCAACATAACGCTAATAATTGAAGAGTGACATGGGTTGCATCCATCTACATGTCAGATGTCATCAGCAGTTCCCAGGTAACAAATTCTTAGATCCCAGAAAAGTTTTTGCCAGGCACTGTAACATTTACCTGGATTTAGAATTCTTAGCTGTTAGATGTATCAAAAGGGTTTTGATATGTATTAACATTTTAATCTTTGTGTTTTTACCAATCAGGAGCTGATGGTCCGATACAAAGCGAATCCTCCAAAAACCAATGAGCAGATCACCTTCTGAGTAACCAGAACCACGAATGAGTTATGTGTGTGCTTTGGTGAAAAACAGATTGGATAGCAAGTCTAGAAAGTATAATGTTTAATAGTTATTGAATTAAGTTTTCCTTTCGATTCATGAATTTGTGGTAAGGTATTTGGTTTTTGAATCCTGAGCACAAATTATTCTGAATAATCTATGCAAGTGTAAAGTTCTCATGCTAGTGGATTGCATCAATGTGTAAAGGACTTGTTAAACCCTTGATTTCAATTCATGCATTAATTCCTCAACTACTGTTGAATCTTGATTTACATAAAGTAAAAATTATTGAGCTTTTAAATATCAAAAAACTCTTTTTAATTTTTACCCAAACAGCTTTTAAACTGGCTTTTGAGTTCAAGAAGCCAATAAATGGCTTCTGCGTAAAGCTACTTCTGTGGATACTCTATAGTCCATATTAGCTCACTTGTTGTATCTTCACTTGCACAATTCTAGCAAAACCAAGGTTTGCTTTTTCTTCTTTAGAGTACAATAAAATCATTATCACATGTACATGTTGATAATATCATCATACATACACGTTCATCTTTCTTTGGTTTTAATGTTATATATGTTTGTTGATGTTGTTGTTGACTTGTTACATGTTTTTGGCTTTCTGGGGACTGTTTGAAGTTGTTGTTTATGTAGTTTAGTTAGTTGTTTCTGATTAATTTGGTCAAGTTGTCTACTTTATGGAGTGTTTGAGCTGAATTTGATGTGGGGTTGTTATTAGATGTTGTCAAGTGTTTGCATGTGTGATGTTTCAATTTCTGGTTCCAAAAATTGTTACTGGGTTTGGATTCTTTGTGCTTGATCTTGAAAATTCCCATTTGTTATACAGGGTTGATGATGATGTTGTTACATGTTGTTGAATTTGTGGGAATTGTTTAAAGTTGTTGTCTTTGTAGTTTAATTAGTTTCTAACTTGGTCAGTTTATGTATTTTATAGTGTTTTAGCTGAATTTTATGTGAGATTATTGGATGTTATCAAGGTGTTTTTATGTGATTTGTAACTTGGTTGGTTCATGTATTTTAGGCTTCTTTGTTTTTGATCTTGATGGTTCCCTTTTTGCTAATAATATATATATATGAGGTAAATCAGTCTTAAAATTACAATAATTTGTTAGATTTTCGCCAAGTTCCTTGCTTTTCGGTTTCCTTCGTGATTGTTTTATAATGTGTTTGTGATAATCCCTGACAGAAATGGAGGACAGATTGGTTTGGTCAGCTTTCAGTTTATGGATGTTGACATGCTTGCTTCTTCTTCCTGCTTCCTCTAGTGGAGTAGTGAGGATTGGATTGATGAAGCGAGTTTAGATCTTCATTCTACAAATGCTGCCAGAATGTCCAGACAGGAGGCAGTTGCAGGAGCTGGTGGCAGGGGAACGATCAAGTATTTAGGCAAGTCAGATGAGGATCTAGTTCGTCTGAAGAAGTACATGGATGGTCAGTACTTTGGAGGGATTGGTATTGGCTCCCCCTCGCAAAATATTACCATCATCTTTGATCCTCGCAGTTCGAATCTTTGGGTTCTGTCTTCAAAGTGCTACTTTTCTGTGAGTTCACACTAAATTTGTGTCCATTAGATTTTACACTCTATTTGAGAGAAAAAAAAAAAAAAAAAAAGGTATGGACTAATAGCTCATCTCTATGTGCAGATTGGCTGCTATTTCCATTCCGGGTAGAAGTTGAGCAAATCCAGTACATATATCAAGAATGGTAAATATTACCAGCTTCATATACTTTGTATATAATCTTGAGCATGGTGGGGTAGATATAACAAAGTATTTGTGATGTTAAGTTGTGTGATTAATCTGAATTTTTTCTTGTTCATTGTGCTTCCGCCTTTCAGGAAAAGCATGTCCAATAGCTTACGGATCTGGATCAATTTCTGGTTTCTTCAGTCAGGACAATGTTGAAGTTGGGGATCTTGTTGTCAAGGACCAAGTGGGTTCTTTACCCCAACAGTTTGATATCTAACTGAGTTTATTTATTGGTTATAGCAATGCACTAATGTTCGTGCTTGTAAATTGTTCTTCTGTAGGTCTTCATCGAAGCAACAAAAGAAGTATAGTCTCACTTTTCTGTTGGCAAACGTTGATGGGATATTTAAACTTAGGTTCCACGAAATTTCAATTGGGGATGCTGTGCCAGTATGGTATGATTCTTTTCAAGCATTGATGGTTAATGTTGTTATATAAGTTCATTGTAACAGGATAAAATATTAATCGGTCTCAAGTCCTTTGGTGTCTTGGATGAATTGATTCATAATAAAATTACAAGTACAATATGGTGAAGCAGGGTCTTGTAGGTGATGAAGCATTCTTGTTCTGGCCCAAAAGAGATCCTGATGCTGACGTGACTGGTGATTGGTTTTGGGTTGTGATGATGAAAAACATTATAAGGGGAAGCGCACTTGTGTACCTGTTATACAAAAAGGTTAATGGCAGGTGAGTGGATTGCAATAGCTTGTGTCTTTGAATGTCTGTCCTTGTTATCCATGAAAGCTAAAACTAATCTTTAGATGTCATTTTATCTCTTCACAGTTCAATATGGGAGATTTTCTTATTGGAAATCAATCAACAGGTTACGGAA
>CM034466.1:10740193-10754308 GCA_019925255.1 Litchi chinensis
AAAGCTAATGAAATCTCTTTCTCAAGTAACCTTGCGGCGATCTATCATCATATATGCATATGTATTATTATTCCTTAAAGATATTTGTACAAAAATCTAAGGAATCATTCACAACTCAAATGCTCGCATAGAATCGCCGGCCAAGGCTACGAGTATATTCGGGCAATAAGTGTCCATAAAAAGGCCTCAATCGAGGATGCTTCATCAATTGATGCTCGACTCCTCCATATTATCCTCATTAACAAAGATTTACATCGGCAAGCATTAAATTCATTCCTTAGTTCGCAGCCGCTGTGTTCTACGGACTAAAGAATCATTGCCTCGCGACCTCGCGGGAGGGGGTAAGGCTACGCCTCTCAAATATAAAGATACCCGCGGAACCCCGTGAATCATTACCCCGCGACCTCGCGGGAGGGGGTAAGGCTACGCCTCTAAATATAAAGATGCCCGCGGAACCCCGAGAATCATTGCCCCGCGACCTCGCGGGAGGGGGTAAGGCTACGCCTCTCAAATATAAAGATGCCCGTGGAACCCCGCGAATCATTGCCCCGCGACCTCGCGGGAGGGGGTAAGGCTACGCCTCTCAAATATAAAGATGCCCGCGGAACCCCGAGAATCATTGCCCCGCGACCTTGTGGGAGGGGGTAAGGCTACGCCTCTCAAATATAAAGATGCCCGTGGAACCCCGCGAATCATTGCCCCGCGACCTCGCGGGAGGGGGTAAGGCTACGCCTCTAAAATATAAAGATGCCCGCGGAACCCCGCGAATTATTGTCCCGCGACCTCGCGGGAGGGGGTAAGGCTACGCCTCTCAAATATAAAGATACCCGCTGAGCCCCGCGAATCATTGCCTCGCGACCTCGCGGGAGGGGGTAAGGCTACGCCTCTTAAATATAAAGCTGCCTGCGAACTCGCGAAAAAGGGCTCACCCTTGAACTTCGAACGCTGCCACAGGCTGAAATCTCAAAGTTTGGGAAAATGCAGCCATCTAGCGTACTCGATGTCATTGCAACATATGGATCAAGGAAATTCCGAGCCCCTCATTAACCGAAAGCTCCTACCAATCCTTTAAAACTTGTCCAACTATGTCTCATGCAAGATCAAATACTTTGTTCGACCAAGCTATTTGCTAAGTCCAGATCCTTACGAGCTAATGCATTAATATAATCGTTGATTACAGTTGGCAGGTTCGTAAGTTAGCATAATTTTCACGATTGTGATTTACTTGGCAAAATTTTAACACTTATAATGGTATGATTATTGTCTGCTAGCTGCCCATCATATAACTGAAATATGCATATCTACACTTGGACAAAGTATCGAAATTGTGCAGGAAATTCAATATTATAATTTCGAGTTTTGAGCTCGTTGCTCGAGTTCGAACAAATAAAAAATTACAAGAAGTGAAACAAACAAATGAAATGAAAATGTCCTAGGCACCAGCTGGTTCATCTGAGGGAGCAGGATCAACTGGGGCTTCTACTGGGGGCTCTGCCTCAGGGACGGGCTCAGGAGCTGGTAAATCAGGAAGGGCCTCTGCTGGGGGCTCAGGCATTGGAGGATCCTCTAAAGCTGGAGGTACCTCGGGGACCTGTTCTGGCAAAGGGATTGGGACAGCAGATGGATCAACTGGGGGAGCAGAGGAAGTATCCGCATGTTGCGCACTCTGAGCACCTGCAGTAAGCTCCGCAAACTCCCGGATCATTTGGACCCCTTCTGACCCAAAGAAGGAGTAGTCCAAGTCCGGGTAGCGCTCCCACATGCTGAACAGAAATGCCCTCTCGACCTCTTCCTCGACCCTGTCCCGCTCCCGAGCTAACTTGGCCTCAATGCCCGCTTCGGTTTGAGCCAGCTTTCTCCCTGTCTGAGCCAATTTCGCTTCTACCTCGGCCCGCTTCTCCTCGGCCCTCGCGAGCTTCCCTCTGGCTGCTCCCAAGTCCCACTGATGCTGACTTACTTTATCCTCAACAACCTGTAGCTTTACCTTTGCAGCACCGAGCTCGCCCTTCAGCTGATTTAGTTCGCTGTGGGCCTTGTTGGCTTCAGAGGTAGCGGCCTCCCTGCGAGCAGTCTCCTGTGACAAGGCCACATCAGCATCCTTAAGCTTGGCCTTAAGCTCCACATTATCCTTCTGGAAGAGGTTGACTTCTTCCTGCATCACCTTCTTCTCCTCCTCGAACTGCACCTTGGACACCCTAAAGGCCTCCTTCTCGCTAAGCTGATCGTCCACCTCCCTCATCAGCTTCACAGTAGCCATACCCAACTGAAAAAGTGAAGAGTTATCAAAATCTGAGCTGAGAAGAAATCAAAGTACAGGGGGGTTGAACCTTACCAACGCCGCGTGGCGAGCTGCGAAAGCCACGAGTTTCTGACCTGAGAGCTCCGGATTCTGCAGCTCCGGATCGCGCTTCCCTATTACTCCGAGCACGAGCTCCACGAAGCTATTAAAATATTCCATCTCCTTTGTTGCATCAGGATGCAGCTCGGAGTCTCCCTACGACTCCCCTACGAGTCCCGCAGGTCGCACAAGTGCCTCAAGACCTGGCTCCCTGCCAATAATAACTGCCCCGGGCTTACGAACCTCGACGACGCCCTTCTTCTTCGGAGCTGGAGGTGCGGCTATGGCTTTCCCCTTTCTCTTCCTGACAAGGGCCTCAGTCTCCTCGGGAGGACCCCCCTCAACCGAAGCCTCATCCCTCTCCGCTGGGGAAGGACTTTGTTCTCCAGGATGAGCAGCTCGCTTCTTGGGAGTCTCGGATGGCCTAGCTGGAGGAGGAGCAGCTGCAGCAGGCTGAGAGGGCGCTCTTTGTGAGCGGTCTGAAGAAGTGTCATCCACGTCGACGACCTCAGTCGACCCAGCAGGTGGAACCGACCTAGAGGAGGAATGGACATCGTAAGCCTTCCCATGTCGCCCGAAGATGCACTGGTTTGGAAGCTCGGGCTCGGAGACCTTTGTTGCAGGGGCTGCGGATCTGATTCTAACTGCGCAGGAGCAGCAAGAGTGGAAAGAACCTCGCACCTTTCCCCCCTTATTCCCAAATGCTGGACTATGTTCAGAAGAGGACTTGTGGCAGATGGCGCGAGACCCCGCTCTACCAGCTCGCTACCGGAAGGGAAAAAGTCATCGGTTGGCTCCTTGGCTGCTGCATAAGCATTCAGAATAGAAAGCTCGTCTTGTCTAAGCTGGTAACCAGGAGCTGCGACACCTACAAAACAAAAGCCAGCTCGTTAAAAAAAAAAAAAAAAAAAAAAAGAGCTACTTCTAATATTATTTAAGTGCTTGTGTGCCTACTAGGTGTCATCACGAAACTTCTGTTATTCAGCCCGGCGAGCGAAGGACATGTGAACAGGGCCCAATTTGACTTGTATTCCCCCACATTAGACTTAGTGCAATTCTGGGGTAAATATGGCCTGTGAGTAGAACGTTGGCGAGGCGTGGCGTAGTAGAGTCCGTCCTTCCCAGAGATCGCCTTAAAACTGAAAACACTACGGAGGATGCGGGGTGAAGGGAACCCTAGTTTGTATTTAACGAACGCCGCAGCCAAGGTGGTTATGTAGGCATACGAGTTCGGGGTCAATTGGAATGGGGTGAGCTTCAGGTCGTTCAAGAGATTTTTGAGGTAGCCGGGAACAGGGAACCTAAAGCCGAGCTCTATATGTTCACGGCTGATCGCCACAAAGCCCTCAGGAGGATAAGCGGCTCGATCAGTGGCCGCGGGGACGTTAGCTCTACACCCCAAGGGGAAGCTGAATTCCTGGGCCCAAGCCTTCAGCTTTAGAAGAGTAACGAGTGAGGGCGTATGTTTAAATGGATGGGGGTCCGTTTCCTCAGCAACCTCGTCCCCTTCTGCGACCTCCTCATTGGACGGACCAGCTCGCGAGGTCGTAGCCTCAGCCTCACTAGTCTGACGTCCTGCCCGCCTCCTGGAAGCAGAAGCCCTGCCTCGACCAGTGCGTGAGCGACCTGACATCTACAGCACAGAAGGAATGACATCAGAACGCCTATAGCATACTGAGTCTAGCAAGACGCAGAAAAAGAATTCCTGGAGCTATTGCCCTATTCGTCAGGTCGCACATTTGACCTCCAAAGTGCCAGAGAAAGCCCAGGAACACGGGCCCGTCAGGTACTCAATCACTTTAAATATGTGTGTTGCTAACCCTATGTTTACAGGTACCCTACCAGGCAGTAAGGGGACACTGTCATCGAAAGTCCTAAACAACAACACATGGTTAAGAGATGGGACACATAGACTAACAGCCAGGTCGCCCCCGGTGTACGCAGACACTCAAGCAACTAACACAACAAACCTTTAAAGGCCTAACAGGCTTACAGGAACCAATGGATGTGATACATGAGCAGAAAATAACAACGCAACCCAAGAGCAAATCCTACAATAACGCAAAAAACTAAGTAAGAGAAGAACTACCTTGTTTGAATTGTGTGCGGCTTGCTGAGAGCGGTGGCTGATTCCTGAAGTGGCGGAGTCTGAAAAGCTTGTTCGAGGGCGAATAACAAACCAGAAGAAGCAGAGAAGAAGAAATGGTGGAAAGAAGGGTGCTAGAGCTGTATCAGGAAATGCGAAAAGAGGAATTTGAAGAGGCCTGTGGATTATATAGGCCAGGACGTACGTCCCCAGCCATCCGATCCAACATAAAGACATAACCGTCAAAGATCCAATGGCTAGGCACCAATCTCGGTCGTGCACCATCATGCTTGTCAGTTACAAGACGTGCGCATTTAATGCGTACGGTCCCGAGACACGTTTTTTCGCTCCAACGCCTGTGCGGACGTCACGTGTCGACAGTTACAGTACGGAGATTGAAACGACACCAGAAGATTCAAAAATGGGCGCCAATCACATGTTCAAATCAGCTCCCAGTCCGCAGAACGCACAGAGAGCTGGGGGACTTGATGTTATGCCTATTTTTTGGTTCGGCCCAGATGGGCCAGTACATGCTTATTTAATTTAAACAGAAGCAAGGGCCTAGGAGGCCCAAAAAATGGAACCAGCAGTTGCAAGCCCAGCTCGCGAGGCCGCCCAGGTCGCAAACTCGCGACAGTTCTCAGGATGCCCCCTGCTCGTACCTTCAGCTCGGGGAGCTCGCGAGGTCGCGAGCTCGCATAGACCCCCAGATCGCCTTACCTCTCCTCTTGGCCACGTCAGCTCTCCTCTAGTGTGCATCACCTGGCTGACCAGAAGGCTTACCCAGGAGATACCGTGTATAGCAAGTTGTCAGAATTACCAACTCTCATGATTTCCCGTCGGAAACTGTTTACACAATTACCCAAAAGCATTTAATGAAGTAAAGACCTCTTCAGGTATGTTAAATGCAGATCTGTGCAGGAAGAAAATCATCATTACCTTTACAATTAATGCAGCATGGCTGTGTCAGGATTAGCTGAAATTAGTCGTTGCCAATAACTTGTATAACTTTCTTTTGTATTTTTTATTGTGATCTCCCCTCCTCTATAAATATGGGAGACATTCTATTGTACAAACAAGCTTAACATACCAGAGAACTGTCACTCTGCCGGAATAACCCCAGAGTAACCGTGGACGTAGGTGCAGTCACCGAACCACGTAAAAATCCTTGTGTTCTCTCTTTCTCTCTCTCTCTTTCTCTTTAATTTCTTGCTGATCACCTTATTAAATCCGACCAACCACCAAGACCGACATTCCTCCACCTGAACTAATTATCATAAACCTTGAACTCCATTAATCGCCCATTTATTACCCTTCCATCAGTACGACCAGAACTGTCAATTAATTACCAAGTCCGCCGTCTGGGCCCCAAAATCTCTGATTGACCGTTTCCGGACGTCAACACATCTTGATCATAGAAATTTTCAGAGATATAAAGATTTTTTCAAAAAGTTTTCAGTGAATTCAAATTTTAAATAAAAAAAATTTTGAATTTTTATAACTGGACTCAGGATAGGAGTCGGGTCGGATTCTATCAGTAATAAAATAATATAATTATTATATAATTTTTTTGAAAAAAAAATATATATATAGCCGTTGCATGCAAACATACACTTTCTAGGAGTTTCCTGTTGAAACTCATCTTTCAAAATTACTGCATGATTGTGTATACCAGAACCCGTGATATGAGCAAGTAGCTTGTTTTGGACACATTTCTCTTCTTTTGAGAAAGCTATTTGTTTGTAGTCTACACCCGAACCCATACTAAGAATGATAATTAATAATCATCACGTTGCTTCTTTTAATTATGATATGTATCTCATAATAAATGTGAGCAATGCTTCGGACCCATCACCCACTCTAGGTTGTACCATCATTCCCACTAGATTTATGGTGCAGCAACTCAAAATGGAAAAGGAATAATACATTTTTTGTGTACTTTTTGAATGAAAATCCATTTTTGAAATGATTGTGACTCGCATTGTTTAGTGGTCCTCCAATGTCTTCTCATTGAAATTATATTGATCATACTACATGTGATCTAATTTATTACATAGTTATATAATAGTATTAAAAGATAAAAAGTATACAAAATTATATATGAAAAGCAAAAGTATTAAATATTTTCAATATTATCAATATTTTGATTCTATTAATATTAGATTAGTATTTAAAAATATCTATAATACTTATTAAAACAATTAAATATATGATAATATTTAGTTTAAATCTTATATGTCTTAAGACTCTTAACCAATAAAATATTAAAATATTTTATATTCAACATATTAAAAATAATATTTTAATTGTATCAAAAAATAAAAATAATATTTTAATATAAAAATATTAAAATAAAATATAAAAAATAAGTTTAAAAAATGTATTTTTGTTCCTCCTCCTGACAGAAAGCAACTTCTCTCTCTCTTTTTTTTTTTTTTGTTTTTGTTTTTGTTTTTATTTTTATTTTTTGTTTTTATTTTGAAATTAAGTAAACTTCTTTCAACAACAGCAAACAGAGTTATACATCATTGAACCCACGAAAACTACTAGTGACACTAACAAATTGTCAAAAAATAATCTCTAAAGGAGGATAAGGCTAGGGATACTAGTTTGTAAGCGAAGCAGTTACCATTTGTGAAAATGGCTTGATAGCTAGTAGTACCAGTAACCTTACACAATGCTCTCTAGTGACTCTAATTGAAGTATAATGGATTAATGGTAAGTTTTTGAGGAGAACCATTAATGTCTTTGATGGTTCTCATACATTGGATAATTGATTTAAAAGTATGATTATAAATGGGATGGGAGTGGAAGCAGGAGTGAGTGGAAGTAGAGGGCTGTATGTTGCCGCGTGATAGTATGGAAATGGAGATCGATGGTGTGAAGTGGCGCGAGAAGGATGGATGTAGACTAGTAGAGTGATCAGGCTTTTGAGCGTGAAAAGCTTCAGCTATAATGTGCCAAAAAAGTGGGATAGAAATATATTATAATATATTGAAAAAGGTTGACAGATGATGGGAGGAGTGTGTGGGTTATAACAGCCTTTTTGTTTTGTATTGTTACTTGGTACAAAGTACAAGAGGAAATGAATGTTTTATGTAGCCTCCTTAGATTATGAAGCTTCCAGTAGATTCATAAATAACGATTTTTTTTTTAATCTTGAATGTTCTGCATCAATTAGTAAAAGCTTGCCTATTAAAAATCAGATTAATTTTACATCATATAAGTATGCTTGTTTCCCATGCAGTCGTGGAAGTAACCAAAAGCGTGCATCAACTTCAACATAACGCTAATAATTGAAGAGTGACATGGGTTGCATCCATCTACATGTCAGATGTCATCAGCAGTTCCCAGGTAACAAATTCTTAGATCCCAGAAAAGTTTTTGCCAGGCACTGTAACATTTACCTGGATTTAGAATTCTTAGCTGTTAGATGTATCAAAAGGGTTTTGATATGTATTAACATTTTAATCTTTGTGTTTTTACCAATCAGGAGCTGATGGTCCGATACAAAGCGAATCCTCCAAAAACCAATGAGCAGATCACCTTCTGAGTAACCAGAACCACGAATGAGTTATGTGTGTGCTTTGGTGAAAAACAGATTGGATAGCAAGTCTAGAAAGTATAATGTTTAATAGTTATTGAATTAAGTTTTCCTTTCGATTCATGAATTTGTGGTAAGGTATTTGGTTTTTGAATCCTGAGCACAAATTATTCTGAATAATCTATGCAAGTGTAAAGTTCTCATGCTAGTGGATTGCATCAATGTGTAAAGGACTTGTTAAACCCTTGATTTCAATTCATGCATTAATTCCTCAACTACTGTTGAATCTTGATTTACATAAAGTAAAAATTATTGAGCTTTTAAATATCAAAAAACTCTTTTTAATTTTTACCCAAACAGCTTTTAAACTGGCTTTTGAGTTCAAGAAGCCAATAAATGGCTTCTGCGTAAAGCTACTTCTGTGGATACTCTATAGTCCATATTAGCTCACTTGTTGTATCTTCACTTGCACAATTCTAGCAAAACCAAGGTTTGCTTTTTCTTCTTTAGAGTACAATAAAATCATTATCACATGTACATGTTGATAATATCATCATACATACACGTTCATCTTTCTTTGGTTTTAATGTTATATATGTTTGTTGATGTTGTTGTTGACTTGTTACATGTTTTTGGCTTTCTGGGGACTGTTTGAAGTTGTTGTTTATGTAGTTTAGTTAGTTGTTTCTGATTAATTTGGTCAAGTTGTCTACTTTATGGAGTGTTTGAGCTGAATTTGATGTGGGGTTGTTATTAGATGTTGTCAAGTGTTTGCATGTGTGATGTTTCAATTTCTGGTTCCAAAAATTGTTACTGGGTTTGGATTCTTTGTGCTTGATCTTGAAAATTCCCATTTGTTATACAGGGTTGATGATGATGTTGTTACATGTTGTTGAATTTGTGGGAATTGTTTAAAGTTGTTGTCTTTGTAGTTTAATTAGTTTCTAACTTGGTCAGTTTATGTATTTTATAGTGTTTTAGCTGAATTTTATGTGAGATTATTGGATGTTATCAAGGTGTTTTTATGTGATTTGTAACTTGGTTGGTTCATGTATTTTAGGCTTCTTTGTTTTTGATCTTGATGGTTCCCTTTTTGCTAATAATATATATATATGAGGTAAATCAGTCTTAAAATTACAATAATTTGTTAGATTTTCGCCAAGTTCCTTGCTTTTCGGTTTCCTTCGTGATTGTTTTATAATGTGTTTGTGATAATCCCTGACAGAAATGGAGGACAGATTGGTTTGGTCAGCTTTCAGTTTATGGATGTTGACATGCTTGCTTCTTCTTCCTGCTTCCTCTAGTGGAGTAGTGAGGATTGGATTGATGAAGCGAGTTTAGATCTTCATTCTACAAATGCTGCCAGAATGTCCAGACAGGAGGCAGTTGCAGGAGCTGGTGGCAGGGGAACGATCAAGTATTTAGGCAAGTCAGATGAGGATCTAGTTCGTCTGAAGAAGTACATGGATGGTCAGTACTTTGGAGGGATTGGTATTGGCTCCCCCTCGCAAAATATTACCATCATCTTTGATCCTCGCAGTTCGAATCTTTGGGTTCTGTCTTCAAAGTGCTACTTTTCTGTGAGTTCACACTAAATTTGTGTCCATTAGATTTTACACTCTATTTGAGAGAAAAAAAAAAAAAAAAAAAGGTATGGACTAATAGCTCATCTCTATGTGCAGATTGGCTGCTATTTCCATTCCGGGTAGAAGTTGAGCAAATCCAGTACATATATCAAGAATGGTAAATATTACCAGCTTCATATACTTTGTATATAATCTTGAGCATGGTGGGGTAGATATAACAAAGTATTTGTGATGTTAAGTTGTGTGATTAATCTGAATTTTTTCTTGTTCATTGTGCTTCCGCCTTTCAGGAAAAGCATGTCCAATAGCTTACGGATCTGGATCAATTTCTGGTTTCTTCAGTCAGGACAATGTTGAAGTTGGGGATCTTGTTGTCAAGGACCAAGTGGGTTCTTTACCCCAACAGTTTGATATCTAACTGAGTTTATTTATTGGTTATAGCAATGCACTAATGTTCGTGCTTGTAAATTGTTCTTCTGTAGGTCTTCATCGAAGCAACAAAAGAAGTATAGTCTCACTTTTCTGTTGGCAAACGTTGATGGGATATTTAAACTTAGGTTCCACGAAATTTCAATTGGGGATGCTGTGCCAGTATGGTATGATTCTTTTCAAGCATTGATGGTTAATGTTGTTATATAAGTTCATTGTAACAGGATAAAATATTAATCGGTCTCAAGTCCTTTGGTGTCTTGGATGAATTGATTCATAATAAAATTACAAGTACAATATGGTGAAGCAGGGTCTTGTAGGTGATGAAGCATTCTTGTTCTGGCCCAAAAGAGATCCTGATGCTGACGTGACTGGTGATTGGTTTTGGGTTGTGATGATGAAAAACATTATAAGGGGAAGCGCACTTGTGTACCTGTTATACAAAAAGGTTAATGGCAGGTGAGTGGATTGCAATAGCTTGTGTCTTTGAATGTCTGTCCTTGTTATCCATGAAAGCTAAAACTAATCTTTAGATGTCATTTTATCTCTTCACAGTTCAATATGGGAGATTTTCTTATTGGAAATCAATCAACAGGTTACGGAACTTTCTATCTTCCTTTAATGACAGAATTGTGTCATAATTAATCAGCTTATTGTCAGTAGTTAATTTATTGTAGAAAACACAATAGCCTTACAATTATATTCTGGCGTATGATAACATCCTGGTGTCCCTTACATTTGATTTGTTGTTGTCCCTAGTTTTTTCAATATACAAATTCACTTCAACGTCTCATATTTTTAAAAACTAGCATACATGCAATTTCTTACTAATTTTTCAAGTTCAAGCCAACACAATTTGACTGCTTTGAGCTCATACGTCAGAGTAATCAAACGTTAAAAGTCACTTTCGACTTTATCAGGTATTTTGTGGGGGCTGTGCTGCTGTTGTGGATTCAGGAACATCCTTACTTGCTGGTCCAATAGTATGAACTTTCGTCATTTGATTTCTTATTTACTGAAAGACTTTTAGGCTTACTCAGTTATCTTTGATTTGTTCTCTTTATTATTTATTATTATCATCTTTGGAGCTCAACTAATTAGCCATAATTTTTAGCCTGTTGTGACTGAAATTAATCATGCCATTGGAGCTGAAGGGGTTGTTAGTTCGCAATGTAAAAAAATTGTTTCTCACTATGGAGACTTAGCTTATTTGAAGCATCACACATAGTTGGGTTTGCTGACTCCTGCATTGCAGCGTTTGAAGCTTTTGACTTAGCTTATTTTAAAAACAAGTGTTTAAATGTCACAAGGATTCTTTGTTCTCATTACATTTGCCCTTTAGCAAATCCATTTCTTCTTCTCTAATTATCTTGATTTATGTTGAACAAGATGATGATTCCAAGTAATTCGTTTTTTCCATTTTAGAAAAGAGATATTTGAATGTCTTGGTTCTTTACCCTAATACTATATATTGATATTCTCCGTTGTTTGCCGTCAGTCTCATCATGAAATTCAACTTGTTGTGCTTATAATTACAGCTTTATCTGCTAGTTTTCATAGTTGAGGATTTTTCGATTTTGTATGGGAATAAGCTTCTTGTTCAATTTCTTTTGCAGTTCAGTTGGCTTTAATTTTTGCTCACACAGACAACTATTCCGAAGAACCTCCACTATTGAATGTAAAAAGGTTAGTATGTTACTGTACAAGTAGGTTCAGTTTGCATAAGATTGCTGTTGGTATAGAATTCTCCAAAATATATCCACTGTACTGTTTATGTGAGGGAAACCGTTTTTCCTTTGTAAGTTGCATTACCTTCTACATTTCTTTTTATTATCTGCCTTCATCCTTTGAATATGTAAATAACATATCAAAAAGCTCACCTCTGCATTATCATTTGTCTCTTTTGGGTTGCGAAGCTGCAATATGGGCATTAAGATTTTTGTGCTCATTGCACATCATGTAAGCATTAGGATCTTTGTTCTGATTAAATTTTTACCGTATTCATGTATTGTCATTTCATTAAAATTTACTTTTTGTCACTTACGTTTGTGTTCTTGTTCCATTGTATGAGGAAATAAAGCTAATGATTGAAAGAAAAACTTGAGCAAGAGGTAATCTTCTAGACTACTACTTTTAATGCTCGGTTTACCGGCAATGTTTTTAGCTGTTGGACAGCGTAGTATGCTTTGTATATGACATTCCCCCAATGAATTTGAAATATTCGGTCGTTTATGTTTGAGAAATCAAATTACATATGGACTCAACTATTAAAAATCAAAGATTACATTAGGATTGGCCGTAACACCACAGTCCACAGACAGTATTAAGAACTATTTATTACATGTTTATGTTGGGGATATTGCAACATAATTGGCTGTGTAGGGTAATGATTAAATTTCATTTTCTCTAGTGGAAGAGATATCGGTAAATGATAAGAACTTTACATTTAGTAGGTGAAGACATATGTTCTCTGAGTAGTTCTATAGTGTACCATGTAATGTATGGTTGTCTGAGATATACTAATTTTGACAGTTAATTGACTTGCATTTTACAGCCATCTGAAAATTGTGGTATGACCATGATCTACACACTGGTTACATCAGCTAAGAAATGGCTGCAAGAAATATAGCCATTGACTGGTGCTAACAATGCTGCTGTAGAAGAGGCGGAAAAAGATGATGCATGGCTTTTTGTTATTTCATTTGGCTTACAGTGCTCTAGTTATATATAGTAACTAAAATAAAGTATATAGACAATTTTTATCTAAGCTTTCCTAAGCAAACTATGGTTGCAGTTCAAGCCGTTGACAGTTGAGCAAACCACGAAGTCTTTAGGATGGTGAAAATGAAAATAACTAGAGTTGATGAGGTACTTAACAACATTATGGGTTGAAGAGAGGTTAATCTTCATGAATTATGTTAGGGTAAATCCTGGTGATAGAGCTATGTTATAGAGTCTAAGCATTGTTTTGTTGAGATTTATTTGAATGGAGTTGTATGATGTCTCCTACTCATTACTTCACAATACAGAGAAACAGTCAATAGGTGTTGATATTATTTGTATTTTGTGCAGCATAATGATGTATGTTTTTCATGATGTTGATCATGATATTGCATAAAATGCAAGTAATGTCAACAACTATTGATCATTTTTCGGTATTATGGAGTAGGATTAAGACCACAATGAGATGGAAGGCGATGGATATGAGTTTAACAAGCAAAACTAAATTGACTTTGATCATTTTCTTCTTGTTTGAGTACAGCATGAAGGTGGCAATGTAAAAAAATTTTGAGCCTATGCCAATGGTGTTCATGATCAATACAAAGATATTATTTTGATGTGTCATCTGTAGTCTATAAATCACCTAGATCATATAATTAACTAGGGTTGTGAAGTGTGGGAATGGTTAGAATTGCTTCATTGACTCTCTTCATTATCTGAATGAAAATTGGCCTGCATGTAAAATTGAAACTTAGTTAAAAAAATCTATAAAATATGTATAAAAATTTTCATACATAATGATTTTATTACAAATTTTAGTTAAAAAATTCTCTACGTATGCCAAAGTATTTTTGTATGTAAGTGTTTTATTAAAATTTAAAATAGGAAGGATGTTCTTTTGGTAAAGAAAAATCAAATTATAGGGAGTTAAACCAATCTTGCATTGGTAACGGAAATAAAATGATGTTTCTTGAAAATAAGAGAAAAATCCACATTAGTTTAATCAAACAAAAATATAAAAATTAAATAAAATAACAAGCATCAAGGATATAAAAAATAACAAAAAATTCATGAAGTTCAAAGAAGCAACGTGCATATATTTGATGTAAAAACAAATTAACACACTGTAAAATTAGATTAATGCATTTAGACGTATAATAAAAAAATATAATCAATATAATTAAAATTACAAAAACCAAACCACTATTGATCACTTAGTTGTCTAGAGTAAAAATAACTCACCTATGAAACCAACTACATTATGGATAGTGTGCTCTTTTATTAATATGATAAGTTCAGAAGAACAAGTAGTAGGTGGAGAAGCAAAGTTAGAGGGATATTAAAAGTACTTTTTCAAATCACTGTCTGTTTGTGAGTGCTTTAAAACAGATAATACAATACTTCAAGAAAG
>CM034466.1:10754808-10781910 GCA_019925255.1 Litchi chinensis
AGATGCAAATTAAACAAAACTTAATGATTAAATCTCTTTCATTTAAAACTCAGAAACCAGTCATATAAAATAGTTTTTCAAATCTTAGTAAAAGGTCATTAGTTTGTAAAACTAATTTGAGAAATACACTTACAAAGTTTGGTAAGTAAAACTAATATATAAAATTTTCATTTCTCTATCATCATGTGGTCTTCCTCGTGATACGCATTAATCCGCACAAACGTGCATCGGATACCTAAAGGGAAAAGGTTTTCAAAAGAAAAAGGGCGAGCTTAATACCTAGGGAGTAGATATAAGTTTTTTAAAAACATTTCTAAATAAAATGAAACATTGTTTATGATAATAAAAGCTACTTCCCAATAAATCATAAAATTTTTCTTTTCCATTTATAATGAAACTAAATCCGAAATACAATCTCAAAATAAAATTGTGAACTTTCTAAAATTATTTTCAAAAAATACTCAAAATTTATCAATCATAAAAAGAAATAAACTCACAAATTCATAAATAATTATTTCTAAAATAAATATCGTATCATCATAAAACTGAGATTTCTATATAAAATTTTTCCGTAAAACTTTTCTGTAAGACTATTTCTAGGAATTTTTTTTTTTTTTTTTTTTTTTTGAAATTCTATAATTTTATAAGTTCTCTTTCTTATACCATATTTGGAAAAACATTTCTTTTAAAATGCTTTTGGATTTATTTTCCACACCAATTAGTACCCGATAATTTTCTCATATGTAATGGAGATACTCAACACACATGCAGAGGACGGTGATAACTTCTAGGAGAGGGGAAATTCTGTCATATGTGGTGAAATTTTCTTATCACACACGCAGAGGGCAGAGATTCTGTCATCCACATACTAGGTGACTTAATGACTTTTTCCTAAGCCCCTAATGACTCATTGTCCTAAATTTCCCAACCGACCTTTACACTAGTATGTGGTAGGCAACATTCTTATTCTCATTCCGGGTCTTACTCACGTGATGCTCTTTTCTAACATTAACCATTAGAGGGAATGGTATGCCTTGGTGTTCTATATATATATATATATATATTTTTCTCTTTCTTTTCTCAATTCTTTTCTAGTAACACTTTTATTTCTCTTTCTTTCCCAATTCTTTTCCAAAAAGTACTTTTGCAAAGCAAACTTTTCCAACACAACTTTCATAAAACTTTCCATGCTAAAATCTCATTCATGCTTATAGTTATCAAAACCATAGTTTTTCAAACACTTTGTAAAACATACTATGAACTCCATAAATCAATTAGTTTATTCCAAACCATAAACCATATATTTTGAAAACTCAAACACAAAATACAAGGTTCACAATTATAAAACATTTTTTTTTTTAGAAATACCAAAAGCATACCTACTAATTTCATAAAACATAAGTTTATAAAACATACTCTCAATTCCATAATTTACAATATATGCTTTTAGGTTTCAAAATCAAACACTTTCTTTCATAACTCATAAAACATCACTACTTTGTTAAATTATGAAGCTATCTTTGGGAACCATAAATTCAAAACTCACTTTACTAAATTGTAACACCTGCCTTGAAAAGCATAAAATCAAAGCTCACTTTGTTGAAATATAAAATATAATTGTGAAATCAAAACATAAGCTTACTTTAATTAAATCATAAACCTTACTTCAGAAATTCAACACAAACTATAAAATTTACAAATTTTCAAATGTATTTTAGAATTACCAAAAGCATAGTTTCAAATTTCTTGAACCAATAGCTATATTTTAAGTCATAAAACAAAATCCTAAGTCCATAAATTTCAAAACGTACTTTATGTCTTCAACTCATACAATTTCATTTATAAATTGTTATGTGTATTTTCTGGACTCACCAAATAGATTGGTAAAAGTCTGATTAAGGCCGAAAAAGTCAACTCAATAAAAAGGCCTAGCAGACGAGGCCCAGTTTATCAAGGCCAAGCTCAGCGAACTCTACAGCTCACACCAGTAAACCCGTATCACAACCAATGTCACAAATCGTTGTGCAGTTCGCTCTATGCATAGCTCGCTACTCAGTGAGGCACAGCTTGAGGTTGCTCAGAGTAGTATACAGCTTGCCTAGTGACTAATTAATACGAAACCTTCCAGAAAAGGCAGTTGCCCAATTGAATCGTGATTCTATCATCCGAATTGGAAGTTAATTTAAATTTGAACTCAATCAGCGTGATCTCGAAATATACGGGGCAGTTTCCTGATTTTGCTCCAACCGATTAGGAAGTGCATTCAATGTAATTATTTTTCTACTTTATTGTTACCTGATTTGTAACGTCTCTTTCCCTATAAATAGAAGTTGAATTCATTGTAACATAGACACACAAAAAATATTATACTGTCACTCTGCCGGAATACTGAGAGACAGTTGTGGACGTAAGTACATTTACCGAACCACGTTAAAAACTTTGTCTTCGTGTTCTTTTTGTTCTCTGCCATTGCTATTTCTTTCTTTACTGTTTTCTTTGTTTGAGATTGATTGCAGGTATTGGGATTTGAGCTCTCATCGACCAGAAAATCACATCGAAATAAATTATAAAATATAATTTACTTTATTGAATCATGGATAAATTTCGGAAAATCAACACAAGATATGAGATTCTCAATTCTTCAAACATAGATTTAAAATGCATACTTTGTAGTTTGTAAACCATAGGGAATACTTAAAATTATAAAATAAATAAAATTATAAAATAAAAATCTTGAATTCATAGTTCCTAAAGTATACTTCAAGATTCCAAAATGAATTTCCTTATTTCAAAGGTTATAAAACATACTTTGAAAATTATATAATATAGTTTATTTCGTTAAATGATAAAACATATTTTTAAAATCACAAAGCATAATCTTAACCCACAAGTTGTAAAATATACTTTTAGATTTCAATATCAAATGATCTAATTCAGAAATTATAAAACATATCTACTTTCTTAAATTGAAAAACATATTTTAGAAATCATAAAATCAAAACTTACTTTATTAAGGTATAAAACATACTTTGAAATTCAATTAATCAAAACTCATTTTATTAAACTAAAAATCTACTTTGACGACTCAACACAAAATATAAGATTTACAAATTTCAAACATAGTTTAAAATCACTAAAATGCATGCTTTCCAACTTTACAAACCATAAGACATACTTGAAATTACAATACAAAATCTTGAATTCATAATCTCCAAAATATACTTTAAGACTTCAAAACAAAATCCATATTTTATAAATCATAAGTTACATCTTAAAATTTAATCTAAAATTTATAAAAACACATTCTAAAACTCATGAGTTCCAAATATACTTGAAAAGCCTCAAAACATATTTTAGAATTCATACTTCATAAAACATGGATTCTAACAAACATCCATCCTTCTCAAAACATGTAACATGGTTCAAATTCTTGAAACATACTTCAAAGCATCTAAAAATCCATAAATTCATAAACCACAATTTATATCATCAAGTTCATAAAACATAATCCAAATTTCTAGGTTCTAAACATGCTTTTAAAACCTCAAAACATATTCTAAATTTCATAACTCTTAAAACACACATACTAATCATAGTTCACTTTTCTCAAATCAAAATCTTAAATATGCTTTCAAACCATAAAACATTTATCAAAATTCTTAAATCACAAAACAATTTAAATCTCAAAATTAATCAAAGTTGGAACATAACAAAAACAATTTCATAAATCAAGTTTAAAGGAAAAGATCCACTCACTAGGTTTAAGTTTCTCCCAAGCCCTATAGAATCCTTCTTGCCTTGTCTCATCCTTGGAATCATTTTCACCTAAAATACCATCAAACTTTACTTAAAATTTACAAGAATTAAACTAAGGGAATTGATCTTAAATTAGAACTAGTTTCTTACCAAAATTTCATTACTAAACTTTCTTAATTTTCTTCATCTTTTCTTAGTTCTCCTTCCTTCTTTGTGGTGGAATGACTTCTAATTTCACATAAAATCGTATATTTATATATTGAGCAAATTACTCCAGACTCTCCTAAGTTATGACATTAATCAGACGGAAATAATATTTCGTTTTTATAACAGAAAAGCCCGAAGTTAACAGTCAAATACTGTTAAATCAAACTGTTGACTGGTTTTTACTTGCAAAGACCAAAATACCCTTACTGTTTGAAATAATTTAAATTTTGTAATTTAAAATATTATTAAAATAAAACAATAAATAAACAAAAATTATTAAAACTTCTCATTCTCCTCTCTCTCTCTCTCCACCGGCCTCCACCAAAGACCAGATCACCACCGCCCCTTCGCATGCCGACCACCATCCTCCACCACAGACTAGACTTCTACCACCACCCCTTCGCACGCCAACCACCATCCTTTCTACCAAACCTCATACCAACCCACACTCTCTCTTTCATCTCTATTTCTCTCCTCTATTCATGACGACGTTCTTCTTCTCTTTTTCTTCTTCTTCTTCTTTTTCTTCTTCTTCTTATTTTCTCATTCATTTAGGTTCGTGAAACCCAAAGAACTTTGGGTGTCACGAACCAAAGACATCTGGGTTCGTCGAACCCAAACATCTCTGGATTTGATTCGAACCCAGAGATATCTGGGTTCGTGAATAGGTTTGTTGTTGATGATTTTTTATCATCTGAGAACCAGCAGTTCATTATCTGAGTTCCTACTTTTTTTTTTTTTTTAATTCTACTTTTTTTTTGTTTTTTTGGAGGGATCTTCGATCATTTTTTCTATTTTTATTTTTCGGTTTTTTTTAAAGGTTTGAAACCAGATCTTCAAAGTAGTTTGAAACTCATATCTTCAACTTTGAAGTCTGGTTTCAAAACCTGAATCGACAGACAAAATTTTTCTCTTTTTTTTTCAGTTTTTTTTTTTAAATTCTTTGATCATTTTTTTTATTAAATATTTTTTCCTTTTTAATTTGAAAGAGAATTACTTTAAAAACTACGGGTCATTTCAAGCAAAATGACATAAATACCCTTCATCAAATTAAAATTGACTAATACTCACTAATGATGTGAAGCTTTTTTGTTATCAAAATGAAACATTATTTCCGTCTGATTAATATCATACCTCGAAAGGAGGGGAAGGGGGGTTGGAGTAATTGCTCTTATATATTCTCATGCATGACCAAAATTACCTCCACCCAACCACCTTTTTCACCACTTTTTTTTTTTTATAAAAATCTAATTAATTATCCTTTCGAAATTCCAAACTTACCCTTTCCATAATATTTTATTTTTATTTATATCTTTTCTAGAGAATTATTTTTCTTTGCATTTCCAATTTTGATTTTACCATAACACTTTATTTACATTTTTGCACTTTCTAGAGAATTCTTTTATTTTCACCAATTGTCCTTCAAAAATTTCATAATTCCATCCATGTCCTTTCTAGAGTTCTCTTTCTTTTTCTTACATAAAGTACCTTCCAACAATTTTATAATTCCATTGATATCCTTTCTAGAGCATTTCATTCTCTTTTTTATATATTTAACCTTAGGTGGATGTATTTAGAAAGCAAGTGGGGTGTGGTTAGAAAGTAATTGGGTCATACTAATTTTAATTGGGCTTACTTGAGTTGATTTTCTTTGTGCCCTTTTTACTTAAGTTTCTAATTGCACCCCTTGTGATTTTTATTTGGCCCCCTATCTAAACTTTATTTAGATATACACACAAACATACGTACATACATACATACATATATATCATCTATTAGATCGGTTCGAACTCTAAATTTCTTTGATCTACAATGTCCAAAATTATCATCTAATTCATGTCTAATTAATTAAAGCATGTGAATTGTTAGCCTTATATAGATCACATGACGATATGATTAATAACATACTATTTAACTCACATATTGAAACAAGATGAGGTTCATTTAATCATATACTTTCATATTTGTATCATGAAATCTATAGATTTAAGTTATATTTTCTCCCTCAAGCTTCAATTAATTATAATATTTTTAAAAAAAAAAAAAATTAGCAATTTACTGTTATGAATTTGAGTAAAAATTTTTAATACTCTACTATTTCACATGTATAATTTGAATATTGTCTAGTGGTTTCTGCTTGATTAATTGCTTATTAAATTATGTGTCTGTAACTATAGACATGATTATTTCATGAATAATTGTAGTCATTAAAATAATTAATTATTAATTGAATTTGCAAAATTAAGTTTGAATTTTATAACTACAGATATAATTAATTTTGAATTGAATTTGTAGAACTAATTCTTGAATTTTGTAATTGCATATGTGTTTAATTATGAATTGAATATGCTATATCAACTTTTGGATTGATGCTTTGTAACTGTAAAATCAATAGAATTAAAAGTGAATAAAAATATCATTATTTCTTGTTTTGAAATTGTCCATATGAAGTCTATAAATTGACATTCTTTCTAGTTGTTCAGAAATAATTGCGATTCCATGTTGTTTTTTCAGTTTTAATTTCTCTCAAACGTGATTTTTAGTCATAAATTTCACAAGTGATAGAGAATCATGTATAGTTCAATTCATCAGACGATTTTAGTTTATATTATTATATCCTGATATTGTTGTATCTTAAGAGACAAATGCTGAACAACATATACAATGGGTAGCAAATTTGTCTTAAGGACACTGTGTTACGCAAGGGCCTCACTACTTTTATTTTATGCTTCTATTGTTACAAATTCATTATAATGTGAAGAGTTTATGGAATTTTAGTTTTTATATTATTCACCGTTGATGTTATTATTATATTACATATATATATATATATATATATATATTATAGTATTATGCCGTATCTAATAGAAAAACAATATTCCAAGTCAATCATGAAACGGTGTTAACTATTTTGAATGGTGATTCTTCTATTTTGAAAAATACTAACACGCAATTTAGGATAATTATTAATATTTGAAAAGCAAATAAAAATTGTATTTATTTGTTAAATATAGGAAACAACATTAATAAATTGGAAAAATAAATAAAATTATTTATTTAAAATTTGAAATTTTGTAAAAAATATGTTTATAAAATCCTTTTTTTTTTTTAAGAAATCACTTAATTCTATCAAATTCGTTAGTAGTTTAAAAGAGACATATATATGAAAAGACACAAAGATTGCTTGGAAAAAGACAGGGTTGCGTTGTTAATGGCTATGACATTCTTCATTAACTCATTTGTCAGTGTTGAGGATAAAGTTTGTGAATGATATGGTGGGGACAAATAATTGTTTCTTTGTCTTTTACTTTATTATTAGATAATTATATCCTTAATAATACTATGCTAATCGTGAATTATATTAACATCATTATAGAGAAAAACTAGGGTTATTGGGCAGTCCAACTCCTACCGTAGTCAAAAAGTGAATTACTTATGCGTTTACTATGGTCTACTTTTGTCTGCTTTTCTCGTACCGCATTCCATACGGCCGTTTTGAAAACAATCTTAGGCCAACTTGCTCCTTCGTCAAGATGTAAATTACTGTTGCGTTTACTTTGGTCTGCTTTTGTCTGTATTCCATTCCACACGGCTGTTTTGAAAACAATCGTATGCCAACTCCCCTAAGTGATCCAAAAATTTATATAAGGAGGGTATTTTTATATTTGAATTTTTTTTTGTAATATTTCATTCTATTGTTAGAAGACCATTATATGAAATAAAAATAAGTAAAATATATAATCATAGAAATAAATAATAGTTTACCCTTTATAAAAAATTATAAGTAAAATTTCTTAAATAATATTTTTTATAATAAATACAAGTAAAAAATAAAAGCACATTAATTGTGAATTGATTGTGTACTAACTCCATTTTTCTTAGTGAGAAAAATTTCAATTTCATATTACTAAAAAATAAAAATAAAAAAAAACTTAATTTAGGGATATATATTCTTTATGATGATAGTTGCTACTCAAATTGTTAATAAATGTATGTAATTAAACTATTTATATTTATTATTAAAGTTGCTAATCAAACTACATTTATAGTCTTTTATCTAATAAATATATGTGATTTATAATAAAGTAAAGTAAAATAAAAATAAAAGATAAAAACAATATAATTTATATGAGTATTTTTATTTATGAATTTTATCATATAAAATAGTTTATTTAAAAAATAATAATAAGTTACAACAATAATCATGAGTAAATTAAGACTCTGTTAAGATTAAATAATCTAATATATTTTATTCTCTAATTCGTGTAAAGATGATATAATTTGTAATAAAAAAATAATTTGAAATTAGTATAATAATTTTTGAAGTTAAAATATTTTAAATTTAAAGATCAATTTATAATAATGAGAGAAAAGGAGAGAGAAAAAAAAAAGGAACAAAGTGAGTGAATAATAAAAAAGAGCAAATTACTCCAGACCCCCTGAGGTTTGTCAAAAAAACAAGCGGAAACAGATTTACCATTTTATTACACGATACCCCCCTCTCTGTTAGTAAAATTCCATTAAGATTAGTCAAATTAAGTTGACTCAAGGGCAATTCCGTCATTTAACTTTCATCTCACCATCACCAATCAACTTCATCAGATCATGTCTCTCTCTCTCTCTTCTCCTCTCTCAATCCACCTCACATCACCCCTCACATCACCGCCACTACATCACCTCCCCCCCACCATCAAAACTCTCAATCTCTCTCTCTCTTCTCTCTTCCCTCCTCTTCCATTTCTTCCTCCAATTCGTTCCTCCAGTCCGTCAATCTCCATCGTCACACATCTGTAGCTTCCTCTCCATCGTCGTGCATGGTCAGCACTCGACCTTCTCTCTTCCCTCTTTTCTCCCAGTTCATTCCTCCGTCTGTTGGTCTCCATCATCGCACAGCTCTCTTCCCTCTCCACCGTCACGCAGATCTGACTTTCCGTTCCTCCAGTCCGTCGAGCTCCACCACCTGTACAGCGATAACATCACGTCCACCACGCAAAGCCCCCGGTGAGTTGCCGTGCACGACCAAACCCACTTCTCTTCTCTCTCTCCCCTCCGTCAGTGGTCCGCTGCTTCCTTCGCTATCGCTACGGTGTGTTCCACTCTTCTCACCTCTTGAAAGCCTCTGATCGGCTCCATTTTCATCTCAGACGGAGCTGTTCATCTCCATCTCAGATTTGGGGTGTTTTTTTTTTTTTCAACTTTTAAATATGTTCTACTCCATCTAATCTTCATCTCAGATTTTGAGATTTGATTATGTTGATTTGCTAGTTTTTATGATGTTGATGAAGAAGTGTTGATGTATTTGATGATATTGATTCATATGTGTGATGAAACTATGTTAATTATCTGGTTTTTAATGATGTGTTGAATAAAACTTGGGTCTCCTTTGCCGGAGACGAGGATCTCCGGCAAAGGAGACCTAACCATTTCCATCGCGGACCAGAACTGGTTTCCGTGCAATGGAGACCAGTTCTGGTCGGCTATGGAGATGGTTAGGTCTCCTTCGCCGGAGATCCTGGTCTCCAGTTAAGGAGACTCTCTCCATCGCTAAGGCGGTGGAGTTCGAGTCCAGAAATGAGAGAGAAAGAAGAAGACGATGGCGGCGAAGTCGGGGCCGGCCAGGCTGAAGATCTCGACGAGAATGAAGGAGAAGGAGAGGAAGAAGATGCCTTAGAGAGGTGGATTGTTCGATTGAGGGTAAATGGTCTTTTAATCTAAAAGTTTAGTCAACTGTTAAAATAGACGGAAATTGACTAACGGCATGGGGGTTTGGTGTAATAAAAGGGTAAATCTGTTTCCGTTTGTTTTTTGACAAACCTTGAGGGGGGGGGGGGGGGAGGGAGGGAGGGGGAGGGGGTTTGGAGTAATTTGCTCAATAAAAAAAATAAAAAAATTAAAAAAAATAAAAAACAACACACACACATTAATGAAATGAGAATGTATTGAACACTGGTACCTCATGAAAAGGAAAGGAAGCACAACCATCAAAGCCATTACGTGGCTTTGCTTTATTTTTTTAATTTATTTATATAATATATACATAATTAGAAAGGACGAATAGCAAGAACTTGTACGGGTTGCTTGGATTTGAACCCGAGTGACATGAGAGAGGGACCAATGTGAAAGCAACATCAATCTTTGGATGTGAAATGTTATGGCATTGGAATTATTTAATTAGTTTTGTAAAAATTTTAGGGACACGTGGATTCACCCCCGACTTCCACCTTGGTCAAAAAGTAAATTACTTGTCGAATGGTTGCTGGTGCCGTTGGCACCAGTCAACCTCCACGCCAAGTGTAGGCGTGGTTCGACACCCGCTCCCCCCCCTCCCCCCCCCTCCCCTCCCCTCCCCCCACTTTCTATATATATAATAATATAATATATAATCTCATATAATATATAATATATTAATAATTTCTGTCCCACCATCAGTGTGGGTCGTTCTCCCATCCCTGTGTGGGTTGTTCTCCCACCTCAGTGTGGGTCTTTCCCTCACCTTCGTGTGGGTGGCTCTCTCCCATTTGGGAGTCGTCCCCCAGGCCGTGCCACAGTGTAATATCTCGGTTCAATGGTCCTGATTGTTCTCTGGGCTTATCCCAGTTACAATTACTGTATTCAAAAAAAAAAAAAAAAAGTAAATTACTTGCTGCGTTTATTCTTGCATTCCATTCCACACGGCTGTTTTGAAAACGATCGTAGTCGAACTTCCACCTTGGTCAAAATGTAAATTACTTCTGCGTTCAGTTTTGTCTGCTTTTCTCATTTCCACACGGCTGTTTTCAAAAAGGTGAATTACTTTGCGTTTTCTTTTGTCGACTTTTCTTGTATTCCACACGGCTGCTTTAAAAAGGTTACTTAAAAAAAGCAGTGCTTTCTATTTTAAGAAATTTGAAAAACTTCTGGAGGATTTCTCCATTATAGTTTCATCTGTTTCACTCCAAATTTACATTGTGCAAGAAATTATATTATAATACATAAAATGGGTTTGATAAAAAAATACGTAGTTATGGTTTGTTAGTACATTTATTAATCTCCAAATTATCATATACATGTTCTATTTTTAAAATTACAAGGTATGTATAACTTAAGATAAGATTTGAAATGCCAAGTATTATTTACATCTTGTAAATCAGATATATGATTACTTAACTTCATCCAATTATCAAAGTCATATTTTTGACAATATGACTTGAAATATGATTTTTCATCTAAGCATATTTGGTGGTTTGTACTTTATTATATCGTATTAAGTGTTTAAAAGGTAATAAAATAATACAATATAATGTTGACTTGTGTTTACATTGTAATGAGCTAACAAATTTTAATTGACTAAATATGCAGGGAAGAGGAATAATAATAATAATAATTAATATTCAACAATAAGAGTAATAATAATATTACTATAATTAATAACAAATTTTAAATATATTACAAAAACTTATATATTGTAATAATAGATTTAAAAATGAAATATGATAAATAAAAAATAAAAATTATGTATAGTTTACTAGATAGAAAAAAAGAAAACTTAAAATATAATATTATGCAAATATTATATCTAAAAAATCATTAAATTTGATAAAATATAAACAAATAATTACATATTCTTGAAACTTGTTAGATGAAATATACTTTACTTAATGAAAATATTAATTATTAATTTAAATAAATAATAATAATAATAATAATTTTCATCTTATTGTGCACTGAAATTAACCAAGTTGATGCATTGTATATGGACCATTGATCAAACATAAGTAGTCATTGATTAAGTTAAAATAAGTAAAAGTATGTAAATCTAGCTTGGATGACCGAATTTGAATTTATTATATTATATTAAATCTATATGCACTAAAAAGAATATATATATATATACATATATATAAATATTAATGGTCATTTTCTAGTAAGGATGGTCCTAAATATTTTTTTTAGGATCACTAATTACCACCACTATGGTGAGACTTGTTGGAAATGGTTGGTGGGAATTAATGGTTTCAGGACCCCCCAAACTAGAGAATTATTTTCAATTTTTATTCTAAGATTATATATATTTTTTAATTTTTTTTTAATATCACATCCAAATATTTTAAAACTTAGTACAATTTAATATTAAATTAATAAATAGAATCTTATTAGAATAATTTAGCCTAACACAATCATAGTTAATTTTATCAAATCAAATAATACAAATCGTTTCAATGCGACAATTGTAGTCTTATATCTCATTATCTTAATGAATAGGCAACTGATGGTGATGTGGCGTGCCATTATATTAATTATGTAGAATATTTTTCAACATAATATAATCAGTTGATTTTTTTTTTTTCTTGAGTTATTACATTTTAGTAAAGTAACAAAGTTGAGGTTATGCAACAGTAAGCTCCCAACCACACCTTTAAAATTGTGGATTGGAATTCGTATCCTCTCTTTCAACTTTCAGACTTTAATTCAAAAAATAAAACAAGATAAAGCGTGGCCCACTTGCCATCAATTTCATTTGAAATTTCTTTAGGCTGTCACAAAGTTTTGATTTTAATTTTAGAAATCTTTGAAATTTTTATTAAATTTCTTACCTACATACCTCTTTAAATAGAGCAGAGTAGTGAAGCTATAGATCGACAGGGTTTTCATTGCAATATGGAGAGGTTCTTCACTGAATTATCCATGTTGATTGTAATAGTTTTAGCACTTCAAATTGCAGGAATCAAAGGTTGCTTGGAAGAAGAAAGATTTGCTCTGCTGGAATTCAAGTCGTTCTACATAAACTCATCAAAAACTTTTGCTCAAGAACTTCAGTCATGGGTTGATGATGGAGTTTCTAATTGTTGCAGTTGGGATCGAGTTGCATGCAACACCACCACTGGCCGAGTGACGAATCTCTCACTCTCTGACCTCTTTGAATATGATAGGACTAGAATTCTTAACTTTTCCCTGTTTCAACCGTTTGAAAAACTTCAAATCCTTAAGTTGTCTTACAATTATTTTGGAGGCTCGGTCAACAGTACAGGTATATTATCTTCATCTAAATATTTCATGCAATTTATTTCCAAGTACGCTAATAGTTCAATAGTAGTATCTTATCATATATATCTTATTACAATCACTTCGTTCATGACTTTGATCTTGAGATGGAATTATTTTGAATTCAACCCTAAACAAGGTATGCTTCTAAAAAGTCTTTTCTTTGTTAATAATTTCTTATCTAATTTTCAATTTCTACATTTTCAATTTTTTAGGTGGAGGATTACAAAACTTGAGAAACTTGAGATTCTTGGATTTACGTTCTAATCTCCTAAGTGGCTCCATACAATAGCTAGGTAATATTAAAATTTTACCAGCAGTTGTTTACTACTTATTGGTTAATTTAAAACTCATTTCTACTCAAAGGTTAGACCGCTATTTTTCTAGCTACAAGTTTAATCTTGGTTCTATGTTTGGAAACACAACTAGCTTGACCTAATCAATTCATAAAATTCAACAAAGGAACACAGGTTCTGCATTAAGTTTCTTATATTACTATCATATTTCTTTAACATAGTCATAGATTTTCAGTTATTTAAAGGAGAGGGTGCAAATTTGTCTGGAAAAGAACACTATGTTTTCACCCCTCCTCTTGAGCAATGCTTCGTTTTCAAATAGTTGGTGTCTACAATAATTTTTAAATTGTTCTTAAAAATCTAATTTATTATGTTTATCAATCTATAAGCACATCTCTTTATATTTCACCAAGATAACTAGCCAAGGATAATCTCTTACACACTAAAAATTCATTATCTTTATTAATAATTTTTTATCCAGATTTCAATTTCTTTTTCTTTTATATTGGTCCAGGATTAACGAGCATGAAAAGCTTGAAATACTTGGATTTAAGCTTTAACGAATTAGGTGGTTCTCTACAAGAGTCAGATAATATTAAGATTTTACTAACAATTGTTTTTTTATTTATTTGTTGATTTGGAGTTAAATCTTACTCAAAGATATTACCATAGTTCCATTATTTCTTATAGGGATATTTATAATTTACCCGTCAATATTCTCTCCTAATCTGAAACTATTTCTCCTAGTTCGTAATCAGCAGTTTATCTTTTCAAACTCCAAAATTCAATTAAATAAAGTATTAACTCTTCGACGTTATGAATTCCATCCATTTCTGTAATGGATGGAAGGGTAAAATAGTAAATAGAAGTGATAAGTAAATATAAATTAATAAAAAAATAATAAAAAACAAAATGATTAAAAGTTAAAAATTTATTTGTTAAAAAAATTTAAAAAGATTGATCTCCACCGTCCAGATGGACGGTGGAGATCAAATTAAAAGTTAATTTGATATAAAAAAATTAACCCATAAGAAGCACTCTTTCTCTATTTGCTCTCTCTCTCTCTCTCTCTACCCTCTCCCACCGTAAACACCTCTCCTCTCTCTACCTGTAAACACACTCTCTCTCTATCTTCATCTTCATCGGCGGCGACCCTTATCGAGCAGTAAACTCTCTCTCCTCTTCTCCTCTCGCTGCCAGTCGTCCTCATTTTTGATGATTTTTATAATTTTTTATTTTTTGTAATCTGGGTTTGGTGGTTTTTGATGATTTTGGGTGGTGGTGGTGGTGGGTGGTGGTGGTGTGGGTTGTTGGTGTTTGATTTTGGTGGTGGTGGTGAGTGGGTATGGTGGGTTTCTGGGTGTTCTAGGTGGGTGGGTGTTTGATTTTGGTGGTGGCCATGGGTGGGTGGGTGTTTGATTTTGATGGTGGTGGTGGTGGGTGTGGATGGGTTTCTGGGTGTTCTGGGTGGGTGGATGTTTGATTTTGGTGGTGGCCGTGGGTGGGTCGGTGTTTTATTGATGGTGGTGGTGGTGGTAGTGGTAGTGGTGTGGTGTGGTGGGTTTCTGGGTTTCATCTTCTTCTTCTTTCTTCTCTCCTTCTTCTTCTTCATCATCTTCTTCGTCCATGGGTGGTGGTAATGAACGGTTCATCGCCGTCCTTCTCCAGACCATCTTCGTCACTCCTCCCTCTTTATCTCTCATTCTCTTTTTTATTTTTTTATTTTTTCATCATATGGGTTTGCGTGGTTCTTCATCTGGGTTCCAGTACCCAGAAGCAGGAGATAATTTTTTTAATATATATATGTGTGTGTGTGTGTTTATTTATAATGTTGCGTTGATTGGTTTTGTTGGATTGATGTTGTGTTGGATTGTTGATCTGGAGTTGAATTCTGGGTTTGTTTTTAATCTTTTTATTTTGTTATTTTTGTTATTTTTCCAGTTTTGTTTGTTTCATTGTCTATAGATTTCAGTTGAATTTTTCTTCTTATTTTTCCTTTTTCAACTCTTCGTTGAGATTTAATGTTAAAAAAAAAAATTATTCAGATTTTTATTTTTTATTTTTTTAAGATGTGGGTTATGATCTTCTTGTTGAAGATCTTCAACATGAATATCTGGGTTCACAATCAGATCTTTTTGTTTATTTTTTTTCCCTTTTATGTAACATTTTCTTTCAGTTTTTTTTTTTTTTTTTTTTGAGATCTAATGTCTTTATTTTTAATAAAATTTTAAAAATTAATTTTTATATAAATACAAATATTAAAATTTATTCTTAAATTAACCACTAACTGATAAAATGACAGCAAGAGGGAAAAATAGCTATTTATGAAATTAGTGAGGCATTTCAGATCAGAATCAAACGTTGGGGGAGAAATTATAAATATCCCATTTTTTATGATACTGTCATTACTTGGTGACTAAATCATAGATTTTGAATTAGTAGTTTGGATTTGGGTGATTACTTTTAATTATAAATTTGCTTGGAAGTTAATTGTATGGTTTTGGGCTCTCTTAAACATATTTTTAGTGTTTAAAGTTCAGAGAACGTCCTAATTTTGGCAAATACTTTAGAATCAACCAATGGACTTTCAATTTTAAGTACCATGTGTGCACATATTAATCTATTTTAAACAAGCCTAAGAGGGTGAAGGAACCTCTCAAGAAGAAGTTTTATTTGAAAGAGAGAAAAATTTGTCGAAATTAGTTAAAACGGAGAGTTGGAACTCCTCTTTTATTAAGAAATAGAAATTCAAAAAAATTAAGACCCTCAAGTCATTAGCTAAATTGTCCGCCACTTCTAAATTGTCTTCATTGGAGGTGTGAGTGGTCAATAATTACGACCTACTAATTATATTTGGAGGCTAACTGATTGACTCTTGTCTTTATTTTAAGAATTTGAAATAAACTTATCTTAATTTTAGCATTGATCACATAGAGTACCTAATAATTTTTTTTTTTTTTTTTAATTATAAGAGTCATTACAGGTACAAACTAGGTGTTCCAATACTTCTAATTTATTTGGAGGACAAAAGATTTAAAAATGAAAAAAAAAATTGATTTTTTGAATTTTCTTTATCAATTTCTCCCATCCTTTTTCAGTTATCCTTGTTATGTAGATACTTCTCTCACTTTTTTTTTTTTTTTCAAATTTTCCTATGTTCTCCACCTTTAATTTAAAGATTCATAACTCTTTTTTTTTTTTTTAAACAAAAAATAAAATGTTGTCACACAAAATTTTCAAATTGTGTTTATGGGTTTTTATTATTATTATTTTTAATCATTCATAAAAACATGGCGTATTACAATTTACTAAATTTATTGGATTTCATCAAGATTCTTATGGTAAGAGATCTCCCACCATTTTGCATTTATATACATCAAGCATCTTTTTTCCTAGCACAATAAGTGCAAAAAACCAAAAACCAAAATTAACTATGCCGTTAGATTCATCTAAACGGCTAATATATAACATTTGTTACCTATCTCAACTTCTTTCTTAAACTCAAGTAAATCTGTCGACAAACTTTAATAACATAGGATGGTTTTAATGAACATTTGATAGCATCTCCTCTATTCTTCAACTCTATCATATAAAAATATAAAATAACAGTTATAAATGTTAGAACAACTCAACAAGCATTTAGGGACTTCTGACCCTTTTTCTTAAATACAAATATGTTTAGGCCCTATTTAGACTAGGTTTGGATAAATTTTTATCCAAATTACCAAATGAGTATGAAGTAAATTATCCCATCCACTTATTATCACATTAGATTGGAAGAAAACTAACCCATTGAAAACCACAGGTTAAAAAAAAAATTACTTATCTCTCTTCCTTTCTCAGCTCTATTCTGCTTCTCTCTTCTCAAGACCACAACTATTTTCTTCCCTTTCTTCTATTCTAGCTTCCATTTCTTATATTTCTTAGCTCTGTTATGCTTTTCTCTCCTCAATATTGAACACCATGTCGCTACTGACGACGTCGTTTGGACAAAGCGAGCAGTCATAGGGGATAGTGGTGCTGCACCCTTCGTTGCTGTAAAGAGAAATGGAAGTGGGGATTTTGGAGTCATTTTGAGGCTCTATGTTGAAGAAAGCATGTGGTTTTTTGTGGGTGTGTAGAGAGATAGATTCTATAACAAAATTATTTTATTATTAAAATTTCTAAATTTTTATAAATATGCTTAAAAATTCATAATAATATAATATAAATACTTTGTTAGAAAATATAAAATACTAAAGATACGTTACCATGAAAACATGTTATATATATAAATATATATATATTAGTTTGTTTGACGATCGGAATCGGTCAACACCCGGTCGGGGGTCGGAACCTCGCCGACGGAACGATTTATGTGGGGCCGGCCCGTAGACCGTTGAACCCCTTTTGGCCTCTTGGGGTCGCGTCCGGAGTTGAACCCTCAACCTTATAGGTGTTATTGGTGTACAACTCCTACCACCAAACTGTTTAATGTTGACGATCGGAATCGGTCAACACCGGTCGGGGGTCGGAACCTCGCCGACGGAACGATTTATGTGGGGCCGGCCCGTAGACCGTTGAACCCCTTTTGGCCTCTTGGGGTCGCGTCCGGAGTTGAACCCTCAACCTTATATGTTTTTTGGGTTGACAACTCCTACCACCAAGCTGACTCAGCTTGGTGGTAGGAGTTGTCAACCCAAAAAACATATAAGGTTGAGGGTTCAACTCCGGACGCGACCCCAAGAGGCCAAAAGGGGTTCAACGGTCTACGGGCCGGCCCCACATAAATCGTTCCGTCGGCGAGGTTCCGACCCCCGACCGGGTGTTGACCGATTCCGATCGTCAACAGTTTGTTTCACTTATGTTTAGTGTAGGCATTAAGTCAAACCTTGTAAGTTAATTTGTTTTCACTTTTATATGATGACTTCACACTAAACCTTGTTACGTTAAATTGTTGTCTCTTTTATAAAATGCATCTTCATATTTTGATTTTTTCTACTTTTAATGTTAATTCTAACATCCTTTTAACTTCAGGAATATGCAAGTTGAAAAATCTTATTAAGTTGGATCTCAATGTAAATCATTTAGAAGGTCCCCTGCCTATGTGTCTCAATAACTTGACAAAACTTCGAGCTCTTGAACTCTCAGACAATAAATTAAGTGGGAACTTTCCTTCTGCTTTAGCTAGCCTTATGTCCCTTGAATATTTGTCTCTTGTAGTCAGATAACTTTGGAGGTCCTATCTCATTTGGTCCTCTAGTCAACCTCTCAAAGCTTGAGACATTCCGACTTTTAACCGTAAACAATACGGTAAAAATTGAGGAGTTTCTCCAACCACCGACATACCAATTGAAGATCCTATAGTTAAGCTTTTGTAACTTACAAGCCATTCTCAGTTTTCTCATGTACCAACACGGTTTAGAATTCATTAACCTCTCTGATAATCTGTTGGTTGGAATGTTCCCCACTTGGCTTTTAAACAACAACACAAGACTTAGAGGTATGAATTTGAATAATAATTCCTTGACAGGAAGTCTCCAACTGCCCAACTCTAAACATGGTATATTTCAACTACAAATTTCCAACAACAATCTCAATGGCCAACTACCAGAGAATATCAGTCTCATCCTTCCGAGTTTGACGCATCTAGCATTGTCAAAAAATAGTTTTGAAGGTTACATTCCTTCTCTTATGGGTGAAATGACCAGTTTCTGTTTGCTGGATTTGTCTAGCAATAATTTTTCTGGTGAGTTACCAAAAGCGCTTGTCTCCGGTTGTTTTTCGTTGGGATCCTTGAGGCTTTCAAATAACAATTTCCATGGGGAAATTTTTCCTGAGTTCATGAACATGCATGACTCAATTAGAGTCATTATATTTGGACAATAACCGATTTAGTGGAAAGATTCAAGTTGGATTATCCAAGGCCACCTCATTAAATCTTTTAGATTTGTCCAATAATTTTTTTTCTGGTCAAATTCCTCATTGGATTGGAAATATCTCATATCTTAATTATCTTTTTATGTCAAATAATCTTTTCGAAGGTGGTGTTCCCATTGAATTGAGTAACATTAAAGGGCTTCAAGTTTTAGATATTTCAGAAAATAGGTTGTCTGGATCCATGGAGTCTTCCTCAAATCTTTCCACAGTGATGTACCTTCACATGCAAAAGAACGCTATCAGTGGATCAATCCCAAATGCATTTTTGAGAAGCTCTGAACTAATGCTACTTGATTTGAGAGAAAATGAATTATCTGGAAGTATTCCAAATCAGATTAATGCTACAAACCTATGTTTTCTTCTTCTAGGAGGGAATCATTTGGAGGGACATATTCCGCATGAGTTATGCACATTAAAAAATATGAGCATTTTGGATCTTTCACGTAATAGACTTAATGGTACAATACCTTTATGCTTTGCTAATGTGCCTTTATGGGTAGAAGAATTTATATCTGACAATCAGCCTATTTATTCCTCTTTGATTTTGCCCGACTTCAGTTTCTTTGTCAATTCTTACAATTTCACCCTTAAGTTGGAGCCATATGATGGTTTTTTGGTGTCATATAAAGAATTTGCCGTGGAATTTGTAACAAAGAATAGACATGAATCCTATGTGGGTGACCTTCTTCACTACATGGTAGGGCTAGATTTGTCAGGGAATGAATTATCAGGCGACATCCCTTCAGAAATTGGTTATCTACAAAACATTCATGCAATAAATTTGTCTGACAATTTCTTATCAGGACCAATACCAAAGAGCTTCTCAAATCTCAAGAAAATAGAAAGTCTAGATCTTTCCTGGAACAAGTTAAGTGGCCAAGTTCCTCAACAATTGACTGAACTTTATAGCTTAGCCATCTTCAATGTCTCGTTCAACAACTTATCCGGTCCAACTCCTAATGGAGGGCAGTTTGCAAATTTTGATGAGAGCAATTATGGAGGTAATCCTGGTCTTTGTGGTTCTCAAATCAAAAGGAGTTGTAGCGGTGAGCCGAAAACACCACCAACACTGTCTCATGCTGGAAAAGAAGAAGAAGAAGAAGAAGAAGAATCTACAATTGATATGGTGTCACTCTATTGGGGCACTTTTGCATCCTACATCACGACAATACTGGCTTTTGTATTGATTCTTTATTTGAACCCGCATTGGCGTAGACAATGGCTTTATTTCATTGATACTTGTATCACTACAAGTTATTGTTGGATTTTAAGATATGTATTCCACAACCACAGGTTCTGATGATATTTGTATTGATGGCCCATAAAAGGCTAGATTTTATAACTCTTCCAGCTATCATGCGTGAAGCAATGTTGATTTAATAAATGAAAGAATTGATCTTATTTATTTCCCATTCATTATCATATTTTTGTAATTTTTTTTCCCTGATTTAATGTTTCTAATATAATATCCCTCCTTAAAGTGTATTTCACGTGGATTAATCCAAATTGTTCTATGCTTCATATTAAAAGATATTACATCTTAAATATGTATTGAAAAATTAAAAACTGTTTTGTCTTGGTGAAGAATAAACCATAAAATAGTAAATCTATCAGTCTTTTATCTCTAACATCCCGCATACGTATACATTATATAAATTTATATGGATCACAAAGTATTTTTTGAGAGATTTACAAATGTTCTTGCCTTTTGCTGGAATATTTACTAGCTAGATGCTTTTCCACAAAAATGTATTATCAAAAATGAAAAAAAAAAACATTAATTATTTAATTAAAACACACTTTTTTGTTAAAAGTTCTAATAACTCGTGAACAAATTGAAATAGGATCGTATTAATTAGTTTGTGTAAAGTTCAAGTGACTAATGAAAAAACTAGTTTTTGGATAAAGAGGTAAGAGCACTTTCAATATTCTCATAGAGTGTCTTTTTTTATTTTTTATTTTTATTTTTATTTATTTTTCTCTTTTAAGTGTTATGTCATCAATATTAAGGGACTTATGATATGTTTATTTCATGAATTGGGGAATGAGAATGAGGAATGAGATTGATTGATAGTGTTTACTTGTTTAAAATTCATTTTGTAATGGAAATGAAAGTGTGGGTACCATATCAATTTGGGGTTGTGGAATGAGAATCTCATTCCTGTTAACCCATTTGAGAATCACATTCTCATTCCCTTTATAAGATGAAAAGTACCTTATACCCTTTCTTAAAAAATAAAGAAAACCTATTTTGACAAGTTTGTGTTTGCTGTTGTCATTGCACACCTTGCTCTCATCAACACTCTCTCCATCTTTCATCACTATTGCAGGTTAATAGACTATTAAAATATTTATATGTTTGTTTCTTTGTTGACACCGATTTTTTATTTGATATTAAAAAAATTGTATATTATTATAAAAAAACTGTACACCATTGCAGGTTAGTGGACTTTTAAAATATCTATTTTTTTTTCTTTGTTGACACTAGTTTTTTTTTTGATTTTAAAAAATTATATATTACAATAAAAAATTGCATACCATTGGTTTTCCATCACCAATTTCTTAATTATCATATGGACTACTAAAATAATATGCAGTTTTTTTTTTTTTTTTTCTTATCATAATATGTGATTTTTTATTTGATATTTAAACAAAAACTACATATTATAACAAAAAACTGCACTCTATTGCAAGTTAGTGGACTATTAAAATATCTATTTGTTTGTTTTTTTGTTGACATTTTTTATTTGATATTAAAAAAATTACATATATATAAATAAATCTACATATATATAATAAAAACTATACAACATTGGATTTTCATCACTAATTGCTTAATTTTGCATATTGTAATTAATCCATAATTTAATTAAGGGCATTTTTGTAACTTAAAATTTATCCATTCCGATTTCAAAGCGAAGTAAATAGCTCAATAGGAATACTGTTGATTCCAATTCCAATCTTTTCAATTGAAGTAAATAAATTATTCTGATTTTGATACTTTATTTCAATTCCTATTCTGATTCTTCCAAGTAAAGTAAACGCACCATTACTTCCTATATAACATAAATATTGTAACGACTTATCCCTTCTCTCTTGGGCTTGGGCCGGCCAGACTAGGGCTTGCCCCTGGGCGGTTAAGGCCCGATCATCTGACAGGTACTGTCTTCTCTCTAGGGGTTTTCTACGCCTCCCACACCTCTCGAACCCAGAACTTGAGAGCTTAAGTACAATTGGGAAGTAAGGTGTGTACCAACTGAGCTAATTAAGCCTAAGAGAGAAGGGACAGGTCATCACATAGTTAGCTCAGTTGGTACACATCCTGCTTCCTAGTTGTATTTAAGCCCTCAGGTCTTGGGTTCGAAAGATATGAGAGACGTAGAAAACCCTTAGAGGGACGGGTCGGATCGTTACATAAAAAGGCACTTTTTTATGTAACGATCTAACTCGTCCATTCACTCTTGGGCTTGGGCCGACAGGCCAGGTTGGGGCTGACCTCCTGACGGTTAGGGTCCGATCACCTGACATGTACTATCCCTTTCTTCCAGGTGTTTTCTACACCTCCCACACCTTTCGAACCCAGGACTTGAGAATTATATACAATTGGAAAGCAAGATATGTACCAATTGATAGCTCAGTTGGTATACATCTTGCTTCCCAGCTATACTTAAGCCCTTAGGTCCTGGGTTTGAAAAGTGTGTGAGGCATAAAAAACCCTTGGAGGGAGGGCAGTACCTATCAGGCGGTCGGGCTCTGGCCACCCAGGGGCTAGCTCCAACCTAACCGGCTGGCCCAAGTCTAAGAGAGAAGGGATGAGTGAGGCCGTTATAAATATCATTTGATAGATAATCAAATTAAAAATTGTTTTCCAATACTTCCATTTAAAATACACACTTTGATGAGATGTAATATATATATATATTTTATTTTTAACCACAAAAATTTCTTAATCATTAATTACAAGCAAGTTTCAACTTCAGAATATAAATTCTCTATCGATCCAATCAAAATCATCTTTTAAGTTTTAAAATTGCCAAGAATGCAAACAAGTGGTTGCCAAAAATGATATAAAAGTAAAACGTACATGCTTTAGAAGAAGATGGTTCACTAGTATGTAGTAGGGACCTCTTTTGCACATTCGGAGTCTGTTCTTCTAACTTCCCACCATTAGCAATCAAAACATTATCAAAGCCACCCTCATTGTCATCCAAAAACCCCATTTTACTGGCGACCTACTTCTTCTTCCTACCAGCATCCTTGACAAGTTACTAGTGGCCATAGAAGAACCGTTATTACTATCTACTTCTATCGAACTAAAAAAAGCTTTCTTGAGGCAAGGGTTGGAGTGAGTCTTTATCCGATTAAGCCCCAGAGAGGACAATAGTATCAAAGAAACAAAATAGGCACTTCCTTTTTAGTGGAATCCAATCCAGCCTTACTTGGTTTAGTTAGGGATATTAGGGATATTGTTGTTGTACTACTAGTAGTAGCAGTTCGTTTATGGGTAGTTTCTTTAGCTTTGATATCTTTCTTTTTGAGTCCTTCTTTGAGTTGGATTTGTCTATAATGAAACTAGAGGTAGGTGTGGTGTGGGCAGCCTCGTCTTTGGGTGAAGATTAGGGTTTCTTCTTATCGGATTAGATCGGATTGGGGAGCTGGATGATCTGAAAGAGTGGGGGCTATTGGAGTCCGTCTGGGTTGGAAGAGTTAGATTTTTTGAAGAGGAAGAGAATAAGACTTGAAGACCATCTTCTTGATTCAGTGAGACTAGGGTTTGCTTAAACTAAGGTGTAGCCCTATCATTATTGTAGGGTTAACAAAACTCATAATGAGTAAAAAAAAAAAAAATGAAAAGGCAATGTAATGAATTGAAATGGAGAACGGGACCAACAGAGCAAGTCAAAGAGTTTTTTTTTTTTTTCCCCTTTCTACAGAAGTCAAATAGAGATGCTAAGGGATAGGTGTTGGTCTATTGAACATGTTTGTTGCATCATAAGGCAATAAAATCAAAAAATAAAAAAACAAAAAACAAAAAAAGTATGGTAGCCTTTTTGTTTTTTTTTTTTTGAAATAAACTAGATATTCATTAACATTCACCCAAATCTAGATACGCAGAGAATACAATCAACAGACACCCAATCAAATTTGGGCATACAAAGAACAACCATAAACACCCAGATCAAATCCTCTATAAAGAAGAGAATTAAGGTGATCAGATGGAAAGCCAGATGATTCCTAAGCATGGAAATGGCTTGACATAACTGAATCCAAGCAACTTACATCAAACCTTAACATCCTTAATTAACCCATAAAAATATTAAAACATAAAGTGAAAATAATTGCAATTCCAAGGGTACGAGAGAAAATAGCCTCCTTTTACCAAAATGGCATTAGGTGCAAAAACTACCGAAACGATTTAGGTTTGCTATTACATTTGGTTGCAAGGATGCCAAGGACAAGGAGCAACAACCTCTGAGCTGGATCTACAAAACTATTGAAAATCAAACAAAAAGAGTTATCAAAACCATCCAAACATTGCAAAATAAATTTTTTTTTGAGGGATGGATCTAGATATCATTTGGATCCATCCCCCTTCTACCAAGCCTTTTCCCTCTCTCTCTCTCTCTCTTTCTCAGAAGGTCTTTGTATCTTTGAAAGAGAAAGGAAAGGGAAGGAGAAGAACAAGAAAAGAAGGAGGCAAGGAACACTCGAAAACAAGAAAACAAGTCCGGATCTAACCGGAAAATCACTCCCACCAAATGTCTTTCTCTAAAGGTTTTTCTCTTGCTAGAAATTGAAAAAGACTCTTCGAGAAAACTTTTTATCTCTTGGCAATCTTTAATACAAAGAGAGGTGTCTCATGAACCCATTAAAATTAGATTTATCAAGAATCCTCTCAATAATTTAATTGAACACAACTCAATGAAGGATCAATAGTTTTGATCTTTTTAATATATAGACTTGAAAGCTAGTGTTAAAATGGTGAGTAAAGTAGTTCTGCTTTTCTTCTTTTTTTATAATTAACAAACACAAAATAAATAGAGAAATAGAAATTGATGTTTTATTCCAATTTATGTAAAACAATGTCAATACTTCAAATGAAAGGTAGCCTTGCAAATGAAAGAACATCTGTGAAGGATTAACTAGATATATCTACTTGCGTCTTACCCATGCTTCAACTAATGACCATTTTCAATCTTACTGCCTTAATTCACTCCACTAGACATATCTACTTCTCCTATGGGTGCTTGTTTTCTTGCTGCCTTAATTCGTTGAGTTGATCTATAATAGCAGACATATGATAACAACTGGGCCATTGAAAACAAGATGCCTAACCCATTTGAAATTTGATTCTAAAACACCAAAAACAAAAATGTACTAAAAACAATTGGAGAGTTCATCTAACTCATGGCATACTTAGAAAAAACAAAATGATAAGAACTTACAATGATAAATTTATCAAAGAGGAGGAAGGAATAAGTAAACCAAACAATACCATTACCAAATGAACCAAGAGAGAAGAAAAATGGCATGTACTCCACATTTTTTTTTGTAGTAATCACTAGTTTCTATACCATTAAATATAAAAAAAATTAAGTAAACCAAATAAAAGTAATTATATTACTGTCAATAATGAGAAGACTAACCATGACAGATAATGGAGAAGCATACATCATGATTTTGAACACATGCAAATGATGCCAACAACCATGGAACATTTCTTGATATTATAAAGTAGGGTTAGGATCCATATGAGAAGGCTCAACAAACAAAACCAGACAGACTTTAAGCCTCTTCTTCTTCTCTGGGTAAAACAAAAAGGTGTAATGTAGAAAAATTCTATGGTTGTGCCACATGTGCTTATGGTCAACACCAAGATGGTATTTGGATGCACCATTGGCAATCAATACCTAACCCAAACCATGCAGTTGACTAGGGTTGCCAAGTATGTAAATGGTGAGAACTGTTCCATTGATTTTTTCTTCATTATTTGAATAAAAGTAGGTCTGCACACAAATTTTTTTGTTAAAACAATTTAGGCAGAAACATCCGACATGTGGTTAGTAATATGTTAAAGGCAATTAACGAAACTTACATTGGTGACGAGAATAGGAAGCCTGAAATGATGTTCCCTATGACACCAACCACATTCTCAACCGTTTGCTTATTGCTGGTAGTGGCGGACCTAGAAAATTTATTCAGGGAGGATACATAAATAAAGTAATAAAAATATCAAAAATTAATAACATACTAAATATATAATATTTTTATATATTAGAATGTTTGATAACACTATATAGTTTAAATAAAATAAAACATATATTATATTTAGGCAAAACAAATAGTTTTACGTTTAAAAATCCTAATGAAATCATTAAAATAAATAAAAAAGAAAAAAAACATAAACTACATAAAATTATAATTTTCCTTGACGAGACTTCATATCTTGAAATCGATTCATGATAACTTCTTTATCAATTTTGTCGAAAATATCTTTCTTCACATATGCAAGTAAGCTATCATTTAACCATTGATCTCTCATTCGATTGCGTAATTCAATCTTCATAATATTCATAACAGAAAATGCTCTTTTAACAGTAGTAGTTGCAATAGGTAGTAATAATGCCAATGTGTGTGATATAGAGTGAGCCAACGTGTATCACCTGGTCTCTTAAGACTAGTTTTTTGATTTAAACCTCGCCCACTTGAAAGCTCATTATTCTCTAGTGCTTCAAAAACTTTAACTACTTGTTTTTCTCGAAGAATATCACAACGTTTAGCAGATGCTCCAATAATGTTTACCACTTGAGTAATTCAATAAAAAAGACCAGTAATATCTGTATGACTTTTCGCCGCAGCAACAAGAGCTAATTGAAGTTGATGATCAAAACAATGCACATAA
>CM034466.1:10782410-10805891 GCA_019925255.1 Litchi chinensis
GGGACGATAACAAAGCCGTCTCGAGGCGCCTTTAAGTTTCACGGTGTTGAACTAATGATGGAGACCGCAGGATATATTGTCATATATCCCTCTCCCACTCACTATTTTAGGATTAGGGTTTTCTATTAAAAATTCCTAGTAATCATCTTAGATTATTAACGGCTAAAAAGATAATCTAAATTACTAAGAATTTATGAGTTACTAAAGTTCATAACTTATTAACACTTAATGAATTACCGAATTTTTAACACTTAAAAATCTAATTCAATTTATAAATCTAATCTAAATAATCAAAATTATAAAGACTAGATTTAGTATGAAGTTACCAGATTTTAACTAATTAAAATCTAATCCACATTATGAATGCCAATTATTGAAATCATATTTCTAATTTGAAACCTATGATTTTCCACTAAAATCAATTCAAATTATTTAAGAGGCATTCTATGTATTATTTTACTATTTATACTAATAAACAATTTAATAATAAAATAAAATAATACATTTGATGCATGTCATGTTATAATGCAGTGAGTAGGCACTCTCTATTCTATATGACATATTTTATGCATGGTTATGTTATCAACAAATTATTCAATCATCGCATGATAAATAATTTAAATAAACAACATGTGTATGACCGGGTTCTTTGGTTTTAAAAACCTAAATCTAATTTCAAGATTACATAAATTAACCAAGGCATTCCTTGGCCTTCACTTGTAGTCTTCATAGTCTTCGAGGTATGCATGGGCTTTAAAAGTCTTCATGGGCTCTCTTGGGCTCATAATTAAATCCAATTTAATAATTAAGAATATCCATCAAATGGATTGGGCTAAAAGCCCATTTCTTTATTTTCAAACCCAATAAATATATAAAACACAAACTTAAGGGCTGCTAAATATATATATACATATATTCTGCCAAGAGTTGCACATATTTCCGTGCATTGACTGAAGTTACACTGTGTGCAACAATTGCACATTCAATGTAAACAATTCATGCATGTGCTGTGTGAACAGCAAACATGCATGACATGCACGAAAACAAACAAAAAAAATTGATTAAAAAATTTTTTTATAGTGACTTCTGTGCACACTCGTATATATATATATATATATATATATATATTTTATACAATAAACAATTGCAAAAAAAAAAAAAAATCACTCTCTTTTGACTTTTCAAAAAAAATTTGCATTGTTTACTGCATGACACACGCGTAATCAACGAATTGTGCATCACATGCACTGTCAACGCTCACAGCATCTCAAGTCGCGTACCAGACCTGCAGCAACTTAGCCATCACAGCGCACAACCTGTTTGCGCGTTGCCGATCTGGACTGCAACCTTTTCGCAACACACTTGCAGATTTAATAACAGCCCGTTTACTTCAGAATTTCAACCATAACAGTGGCAAAATTACAGATCAAATTCAGCATCCCATCTCAAATCTTTTCCGCATCTAATTACAGAAAATATAAAAACCCTAAAACTATGAATTACATCAAAAATTATTACAAACGACTTACAATTTTAATCAAATTAAATAACCAAAGAACCATACAATTAACGATCATACCATGCAATCCCCATTCATCAAACATGAATATTAAATATATCATATCATAATCAAATAAAATTATAGTGCCTACTCAATGACATACATATCAATACAAAACATATTATTTTAAAATCATTGTTTTATTGGAACCTAGGCTCTGATACCAATTGAAAGGAAAAAACAACAATTGTTTTTATAAAAAAAGATTTACGGAACATTGAGTTTTAAAATTTTTAGAAAACTCAAGAATCCTAGATCCATAAAACAATGAAATAAAATAATAAAACTAAATAAAGATCGAATCTTGTACCTTTTGTATTGATCTTTGTGGATTGCTCACCACCTTGCCTTCCTTGATATGACTCTACACCAAGAAACAAGTGAGTGAGCACAATTATATAGAATTGTGCTCACTTTCTATTGATTTCTTTTCTCAAAAGAACAAACAATATATGTCAGAGGTGAGAATAGGTTTTTGTTTTAAAGAACGTAAAACAAAACCTAAGTATAACTTCTGTTAGGAAAAGAATACTATTTCTTTTCTATTTATAGGCAACCAATTAGGGTTTTAATTAATCAAAATTAATATATAACCCCAAGTTTATTAAAATTAAACTTTTGCTCATATAACATAATTAATTCAAAATTAATTCATGTTATATTTTATAATCATATTGTGACCTATAATTAATTCATAATTAATTTATACCCGATCACAACTAAGAATTAAATTCAACACCTCTTATAAAATTAATTAAATAATTATTAATTCATAATTAATAATTAACTAACTAATAATTTGAATAATCAATATTATTCAAATATCAAGTGAACACATATTTTGCTACTTATGTAACAACTATAATTGGACGATCCAATTACAATATTCTATATACACGTTTCTTATAGTGAAATGAGCTATCAAGGGGGGACCCGATGGACCTACAGTTTTGAGCTCCAATAATATCGGAATTATTAATTAAACTCTTTAATTAAATAATTCACTATTATTAATCTTAGAGTTACTCCACTAAAAACCTAAGATTGCACTCTCAAAACTGCAGATGTTTTTATACAATCTGAAATTTTCAGCGTCCATTGATATAATCACTACATATGATTTGACCCTCCACAAATAGTTCATAATTAGAGCTAGGTCATAATGTCCGTTATACCCCTCTAATTATATCTTGATCCTTAAGTACCATTGATTCTCTAATGAACAATATATTCATAACAACTTATGAATTTATCTTTCCGTTTACATATGAACAGAAAGTTGAGCGCTCTTATTGTTCAAGACTTGAATCAACCCTTAAGAGAACTATTTCTCTACTTCTCGCAAGAAGGAGTGGATTTCACTATTGTATAGAATGTTTCCAGCTACTTACTAAATCATATCCCCAAAGTACGAAGTTATTGATCGAGCATCTGTATTGATCTCACCCATGTAAATCAAAGGACATAACTCAACAAGCAGGAGTCCATAATACACTCAGGATTAAGATCAATTCATATATGATCATCTAGTCGATAAATATAAATCTCTAAGTTTAACGGATATTAATTAGAGACTCATGTTTATCGTGGTCCAGTCCTATATAATCTTTATTATATAAGGTGCCTCCATTTCCATGTCACTACATGAATAGTCTCGGATAAAACTATTGTACCGAATACAAAATGGACCGCAACTGTAGATTTACCACAAACAAAGTACCCAGCTTCGTTTGCTTTCTACGGACTCTTTAGATTACTTTTCTCAAACTAAATCCGCTTGTATATAACACTTATATACTTAGTTTAAAAATACATCAGTAATCAAGGATGTTTCTCATGACATATATAATTTTTGCAAAATATATAAATTGAATAAAATGAATACTTTATTATTATTTATTAAAACCGTTTACATAATTACAAGCTCTTAGGGCACAAAACCCAACATGGAATCCACTCCTTCTTGCGAGAAGTAGATGAGTAGTTCCCTTAAAGTGTTGATTCGGGTCTTGAACAATAAGAGCGCTCGACTTTCTGTTTATGAGCAAACGGAAAGATAAATTCATAAGTTGTTATGGATATATTGTTCATTAGAGAATCAATGGTACTTATTGGAATAAGATATAATTAGAGAGGTATAACGGACTTTAATGACCTAGCTCTAATTATGAACTATTTGTGGAGGATCAAACCATATGAAATGATTAAATCGATGGACACTGAAAATTCAGATTGTGTAAAACATCTACAATTTTGAGAGTGCAATCTTGGGTTTTTAGTGGAGTAACTCTAAGGTTAATAATAGTGAATTATTTAATTAAAGAGTTTAATTAATAATTCCGATATTATTGGAGCTCAAATTGTAGGTCCATTCGGTCCCCTTGCTAGCTCACAACCACATAAAGAAATAAATGAAAGAATATAATTGGATTGTCCAATTATTAATGTCACATGGACATGTTCACGAATTGTTTAAATAATTTGATTATTTAAATATATGTAATTATTTAATTAAATGTTAATTATTTATTATCTGTAGAGATTATGAGTTCAATTTTTTAATGGTGTCATTAAATTATTTATGATTTAGAATCATTTAATTTAATGAACAATCTTTTAATTAATGGAAATAGTAATTTAATTTAATTGGAATTAGATTCTATATTAAATTGAATTAAAGAAGTTTTAATAGGAATTAGATTCCATATTAAATTAAAAGTAAAGAGTTCTTGACTAATAAGGAATTTGATTCCATATTAGATATGAACTATGTTTTCTAATTTAAATAGGAAATTGTATTCCTTGTTAAATTGGAAAACTCTAACTTACCATTATAAAATGGTGTTTTATGTTGATAACAAAAGGAGGATGAATTTTTTGGCTACTTGAACCAAAAACTTCTATTAATTAAAAACACCAAATTACTCCATCTCACATAATAATCTTTCATAAAAGATTTCGTGATTTGATTTTTCGATATTGTGCCCACACACAGTTTCTTTTGTGAAGAGTCATAACAAGGAAGATTGAGTGGTGAAGAATTTGCGAATCAAAAGGGATCAATTCAATATTCATGCAAGGTAAGATTCGATCTTATTAATTTAATTATTGAATCGTTATTACTAGCATCGATCGGGTATGTTTTTGTTTGGAAAAATTTTTAAAATCCACGTTTCCGCATTAAATCCAAAATCGATTTTTCCCTTCACCTACGTAGTTGAGATTTGAAATATTTTAGAGGTATTTATTTCTTGTATTACAAGATAGAATTATTAGATAAATAGCAGTTATATTGTTGAAATTTTTATTAAACCATTTTATCTATTGTCAGATTTTCGAATGATTTTTTTTTTAATCAAAATTTTTATAATCATATACAATTTTCCAACATATCATAGAATGTGCTTGGATTCGAGATGTTTTGGCTTTAGAGAGTAGAACAAATGGGTGTTGGAACTTAGAAACGGTGAATGATGTTTTATATGTATAGTTGTCTATTTTGTTTTGTTAATATGTGCGTTTTTTCTTAAAAAAAAAAAAAAACATTTCAAGTTAACAGGTTGTTTATTAATATATTTATAAAAGAGCTTCATTAACAAAAAATATAAAATATAAGCTTGTAATAGAAGAAACAAATTGTGCTGAAAGTATCTAAAATAGTATAAAAGTTTTCAGATATATTATTTTATTGATGAAAAACTTTTACAAAGATGTTCCGTAGATAGAAATCCAAATTAGAGTAGGAATTTGAATTTGGAAAGTGTACTGGTTTTGTTAAATCTTCATTGTAGGTGAGGCGTGCTCATGGTATTTACAACGTAGCAGAGGAAAAGAATCATGATGCATACTTATCTTATGATTATTTTGAAGCCCATCTTACCCCACTTGATTGGCAGCAAGTAATCACTTATTAAATGTTGAGTCACTATTGGCATTTAGCTTTATGATCATTTTAATTATTTTCATTGTATAAACCTGGAATACTTCTCAAACTGTTGCTATGGTAGCGTGGGAATTGTTAATTGTTCGTTTTGTTTACAAAAGATGAGAATCAATCCGTATGGTTTCATATTAATATACCAGTTCAAAAATCATCAATTAAAGACATGACATAGAAACTTAATTATTAGATATAGAAGAAATGGAAGTCTTATGGTTTTATATTGATAATGGTGATATGTCACCTCTAATAATATTGATGGTGACACGAATCAATGAATGACTTGTTGATGAACAGGGTTGGCTAAAATTGTTAGAAAAATGGGTGTTACCCATTTTGAGGATCCATTTTTGTTAGAAATCCTTATTGAGATGGATCAGGATGGATTTGTGTATTCATGGAAAAAATGGTGCTTACACGAATGAGAAATTGAGATTTAAAGTGCACCTTGTCCCACAATGAATTTGCAGTTTTATTTTGAATTGAGATTAAATGTTTATTTAATTGATGACATTAAGGACAATTGAATTTACAACTGAATTTGTAAATAAAGATATTGTTTTTGTAACCAAAAAAATGTTGAAGTGAGATTTTAATTCTTTATCAAAATTCAATTTTGAATTATACTTAAGTGCCATTGAATTTTTGAAAAAGTGTAACAAAAAAGAATAAATTGCGAATTCAAATGTCATGAATTGGAGTTTTGAATATTCAAATTGTAGGCGCAATTTTAAATGCAAATTTTGAGTATTGTTACCATTGATTTGGTTTAATGGTTATTTTAAATCAAATGTAACCATCCCCTACATGAGTCTATAAATTCACTCCTAATCTTGAAGAGAGAGGCTATTAGAAATTTTATCTTTCGCATCTTCCTCTCTAAGTTTTTGATATTCCTAAAGTGATAGATTTGTAGGTATAAATTTAGCTCATTAGATGATTTTTGGGTCAAGTCGTATTCTAGGAGACAGACGCATAACACAACGGTGAGGTCGAATATGCTTTAAAGACACCGTAGAGATTACAGGCCTCGACTTCTTATAATTGTGTAATTTTGTAGTATTTGTTTTTATCGTTTTATATTATTTATTTTATGCTCATTATTCAATTTATGTTGAAGGCAAATTTATAGTGTAAAACCGGAGCATATTCCGGTTAGATCTTATGTGTACTTTGAAAAATTTTCAACAAAAATTAGGTGATTAATCCATTCTAGTAATAATCAAATTTTTAATTAATAATATTGATCGAATAACAGTCAATATCGTCCTAGTAACAAAATTGGAGATGATCATGAATTTTATATGATATAATTAGGCCCCACACATCTTTGATTAAACAAAAGCTACTCCAAATAGGCCATTCTATACATGTTAGAATCAAAACCTGAAAAAAGTAATGAAAAGAGTTTCTATAAATCACTATTTTATTTTATGATGTATTTGAACCTACTTTAAATGGGAAAAAGAAAACTTTTGAATGAAAATGGTTTTATAAATATATCTGGTTTTGTTTGTTTAACGCTCTTGAATAGAATTCATGTAATTTAAAAGATACATATACTTCTTAACTTCTTCTTAATTTTTTTTTTTAATATAAAAAAGAGCTATTTCAAATAAAAAGCTAATTAGCAATAAGATTAATTAAGAAATTTATCAATACTTCATTAACATACTTCTAAAACATTTAATTCAAAATATTTCTCTTAAAGTTAAAATCAATTTAATTAGTGTTTCGTTAAGATTCTATTTAACATTAAATACAAATAAAGAACAACATTGAAAACAATCCACACATCTAAAGTTATAATTTTGTTTTCAAGTTGTTGAGGATATCGCATGCCCATCTCTCGAGTTTGAAAAATTGGCTGGCTATCAAAAGATAGTGATATGGTGTAGTTTTTAATCCAATCCCAAGTTCTACCAAACTTGTGATATAGATTTTTCAATCCAATTTAATCTAATACAATTCATTCCAATTCAATCCTGCATGTCAAACGGAGTCTATGGGTATGTTTGGAAAGTAAGATTTGAGGTGAGATTGAGATTTATTTTCTCCCATTCTCCCATATCCCACATTTGGAGCCAAGGAAGGGAATGAATTTGTCATTCCTGAGCCCACCTCCATTCCCACTTTACATAGGAAATGAAATCCCGACCTTACCCATGTCTATATTATTTCCCAAGTTCATGGGATTCCATTTTTTATATTTTCATTTCATCCTCTCTCTTTTCACAAACTGTCTCTCTCTTATCTTCACCATGCCGAGTTGTCGACTCAGCAAGCCACTATCACCACAAATTGCTCTTTGTCTCTCTCATCTCCTCCTCCATTTTTTTTTAAATGATTGTGAATTTGGTTCTAGGTTCAGGGTTCGGGGTTCAAAATCCTCCTGTTCTGATTTTTTTTTATCTTTTTTTTTTTTCTTTTTTCATGTTCTAATGTTGTTGTTGTTGAGGATATTGTTGGTGGGAGATGATGATGTTGATGAATTGGATAGATGATATTGATGAGCAGTGTCTGATGATGTTGAATTGTGAGAAATGTTAATGAATTAGATTGATGATGAGATGATGAACTATGGTGTTTTTTTTTTTTTTTCAGATTTTTTATAAAATTAATTTTATATAATAAAAAATTTAAATTATTTTTATTTTAATTCAATCTTAACCTATATCAACATGATATGGTATAATTTTTAATCAAATCCCAAATTCTCCCAAATATGAGACATAGATTTTCCATTTCAGTCCAATCCAATCCATTCCAATTCATTCTAATATAATCCATTCCTATCCAATCTCGTGTGTCAAATAGAGCCTAGCTATAGGATTCAAGTTGATGTGATAAATGAAAATTAAGTTCAAATAATTAACATCTCCATTGAAATGTAAAATAGATACTTGATTGAAGAAATTGAATCACTATGGTTTCATACTAATTGGGTGATGATTGGTGATACATGTGCGATACTAAACCATAATTTCTCATCATTATTTACTGAGTCTTTTTACAGCTTACAATATGTTTGAAGACAACTTTGAAAAAAGTTCATGACTATCCTTCAATTGATTCTCTATGTCTTGAAACAACAAACATTATTATTATTATTATTTATTCCTATGTATTTTTTAATTTCTCTTAATATTAATCATTGAAAAATACAACCAAATGAGGTTGATCGAATAGTGTATTTCTCACACTCATATCAATAAAGTTGTGAGTGAGAATTATACTTCTATTTTTAAATTCTAAATTACTTGCAATAACTCAAATAAAAGAAAATATCATTAAAAAATTTTTGGTGAAATAATTACTAGCTGCATAGAAGACTATATGTATCATAATTATAAATAATAATTTTATATTCTAGATAGTTAGGCACTTATGTAAGATTCGAATTCAAATGGACCAATAAAATTTTAGAATCATGAAATGGGGCTCAAATGAATAAGTTAGAAAGTAGTCTAATTAAAGAGCCTGTAATGAAAATAGCCAAGAAGTAGTTTACAAAGTCAAAATTAAGTGGGCCGAATTTTTAGTGAGCCAAGTTAAAAATATATATATATATATATGAAAAGGCAAAGTAATGGATTGAAATGGAGAACGGGCCGAGAGAGCAGGTCAAAGAAAGATGTTCATTTTTCTTTTCTTTTTTTCTTTTTTTTTTTTTTTTTTTTTTTTTTTTTTGAAGAAAAAGTCAAATAAAGATGTTGGTGGGTTGAATATTTTAAGAAAATAAGTGACAGGTGTTGGTCCATGGAACATGTTTGTTGCATGATAAGGCAATAAAATAAAAAAAATATGGGATAAACTTGATATTCATTAACATTCACCCAAATCTGGATATACTGAGAATATAACCAACAGACATCCAACCAAACTAGGGAATACAAAGAACAACCATATACATTCAAATCAAATCCTCCATAGAGGAAAGAATTAAGCTGGCTAGATAAAAGCTAAACAATTCTCAAGCATGGAAATTGGCTTGACATAACTAAATCCAATCAACCCTCATCAAACTTTAACATCCATTAACCCATAAAAACATTAAAACACAAAGTGAAAATAGCAGCAATACAAAAGATACAAGAGAAAATAGCCTCCTTTTACCAAAACGACATCAGCTACCAAAACTACTGAAGCGATCCAGGTTCGTTGTTACATCTTGTTGTAAGAAAGCTTCAGATTACTATTGATCTTCACCAAGGGATAAAGACTGATAACCTCCGAGCTGGATTTGGAAAACTGTTGAAACAGCTATTGGAAATCAAACAAAAAGAGTCATTAAAACCCGAATATTGCAAAACAGAACTTGTTTATGAGGTTTTTCTACCAAGCCTTTTCCTCTCTCTCTCTCTCTCTCTAAGAAGATTTTTGTATCTCTGAAAGAGAAAGGAAAGGGAAGAAGAAGAACAAGAAAAGAAGCAGGCGGGGAACATTGGAAAACAAGAAAACAGGTCCGGATCTAATCAGAAAATCACTCCCACAAAGTATCTCTCTCTAAAGGTTTTTCTCTTATTAGAAACTGAGAGAGACTCTTCGAGAAGACTTTTTATCTCTTGACAATTTTGAATACAAAGAGATAGGTGTCTCATGAACACACTAAAATTAGATTTATCAAGAATATTCTCAATAATTTAATTGAACACAACTTAATAAAAGATCAATAATTCTGATCCTTTTGATATATGAACTTGAAAGCTAGTGTTAAAATGGTGTGTAAAGTAGTTTTGCTTTTCTTCTTTTTCTGTAAATTAACAAGCACAAAATAAATAAAGAAATAGTTCCAACTTATGTAAAACAATGTCAATACTTCAAATGAAAGGCAGCCCTACAAATTAATGAAAGCACACCAGTGAAGGATCCACTAGACATATCTACTTGTGTCTGAGCCGTGCTTCAAATGATGACCATTTTCAATCTTGCTGCCTTAATTCGCTCCATTAGACATATTTACGTCTCCCATGGGTGCTTGTTTTCTTGCTACCTTAAGTCGTTGAGTTGACCTATAATAGCAACTGGGCCATTGAAAACAAATGCCCAACCCATTTGAAATTTGATTCCAAAACACAAAAAACAAAAATGTACTAAAAACAATTGAGGAGTTCATCTAACACATAGTAGACTAAGAAAAAGAGAAAATACTAAGAACTTATAGCAACAAATTTATCAAAGGGGAGGAAGGAATAAGTAAACCAGGCAACATCATTACCAAATGAACCAAGAGAGAGGAAAAATGGTATGTATTCCACATTTTTTGTAGCAATCACCAGTTTTTGTACCATTAAATATTAAGAAAAGTTAAGTAAACCAAATAAGAGTAAATAATTATATTACTGTCAATAATAAAAAGACCAATCATGACGGATAATGAAAAAGTTTATATCATGATGTTGAACACAATGTAAATGATGCTAACAACTATGGAGCATTTCTTGGTATTGTGAAGTAGGGTTAAGATCAGAATGAAAAGGCTCAACAAGCAAAACCAAACAAACTTTGAGAGTTTACTTCTTGTCTGTGTAGAACAAGAAGGTGTCAATGTAGAAAAATTCTAAGGTTGTGCCATCGGCATTTATGGTCAACATTGGGATGGTATTTGGATGCACCACTGGGAGTCAATACATTACCCAAACCATGTAGTTGACTAGGGTTGCTAAGTATGAAAATGGTGAAAATTGTTCCACTGATTTTTTTTCTTCATTATTTGAACAAAAGTAGGTTTGCACACAAAATTTTTTGTTAGAACATTTTAGGCAAAAACATCCAACATCTGGTTAGTAATATGTTAGAGGCAATTAACAAACTTACATAGGTGACAAGAATAGAAACCTTGAAATGATGTTTCCTATGACACCAATCACATTCTAAACAGTTTGCTTGATTGCTGGTACCGTGGATGCAAGCTGATGAAGAGGAACAAGTAAAAGAGGAACAAGCTGATCACGAAGAACAAGTAGAACACGCGAGGAGAGGCTTGGTATGGGGCTAAAGCTTGATGAGCACTTCTCAAGTGATTGTAAAGAGATATATATTTATAGGCGTGTCACGCGTGAGGAGAGACCATTTTGGATTGTATTATTTTATGTTTTATCACTTGTATAGATGTTATGACATTTGTAAAAATTATGGTGAGATTACGTGTGTGTGTGTGTGTGTGTGTGTGTGTGTGTGTGTGTGTGTGTGCGCGCGTGTTGTGATAAGGGAAAATGATGGTGAGATTACATGGGTTGTCAAATATGGAAAACGATGAGTGAAAAAAAAAAAATAGAGAGAGAGAGTATATTTTGGATTATATTGTTTTCTGTGGTGTAGATGCTCTGACATTTGTAAAAATTATGGAAATGAATTTTTGTTAGTTATTCATTATGAGTTTTTTGTTAGTTATTCATTGACATCACATTATGAGTTTTGATCAGTGCTTTTTGTTAATTATTCATTCATTTCAAATGTATGTTGTCATATTTCTACTTAATTGCAGGTTGTTGCTAAAAAAATTGAATTAAACCATGAGTGTAATTTGATGAATTGGTCACCAAAGGATTTTGAATCCAAATTGCAGGTATGTATTTTTATGCTTCAATTCTTATTCATATGACTTGTAATTTGCTTTAGATATTTGGAAAAATCTATAATTAAAAAAAAAAAAAATCCAAAGCAAAGAGTTGGTCATGCATGCACGTGTCTTACTTACTCTTACAATCACACTTGTGCCTTCCCCATCATCTTCACTCACACATGCCACCAATCAAAGAGCACCTCCCTCTCAATCCTAATCTCCGATTAACTTCTACACTTAATTTTAATCACCCCACATAAATAAATGGAAAGAAATTAAAATTACAATTAAAATAACCATATAACGAAAATAATAATAATAATAATATAATATGATCTCTCCACTTTGAAAATGACTTGTCTGGTTCATTATTGCTCTTCTCTCCCGCCATTTTCATTTCTCTCTCTGAAAATCGGCATTTCGCTCTGTTTCTCTCTCTAGAAAAGGGGCTCCATTTCAAATGCGGGTCCAAACTCCGTATTTGAAATGGACAAACTGCTTGCCTGTCGTTGTTTGCTCCAGTGGTGGTGCTCTAGTTAAGTCGTTCGTTCTCTTTGTTATCAATTGGAGTTTGCTTGTTGTTACTGTATATAGCACCTAAACAACTTCAAACATGGCACCTATATGCTGTTACTGTTTTGAGGTTTTGTATGAGCTGGAATTTTTAGAATGAGATTTATTTTGTTTTTGTTATTTTTGGAGGACTTTTAAGGTTTTAAAATTGTTTTGGTGGATTTTGAGTTGAAGTTGTTAAGGTGCTATATAAAATCCCTGCAGTCTTGTTAATTTTGAATTAATGACTGCCTGTCAATCTAATCATAGTGACACATCGGCCCTAGGCTTCCATAATGGTTTCCCTTAATAACTGTTTCTAAGTGATAATTGCAGCTTTTACCTGGTCCTGCAGTTCATCTGTTTATTTACATCTTATTTACTGTTTGTTCATATATCCACCAGCACCTTCTGATTTTGTTCAATCTGTTGGGATCAATGGCTGTTCTATAGTTGATGATCCAAATGCAACAGTTTCTCATCAAAATGAAGATGAGGATGATCCTCTACTCGTTGACCCACCGCATAATGGATCAGGTTCATCAAATTTGCATATGTTTCCCAACAACTACATTCTCAAATGAGTTAGCTTATGGATTTTATTTTCCTTGTCATTCATCTTTTTTATCATTTGCACTCTCTCGAATCTACAAATTAAACTTACTTCTTGTTGTTGTTGTCGTTGTCTTTTTATTTTTATTTTTTAAACTTCAAATTTTCTTATTTTTAACGTATTTATTCATATACTCATGACATTTTACAACCCTGGTTTTTTTTTTTTATTGCGGAGAGGGGGGCCGGGTGGGCGTGGTTGGGGTTTGATAACGAACAGATCAAGTTGGTGACTTTCACCTCCCCAACAAATGGTTTAGGTTCTTGGTGCACCTGTTATGTTTTCTCTCCTTACATTATGCCAACTTATGGCCATTATGGTTGTTTGTATAAGAGTATCTTGATGGGGACAGATCATAAACTGTAAACTAACGCATCTCATAGAGAAATTACTCCAGAAAACCAGTAGCGTGCATGATTAATTCATCAAATTATGGTATAGTTGCCACCTGTTGCTGTCACTGAGAAATATGAACACGTGCTCCATATTTTTCTAGTGTTTTTAGTACTCTTGCATGTTACACGGCTATCTCTTCGGTTGGAATTCAACTTGCAGGGATTTTACACAACCACTAATATTCCCTGTTAAGAGTCACAAAAAATCCAACACAAGCAATATATATAGAGCAGCAAGAATAATTACAAAAGCAAATAAGAAAAGCACACAAAAATTTACGTGATTCGATAAGTGTAAGTTACATTCATCAATCAAACTCCGATCATTCTTCCACTATATTAACAACCGGTACACAAGTATTTTTTTTTTTGTTCTAGATACACAAGGAATCAAACATCAAGTGATACACTCCTAGAATACTCAAAACCTCACCAAAAGGTGAAATCAATAATACAACAATAGAAAAAACTCACTAGAATTAATGGTGGAAATCAATACAAAAATTGATCTTCTCGAAGTCTAAATGGGATGAAATTTTAACTGGAGATAGAAAACATCTTGGACAACAACATATCCAAAAATTAGCAATTTCTAGACTGTAAAGGCCCTCCAAACAAATTTTTAAAATTTACTGCAGACTACAGAATTTCAATAATAGGAATTCTATTTTTCGTTTTTTTGTTGTTTTCTCAAGTGCTCTTAGATTTGGACTCCAATACTAAATGAAAAACCTTTTTTCTCCCTTATTAGAGAGAGAATTCTATGATACCAATACTCAAATTAATTCTGTAGAGAGTTTTTAAAAAACTTTTCCCCATCGTTCACTTTCCAATGCAATAATCACCAAGTAATTTTAATATTTTTGAAAATGTTGGACTTGACCTTGATGCAGTTTAGAGGAATCCACATCCACATAGGAGGGATCCCAACACAACTCACTTTATCCTTTTTAAGCATTGAAATCCTGGTGATGAGTAGTAGGAAGACTGGAAGAGTCATTATGTTTGCGCTTTTCTTGTTATCACAAAATATTCGTTGGAGATTCTTTGACTCTTTTCCGAATTCTTATGCTTTATGTTTATTAGGTATGGATGTTATGGAGATGTCATTTTTTATGGTGAAAAAAAACAGTTGGATGGGCCACAAACGACATGATCATTATGGAACAAAAGTCTTTTTAAGACAGTTATATCTTTTAGTAGGTTTGTATATATACATATATATATTTTTTATTTACTAAGACTAATCTAAGAGATAACTGGAACCAAACTGGTAGAATACTGGTAGCATGACCCAAAAAAACAACTTTCAAATGGCTAGGAGCCACCAACATTAGGTGAAAGACAATTGGCTCCCATATGACTAAAAGTCAACTACACTATGACAGACAACTCATATATATGAGAGAAAATATCATATTTTTATTAATGAAGGTGGGTCGTGTGGTGTTAAACCCTTGTCTTGCAAGTCACAAGGGAGGGAGATGCAAGTTTTCAGAACTCCATTAACCCAGCCTTTGCACTAGTGGGTTTGTAATTATTAAAGGTTCCTAGACATTTTCTTTGGCATGTGTAGTAGGGTTTGCCTCAAAACTTAAAGTTAGCTTTTGGCTCTGCTTTTGCTTAAAAATGAAATGAAACTGCGGTTGATGAGAATGTAAAATGTCCTATTTTTCCCCCTTAATGTTTATTCTTTCATACTTATTTGATGTCTAAATGTACTCATTATTCTTATATTTTGATTTAGGATGCAAATGGAGGCATTAAGTGCAAATCAAAGCTAATTGGGCGATTTTAGACAGTTTCAGCATCACTTCGTAATCTGGGCATAACTCTCTCATCCGAGCTCTAATTGAGATAATTCAAGATGCTGTGGAACGACAAGAAAAAGTTCTACAACTTTCATGTTTTGAGTTTTGAGAGATACTGGCTGCATCAAGGTTGAAATCGGGCTTGAAGTTGCGGTGCTTGCACTGTTGACGTTCTGGATCATTGCTTGGTCTACAAGTCTATTATGTGGATTTGACACGATTTATTTTGGAAGTTTCCAGATCTGATGTACGAAAATTCCAATTGAAATCACTACCTTCCTATTTATATTAAGACTTTATGTTTTCCTTAATTAGTCATATTTGAATATTGTTATTTTAAGGTAATTTTTAGCATATTATTTTTAGGAGATTTTGTAAGAATTCTAAGGGTGAATTTGTGTATAAATAGGAGAATGAATCGGACTTAGGGACATCTCTTTTTCTTCCCTCTTCTTTAACTTTTCCTTTGAGTTTTCATCATGGCCATACGTGGCTAATTGTTTTATAATTGGTCAAAGGAAACTGAAGCCTCGAAATCAATAAAATTATGAGATCTATTTTGTTTTTATTGTTCAATTTATGCCTTGGGTATTGGATATTCTTCTATGCTTATTTTCATGATTGTTTCGTTTAATTACTAGGAGGCCTGCTAGTTTATTATTCGTTGCAATCTATTACTAAGTTAGATATCAAATTCGTAATTGTTTGATCACTCTAATTTATAAAGCAACTAAAATTTAATGAATTGTTGCATAAAAAATTATCAGATTTTAGGAAGAACACTCGACTAAATTAAATGCAATCGCTTGTGCTTGTGTTGTTTAGCTTCATTGATTTCTTTCATTCTTAAGACTGCTCTTAGATTAAACCTTTAGTGCTTGTCTTGGGTTATTTAATAGTTACGATTGGTTAGATCATCTATTTTCTAATTAATTGCGATTAAGGAGAGATAGGAAAAATGGTTCCAACGGTGAATATTCCAGGTGTAAATTGATATATACTTGCATCAATGATCAATTGTAAAATTCCGATAGTGGATGTTGACTTAGACCAAGGGTTGTTCTTTTGATTGATTTTAATATTTTAATTTGAATTGCTCTTTAGTTGTTTTTCTTAAAATTGTTTTTATTATACTTAAATATCCCTCCCCCATCCTTGTTCATGTGGCATAAAACTAAGCTAGATACTCTCTGTGGGAACGATCCTTACTCACACCACTACATAAATTTTTAGGAGTATAGGTTTATTTTGATTGCCTACGACAACACACCAACAGTCAACATAAGGGGCACTAAACTTCCATTGCATGAGCCCTTGGAAAATTCAGTCAAATGAATTTGATCTTTTGTATTATACTATATGTAAAAGAATCTCCCCTACATCCTCTAATTTGCTATAAAGATTAAGAATAACACTATATTTTGAAAATTATTGCTCCGAAAAAGACTCTTAAATGCTTAGAGAAATTTGAATATTGAAAAACAAATAACAAAGCTTTCAATTGGAAAACCAGACAAATATCTATGTGATCTATCCTTGTCCATTCCTAACATAAGTTGATTTAAGTTACTTGTGACTTATACGATCCTTAATTTGTATTTTTCAAAATTATGATGGAATCTTTTTTTTTTCTTTGTTAATGAATATTCTTCTTCTAAAAAAACTGTTTCTTAAATGTTATTTTATATATTTTTTTTATTTGAATAAGTGTCATTTTTTAGTCGTTAAAAAAATAAAAAATGTTATTTTAACATGCAAACATACATATTCATTATTTACAAGAAGATAAGGCATGTATGCAATAAACAATACTTAATTTTTACGTGGGAGATAAAATATAGGGCAATATAGTCCATAAATAAATTATAAATCTGCCATATAGTTTCTTTATTTGCACATATCATTTGACATGTCTATTAATGTGTGAAGATTTATAGTCACTCTCAATCACATAGTTTTAATGAGCCCAAGGCACATTGAGGTGCAAAGAGTCGTCGAGCTCGAGATACAAAGCGTGCCTTTACAACATGAGATGCACATTTTATAAAAAGAAACTTAAAATATTATAAAATCGGAATCTTATATATATATATATAATATAATTTTAGGGATTTTTTTATTTATTGTTCAAATCAGATGATGCAATTGGATATTTTATCATAAATTAGGGGATTATTTATAATTTTTTTGAGGTTCAATTGGGCATTTTATAATAAAATAAGGAGTTACTTATATTTTTTTTTTGTTCAATTAGGTATTTTATTATAAATTAAGGGTTACTTACAACACTTATATATATATATATAAGTTTTGACATGTTAGGGCTAGTCATCACTCCCCTTTCCCTAGCTTCACTGTAATTTCCCCTTTTCTCTCTCTCTTCATCTTTGCTACGTTCACCCTCTTTGTTTTTGTCTTTCTTTCTCCTCAATTCTCATCGTTTTCTACATCCCCAGATCATCAGTTTCGACTACTAGAGCGTTGGTTACAACTAGTTTTTGCTAGTGTTGTAAAAATTACCGAAAATCGATGATTTTTCGACGATAAAGCCCTGAACGACACTCTACTAATCCAATGAGGACGAAATTAGTGACTAAAATCAATGGATCGAATAATTGTCCAAGTCGAATCGATTACAACCCATATCTCGAAATCATAATCTCCATCCACCTAAATTTTTTTTTTTCAAAAATGACAAATCTAAATCTCCCAATATCATCACTTGAAATCATCAATCATATCCACAAAGATTAAAAAAATGAAAAATCCAACATAACAAAAAAATGAAAAATCAAACTAAAAAAGAAAAATAACAGTGGCATCTAGCGAAGGTTAGAGAGAAAAAAGAAGTGGAGGAGGAGGTGGTAACGCCATAGCAAAGGAGGCCAACAAGGGAGAAGAGAGAGAGAGAGAGAAAGAGAGTGGAGATGAGTGTGGTCGGGAGTCGATTTAGTGAGAAAATAGAGGTGGTAGCGTAATAATGCAAGAGGCCAACGAGAGAGGAGAGAAAAGAGAAAGAGAGTGGAGAAGGGCGGCTCTGTGAAAGAGAGAGGAGATGACGGTTGTGAGTTCATATATATATAATGGAAAATTATGAAAACCTCTCTGAGGTTTAATAAAATTACAATATTATTTAAATTTTGACTTCTGATGCCTAAAATAATATCAGTTTATGTTCTCAAATTTCAAAAATAATAATTTTCCTCCAAAATAGTACTCGCTGATTGATCACCATTAATTGTCGAGTAACCAATTAATCGCTAACCGTTGCCTCGTCCTTTGATTAGCAATTAATGATTTTTGCAACCTTGGTTTCTACCAAGGCATACCTTGGGTTTTTGCGCCACTAGTGGTGAGGCATACGCCTCATTGAAGGAGCTACACCTCGCAAAGCTGCACCTCACTGGCAATGTGTTGAGTTGTGACTCGCACCTAGGGGCGCACCTAAGTGCGCCTTTTCAAACTATGCTCAGTCATCACACTTAGCACATGTATTCAGTGGAAAACATGTTGAGAAACTAGAATGTGACTGAAAAGTTGGCAGATTTGCAGGGAAAATAAATATCAGCCACCTATTGAAGCCTAAAGCAACAGCAGGCATGCAAGGCGCTCGGTATACATGTGAGCACGTTCCTTATAGAAACCAATTTATTTGGCAATAGTTCTCCCTTCATCCTATTATGTGATGGATGTTCCAATACCTCGATTTCATAAGCACAAGAAGATCATAATATACCATAAAAATTACAATGTCAACCAATTTAAAAAGTAGGAAAACAATGCTACATTCATGCCTACTTTTGAGTCTAACCTTGGTGAGATTACACCACACCAACTTAAAAGCAATGCATCAACCTTTCACTCAATCTTTTTGATCAACCTCTTTAGTAATAGTTATGATGATTATATTTACTGCTTGATTGCGTAATCTCTCAATCAACAACTATAGAAAACAAACCTAATTAACTATCTATTTCGGTTTCGAAAAAAGGTAAATATCTATTTCAAAGATCTAGTCGGCACATAAAAGTAAAAATCCACCACAAAATCAAACAGTTTTCCCTGAGCGATTCATTGATAACAAAATCTGTAACACAAGGTTAAAAATTTTAGCTAAGTTCTCAACCAAAAACTACGAATGCAGAAACAAAACCCCAACAAAATTTACCAATTGAATTGTTGTCCCCACCAGCACCTTCACAATGCTGACAAACAATACTCAACACTACATTTCAGAATTCATCGTCAATAAATGATAAAAGCATTTTAAATAATGTAATCTATTATGTGTACTATTTCTTCTATTAAATTCAGGAACTTTACAGTTTCATTCCGTGCTATAGTTCAGAGATAGTTAACAAATCCTCACAGATTCATGGCAATGCTTGTATCATTGCAGTGAAACACAGAAGACTGTAAGACCAGTACTGGAAGCAATACCTCATTTTCTTTATCAGTTTGGATATGGATGTCAAGCTCAACTGCATCCCTCTAAAGCTCAGACTCAGTAACACTAAGAAAATGCAGCTTGTCAAAGGCTCTAATTGTAACAAAAAATAACACTTTTAATGGTTAATTCTCATTCTATTTATTGATCAAGTAACTTATAACAGGGAAGAACGAAAGCATCTCCCTGATTCTAAAAATCACCAAAGAAGGGTCGTCTTCATGGGCTAGCACTTAATAAAAAAGACATTCGTTTTTGCAAAAGAATAGAAACTTGTCAACAATACCATCCAAACACTGCAGCCATGTATTTGACACATCCAGGCGGCATGTGCAACACCCATACACTTGAAAACCAAAAACTAAGAAAATACAATGAAAAACAAGAAAATATTAAGAGCAAATAAACACATTTGTTTAACATTTATGGAATTTTATCTCTACAAGCCTTATCTCCCTTCACATGCAATACTAGGAGCTGCAGCTTGTCTTAAAAATCTCAATTTCAGATGTTTCACCTACCTAATTCAAGTAATAATGCAATAGAGACAGCTTGTATTAAAATTTCATTTTCCACCCATTAACTTATTTATTCCAAGTAATAATAAGGCAATGTACAGACAACACCATCTACTTGATTAAATCTGTTCACCAAATCAAGGAACACTAATCTCTATACAACACAACAAAATTTTGAGACATAAGAAATTACATAAAGGCAACCCTTTTGATTAAATCAGTAACATTCCAAGGAAAGACAATTTCTAAACCTTCGACACTGCCATACACTCAATTGATGCAAACTTTCCCACATACCACTGAACTTGTAAAAAAAAAAAAAATCATGGCAACAAAACACTGCATGAAAGAACACAGAACTATTGCACATACAATAAAGTATTATTTTCCTTCCACTTAATCACATTAACCAATCAAGATCCCACAAAACTATTGCACACATAAACATCATCAAATAAGTAGATAACAGTCAACAAAGCAAAAAAGAAAACAGCAACACATTGAGAGTAGATCTTGCAAAAACATGGTCGTGTAAACAAGTCAAGAAGAAGAGATAACCAAAAGTATGCAAACAATCAAAAAAGCAAAAAGCCCCAAATCCAAAAGACAGACCTGTAAATAATCTGAAAGCTCTCAGCAGTTCCTGCTTTCGACTGACATTTTAACATTGGATTTGTTTCTGAAAGATAAAGCCCTGGATCAGTACTATTTGTATACTCAAGAAAAAGAACCTGCCAAGACTATTGATATGGTTAAAGACAAGGGAATCCTGCAAAGACACAAAAAAGATCCTTGAAGTGTTAATGTGTATGCTCAAGAAAACGATGACAACAGGTAAATTAAAAACAGATCTCAAGCATCAACCACTGCTGCATCCAGGATGTCATCTACTCTAAATCAGATAATCACAACATATAATCATGAAAAACTATCACATCAAAAATGAAAAATTAAGAGTGAATAAGATACCAGGATACTGTATACACCTCATAATAGGTATAACAGACATTAAAGATGCTTTCCACCAACTCCCAAACCCCCCCTCCCAAACATAAAAAATAAAAAAAAGAGCGTAAAACCACTGTTTGACAATAGGATTAAATAAAAGTTCTGGGGACTAAATATATATATATATCAATTATCAGGCAGAGAGTAAGTGAATATAAAACAATTTCATGTAGGAGATTTGTAAAATGATTCACAAAAGTTTTAGACTTGTGCTCTGATATGAACTCAAATATTGTAGTAAAAATGGTCAAAAACCATCTTTTACACGGATTACATATGCCAAGATTGAGTTGGTTGGACAAATAGTTTCATAGAAGTATAAACTGACAACAAAACAAAAAAAAGTATCCAAACAAACACAAACACTAGAAAGCAGAAAGCAGCAAAAAAAAAAAAAAAAACCGATAAAATTTGAATTAAACTGAAGATCTACCTCAGCACGATCCATTTGATATCATAGAACTACTGCTGGTGTAGTTGAAATGGCTGAACAGATAAATAAAGTACACAACGCCATAAGACACTGATATCAAAACTGACTAAATAAAGGTAATAAACTAGGCTAAATAACTAACCCCATGAGCCACCAGAGGAGGAAAACCCAACCCCCAGCTTTGGGTAAGCCTTCAAGCAATGGATTGTTTGCTGGTGAATCTTCCACCATTGCCGCCGCCAGCTAAACGCCCCCAACGACTTGAGCAAACTCTCTGATGAAGCTGAGTTGGGTTGCCTTGGGACTGGGGCTCGCCGTAAGGAAGTGGTCCTGCCTCTCTAATGGCCTGAACAAGAGCAGCAGTTGGAAGGTGATTGTGGTTGATGTTGGGAAGATCAAAGGTGTTGGGAGACCCACATCGCGTTCGACGATCTGGGTTGCCTTGTGTTTGTGGCGGTAGAGATGGTTCTCCATCTTCATTTCTGCCGGATTTTTGTTGCTGTACGGTGTTTAGAAAGGGATTTGCGTGGCAGCCGAAGATGGATTTAATACTTCTCCATCTTCTACTTGTAGACCTTGGAGCGAGCCAAGATAGTTTAAATTTACCTTTCCTGTCCATTTTCTATCGTTTCCTTCTTTTTTTTTTTTATTCGGTTGAAATCATTAAGGATATTTTCCAATCCTTGAGGCCTTTTTACCATTGCAATGTATGAAAATAATTCAGACAATGATATGAAACTGCATTTTCTATCATTTTTCACTTACGAACAAAAAAAGTTCACATTCACTTCACTCTTTTCATTTGAATCTTTCTTGAAGTATTGTATTATCTGTTTTAAAGCACTCACAAACAGACAGTGATTTGAAAAAGTACTTTTAATATCCCTCTAACTTTGCTTCTCCACCTACTACTTGTTCTTCTGAACTTATCATATTAATAAAAGAGCACACTATCCATAATGTAGTTGGTTTCATAGGTGAGTTATTTTTACTCTAGACAACTAAGTGATCAATAGTGGTTTGGTTTTTGTAATTTTAATTATATTGATTATATTTTTTTATTATACGTCTAAATGCATTAATCTAATTTTACAGTGTGTTAATTTGTTTTTACATCAAATATATGCACGTTGCTTCTTTGAACTTCATGATTTTTTGTTATTTTTTATATCCTTGATGCTTGTTTTTTTATTTATTTAATTTTATATTTTTGTTTGATTAAACTAATGTGGATTTTTCTCTTATTTTCAAGAAACATCATTTTATTTCCGTTACCAATGCAAGATTGGTTTAACTCCCTATAATTTGATTTTTCTTTACCAAAAGAACATCCTTCCTATTTTAAATTTTATAAAACACTTACATACAAAAATACTTTGGCATACGTAGAGAATTTTTTAACTAAAATTTGTAATAAAATCATTATGTATGAAAATTTTTATACATATTTTATAGATTTTTTTAACTAAGTTTCAATTTTACATGCAGGCCAATTTTCATTCAGATAATGAAGAGAGTCAATGAAGCAATTCTAACCATTCCCACACTTCACAACCCTAGTTAATTATATGATCTAGGTGATTTATAGACTACAGATGACACATCAAAATAATATCTTTGTATTGATCATGAACACCA
>CM034466.1:10806391-10915741 GCA_019925255.1 Litchi chinensis
CATTTTCTCTGATGGATTTAAACTTTACTATCACCAATATTCTTTCGACTTTTTTATGAGAAAAAATAACCAAAGAAAAAAAGATAAATATGGGAAAAAAAAAAAACAAACAAAGAGTGAGATAGAGTTCATAAAATAATTGAAACTGACTTTTTTTTTTTAATTTGTCAAATTCAATATCATTATATTTAGAAATATCGAAAAATCCTATATAACTTTTAATTATTTTAAGGGTTAAGTTAGAATAACTTAAAATCCTGACTTAAAAAACTGACTTCAACATTTATACATCCCTTTTCTCGTAGTCCTATGGTTGTTATTAATTTTAAAATCATTCACTTCTTCACCCTTAGATTAAGACAAAATGGTCAGTTGGATGTTGAAGTCAGTTTTTTAAGTCAATATTTTAAATATTCTAGTCTAACCCTTTATTAACTACAACATTACTTCTGTATTAAACAATAAAATTTAATATTTACATAGGAAAAGATGACTTTTAGTTTATATTTGTGGAAAAAAAATTATTGAAATTGTAACAGAAAAAATGTATATGTAACATGTTTGTCGACTCAAATTAATAAAAGTTGGAGTTAATAAAAGAGACTCACAAGAATGAAATTGTATATAGTTGCAAACATGAAGAATAATAAAATTTTAATAGTCATGAGGATCAATAGATGCCTTTTAACTCATATTTATACAAATGATTTTATCCAAATTGTAACGAAAAAGATGTACATGCAATATATTTGAAGACTTACATTGATGAAATTATAGGTGATTAACAAAGAGAAGACAAAATAGAGCTACGATAACTAAATTTTTCTTAGTCACAAATATGACAGATAAATTATTTTGTTTTACACTTGTCTTCAGATTTGCATATTTATATATAAGAATTGCGTGTGTGTGTGACATGGTATAATATGCCAGCCACTTATTGCCTTTTTCTACAATATTATGCAATGAAATGATTATGGAAATAGATTGATTAGGAGGATGTATTCAATTTAAGATTTTATTGTAATTTAAAGAATTTTAAAAATCTAGATTTGAATAGATTCTATTGAAATCCGAGTATATTCAATTAAGATTTATATGGAATTAAATGAAATTTAGTTGTATTTAATTTAGATTTGTATAGAACATAATAAAATCTATGTGTATTAAAAAAATCATTAATTTCACATATTTCGTTTAAATTATGGATTTTAATAAATTTTAAAAGTGACTTTTAGAAAGAAAAAAATTATAACAAGCCTTACCATTTCCCTCAAGATTTCATTAGATTTCTTAAAGACTTCTAACAAAATCAATACAGAGTCTATAAAATATATGAATTACATCAAAATCTATTACTAAAAGAAATCCATCAAATCTAATAAATTTTAGATTGACTATAAAAATATTAAAAAAAATAATTTACCCACCTAAAGTGAACTTCACATTTACACGTTAAGCACTGCAGTTGGTGTGTGTGACAATTACATTGAAACAAAGGATTACAAAATTAACTGCCACTATAACTTTTTAAAGGAAATTGTTAAAAAAAAAAAAAAAAATGAGCTACTGCTATTAACCATCAAATAGCTATGTCATTGTCATTGTTTTTTGATGTTGTACTGCCTTGTATTTTAGATAAATGACTTGGAAGTTTTGTTCCTATAGAAATGTTTGATGCTCACCTTCAGAAGCATTTCTTTTGTGATTCTATTATAGAAAAGGCTCCATTATTCTAGTTGTTGTTGAAAGTTGCAGTGCAAGTTATTATTATTTTTTTTTTTGAAATCCAAATAAACTTTCAAATATAAAAACGATACAATACAGTCAGATTCAATATCAAACCACGTCTTATCCTTCTTAGAAGACAAAGCAAGAGAAGCAAGTGTGTGTGTCACCTTGTTACAACAAGGTGGAATAGAGTGACATTGTTGAACCCCTACTTTCTGACAAAGGGCTCTAACATCTTCTATAATATGGAAAATAGGACTCCATAAAGGAGAACCATTTAATTTGAGAAACCACATTGATTGCATCCAATTGAAGGTAAGAGACCTTGAGATTGAGTCAATCAGATAAAAGAAGTCCTTCCCTGACAGCCATTAACTCACCAAGTTCAGCATTGTACCTGCCTTTCAGACGTCTGGAAAGTGCTGCAACAACTCGTCCATGACAGTCTCTTATTGCTGCTTCCACATCAATCCAAGATCCAGCGTATTTGACTGACACATCAGTATTTAGTTTAAGAGTTTGTAGAGGTGGAGGAGTCCAAGAAGTGGATGCAATTCCGGTTGAAGAAGGTGAACAAAGGTTGAGCAAACGCTGGGCATGCAGATACTCATGCATTAATCCCATACCCCATTCTATCAATTCCAGACAACCACGAATTGGTTTGTCATGAAGTGCACTGTTGCGATTAAACTAGACACACCAAAGCAGTGTACAGAAGATTTCCCATTCAGCCTTAGAGATGCCATCTTGAAGGCCAAAAATGTTTAAACTGTTGAAGCAGTACCCAGAATGAAGTCTGTCGCCAGATTTCCTTTGCTGAAGCACACCGGAACAGTGCATGAGGAGTGGTCTCGGACTCTGATTTGCATCAGGTGCAGATGTCTGAAGTCACTATTTTACGATGTCGAAGACATGACAAAGAAGGAATGGCATTGAGGCTGATTCTCCAGATGAATATGAGTACCTGTGGGAGAATATTCAGAGACCACATAAGCTTCCACCAGCATCCAGTTGAGGCTGAGGATGCTTCTTTGTCTTTGTACTTTTCTGCAAATTCCATTCGGTACCTGCTTTAAACAGTATAAATTACTTTCTTCTCATAATGCCAAATCATTCTATCTGTTCTGTTGTTAAGGCTGAGAGGAATTTCCATAATTGCATCCCTGTCCATATCAACAAAAGATGCATTGATGGCTGCTTGATTCCAAGTTATCTAATTTTAACATTGTTCTCTATGAATTTCACATCCAGATGTGTTGTAATGCATGTACTGGAAAGATTGCAATGCATGTTCTTGAGAAACTTGAGGTGTATGTTCTCTTGTTTCTTTTTTCTCCTTGGTTCATCTAGCATATTTTATTATACAATTGCCAAAGTTGCAGCGCAAGTTATCCAATTTTAACAGGTCTGGTTTTCGATTCACATATAAAGTTAATGTTCGAGTGTTTAACTGAATTCGTATAAAGTTGTTAGAAGTTGGATTGTTTTCGAATGTTAGTGGTTAAGCTAATTTTTCGTTTTCATTTGATTTCTAGTTTTTTGATTTGATGCTTTTATTTTCCACGTGCATGTGATAAAATTTTCCATTTAAGGGTTTTGGTTCTTGAAGAAGTTTACTGGCGTAAATTACAAGGTGTAATTTTCGAAAGGCTTTCAAGTAAGAACTTAATTCTTAATTTCTGAATCTTTCCATACCAATTTGATCTCCTTTATTTTTTATTCCCAATTAATAAATCTGTAAATGCGCCCTAAATTGAATTAGGAAAAAAAAAATCTTGATTCCTTGGTATTCAAGTTTCCTTTCAATTAAGAATTTAATTCTTTATTTGTGAATCTTTCCAATAGAACTCGATCTCCTTTAATTTTTATTTTCAATTAGTAAATGTGCTTTAAGTTGCATTTGTAAAGAAATTTAGAAAAGGGAACTTGATTTTTAGAGGGAAATAAAGAATTAAATTTCTTTACAATGAAGAACTTAATTGTTGATTTGATAATATTTCCAATGGAAGTTGATTTCTTTTGATTTTCATTCTTAATTAGTAAATGCACCCTAGGTAAAATTTGGAAAGAGAATTCGAATAGAAAGCTTGATTCCTGGGGAAAAAAAAAGAACATATTTACTAATTAGGAATCATTAGGAGTGAAATTAATTCTTATTTTGTTATTCCCATGTTTGCTAAAAATGATTAGGTATCAAATTTTGATAATGGACCCGCTCACAATCAGAAAATAAATTTCCTTTGGAAAGAAAACTTAATAATATCTTGCCTAAAAAATCAAGTTCCCTTTCTTGATTTTTTTTCCAATGGAACTTGATTTATTTTGATTTTAATCTGGACTAGTAAATGTGCCTTAACTTTCCTTTCATCCAAGAACTTAATTTTTGATTTATGAATCTTTCTAATGGAAGTTGATCTCTTTCATTTTCATTCTCGATTGTACATGTGCCTTAAGTTGCATATATGGAAAGAGAACTAAGAAAAGGAGCTTAATTCCTTCGATGGAAAGAGAGAATTAAGTTTTGTTTAAAAAATTAACTTAATTTCTAATTTGTGAATGTTTCCAATGAAACTTGATCACCTTTTATTTTCATCCTAGATTCGTAAATTCCTTAGGAAAAAGAAAGAAAGGGATTTGATTTCTTACCGGAAAAGAAATAAGTTTGCTTTGAAACAAAAATTTAATCCTTGATTTGTGAGTAAGTTTCACGTAATTTTTGTTGAAACTAATCAATCTATTTCCATAATTATCTCATTGCATAATATTACAAAAAAGACAATAAGTCGGTGGCATATTATACCATATATTATTATTATTAATAAGAACAGGTAATAAAAAACTAAAATAAAATTTTGGAACTCTCTAGACTACAATAAATTTGCAACAGGGAAAAAAATAAAATAAAATCAAAGTATTGCGGCCCATAACAATTACTGTGTTCTTAAGATAAATTCATTGTCCATCGTCTGATTTATTCAACATTTGTCTCTCATGATACAACAATATCAACCAATATCCTTTGACAAAGCAAATTAAGCCCAAATCTCTATCACTCTAGTTTTCATATTTGAACCATTCTAAATCCAAATTGGAGCAAAGGATTTCCATGAGTAGATAGTTTTAATTTAATCAAATTGATTTAATTGCATTTATTTATATCTCAACCTTTTATTATTTGATAGAAGTAAATGTTTTAATTAATTAACTGATTTTATAGATTATAAATTATGATTTATATTTGGATTAACAATTATATTTTACGATTGACTTGAGAATTTATTATGTATATGTATTAAAATTTCAAGCAGAATTTGATATTAGTAATTTGACTTTATTATATTTAAAAAAAAAAAGAAAAGAAGAGAGATCAATAGATTTTAAGTAATGTTTAAATATCTATTTGTTTGTGTTTCAAGAAAAGTATTTAGAGTTACATGTATATTCAGAAAGTGATTTATATATATTTGTACATGAAAATTGTTTAAGATTTGAAAAAAAATAAAAATATTTTCAGAACACTAAGATTGTACCTTCCCCTCTAATGGTCAAGTAGACTTCATATGTATAAGTCCTAAAGAGTCACCAAACACATATATAACAAATGTCTGAGGAGTCATAAATTCACCCAGCACATGTATAGCCAGATGTTATTCCTCGCTCTGTATGTGTGTTAAGTATATCCACCACATATGATAAATTCTATTGGGTACTAATTGGTGTAGATTTTCATATTACAAAACACCATATTTATATTAAGAGATTCCAGAGAAGTTTTACATATTATAAATTTTTATGTTTTATATTATTACAGTTATAAAGATAATTTATATAGAAGTTTACAACTTTACTACGATATGAGATTTAAATTCAATTTTAATTCTTAGATGTGATTGTGTATTATTACTAGTTATTTATTATATGTTATTTAGTGAATATGAGTTATGAAAAATTATATCCACTCACTAGACATTAGCTTTTATCCTTTTATAAAACTCATTTTTTCTTTATCCTTTTATAAAACTCATTTTTTCTTTATCCTTTTATAAAACTCATTTTTTCAGGTATCCGCCGTAGGTTTGTACAAATTAAATCATATCATGAGAAGAGCTAGATGGTGATGACATATACATTAATAATATTTTTGAGTAGAAATATTTTTGCATCAAAATATATTATTTTCAATTAATCAGATTTTGTAAATATGTTTTCCGAATAGTTTTATAGATGAAATATCTTTTTCAAATTTACGATTGAATTTTATGATGATTATTTTGTGAATTGAATTTGTAATTGGATTTGATTATGAAATATCTTTTTCAATTACCATTTTATAAATATTTTGATTATTCAGTTTAGGGGTCCAACACGAGAAATGTACAACTTTTTTATGTGTTTAGATTAAATTTTATAAAGTGATCATCGGATTTACAATGAGTTTTCTAAAATATCTTTTTGTAAATCTAAATTTCAAAAAAAAAACAAAAACTACAGTTTTCATGAGATTCTCCCAAACTCGATAGAAGAGTTATGATGGCTCGTTGCATATAGTCTCCATATAAGGCGATTACAAAATTGATTTTAAATAAGCCATTAAATCAATTAATGCTTTGAAAATTCAAATTTATATTTAACACCACGGGTTACAATTTGAATATTCAATTTTACAATTCATGACAATTAAATCTAAAATTTATTTTTGGGAAAAATTTATTTTGATCCTTAATTTTTTAGAAATTGATAATTTTTTAAATATCTTTAAGATTATATACCAAACATCCCTAAATTTATAAAAAATTCATTATTTTAGTACATACCGTTAGTCAACTGTTGGTTAAATTGACGGTAAAAAGGTTAAAATGGTAATCTTGCATTAAAATTTTTGAAAATTTTCATTTTGGTCCCTAATTTTTTAGAAATTTATAATTTTTTAAATATCTTTAATATAATATACTAAATATCCCTAAATTTATAAAAAAAATCATCATTTTAGTCTCAACCGTTAGTCAATCGTTGATCAAATTGACGATAAAAAGTTAAAATGGTAATCTTACATTAAAATTTCTCATACCACTGTGAGTTGATGATATTTGAGAAGAATATTGGAGGTAAAAAATTGGAGCATAAAAATTGGGAGATCAAAAAATGGACAAACAAATTGGAGAAGAAAATTGAAATATTTGGACAGCAAAATTACAGCCACCAACAAGCAATAACACCCTCTTTTAAACTCATTTTCTTGTTACCGTTGTTACCATAAAAAAATAATATTAAATTGTTATTATTTTGGTTTTATGTGTTAAGAGCAAAAGTGTATTTTCCTTATCCATTAAAACCTATCAAATCCGATGCAACAAACAATTCATTCACTCAACATATAGCATCCAAAAATAATTAATAAAAATTATAAGAGTATTATGGTATTTTCAATTCTAATTTATTTTTATATGGAAGAGTATAATGGTCTTTCCAAATATCTTACATTTTAATGCATCAGAGATAAAAAGGTACTTCCAACAAAGTAGGGGTAGTTTGGTCTTTTTGTATTTTCTGTTAATGTTAACTATTAAAAAACTGGTCAGTAGGATTAAAATGATGAATTTTTAACAAATTAGGGATGTTTGATATATTATATTGAATATATTTAAAAAATTATCAATTTCTAAAAAATTAGGGACCAAAATGAAATTTTAATATAAGATTACCATTTTAACCTTTTTACCGTCAATTTGATCAATGATTAACTAATAGTAGGGACTAAAATGATAAATATTTTATAAATTTAGGGATGTTTGGTATATTATCTTAAAAATATTTAAAAAATTGTCAATTTCTAAAAAATTAAGGATCAAAATGAATTTTTTCCTTTATTTTTCAATTACAAATTCAATTCAAAAAATAAAAATAAAAATAAAACCATATTTATTTTTCAATTATAAATTAATTAAATTAAAATTGTAATTTAATTTTTTAGTTATCAATTCAATAAAAATCAATGGCTTTAATTTTTTTTTTTTTTTCAGTTACAAACTCTTCAAATTCAAGTGCCCTTAAAACCATCTATTAAATCACTATTTAATCACAATTCAAAAAATTGCAGATTCATTGTGGGAGAAAATCTCTCAAGTGCACTATAAACCTAAATTTTTCATTCATTCAAGAACCATTTTTTGCATATAAATACACAAATCTATCTTAATCCATCTTAATCAAGATCTTTAATCTAACAAAAAATAAGTAGTTAAAATTGGTGTTTATCTCATTTTTCTAGCAATACACACACACACACACACAAAATCCTTATATATAAATATGTAAATCCAATGACAACTGTAAAACAAAAATAATTTAGTCATCATGTTTGCAAATAAGAAGAATTTTGTTCTCATGGCTTTTATTTTGTCTTCTACTTGTTAGTTAGCTACAATTTCATCAATGTAAGCCTTCAAACATGCTGCATGTACATCTTTTTTTACACTTTGGATAAATTCATTTGTATAAATATGAGTTAAAAGTCATTTATTGATCGATATAACTATTAAAATTTATTATTCATCATGTTTGCAAACATGTTGCATGTACATTTTTCATTCTTGTGAGTCTCTTGTTAACTATAATTTTTATTAATCTGAGTCTACAAACATGTTGTGTATACATTTTTCCTATTACAATTTCAATAAAAAATTTTCACCAATATAAACTAAAAGTCATCTTTTCCGATGTAAATGTTAAATTTTATTGCTTAACAAAGAAGAAATGTTGTAGTTCAAAAAAAGGTTAGATTGATTAATTTAAAATTTTGATTTAAAAAAGTGACTTTAATATTCATCCATCCATTTGTCTTAATTTATAGATTAAAAAAAAAAATGAATGCATTCAAAATTAATAACAACTATAGGATTAAGAGAAAATGAATAGATAAATGTTGAAGTCACTTCTTTAAGCCAAGATTTTAAGTTATTCCAACTTGTCCCTTAAAAAATTAGAAGTTATATAGGATTTTTGGATATTTCTAAATATAATAATATTGAATATGACATAAAAAAGAGTCAGTTTCAATTATTTTGTCAACTCTATCTCACTCTTTTTTTCTAATTTGTCTTTTTTTTTTTTCGTTGGTTAATTTTTCCTGTAAATAGGTCGAGAGAATATTGGTGATAGCAAAATTGAAGGGGTTGGCAAGAAATGTGTTGACCATGTAGCTTTAGACATGTATTACTACTTTGATGAGTTTATCAGGGTTATTATTATTTTAATCCATGGAATTGAAAATAATATCAAACCATCCCTGATTTTAAAAATAATAGTTAAAATGACTCAACCGTTAAATAACGAAGTAATTTCGTCAATAAACTAACGGATCTATCAATTTGAAGTTTAAAAAAGTCATTGAGGGTTAAACACAGAAATATATTCAAATTGGACTACTAAGGATGTGCCACATGCGGCATCAAAAAATTAAAAAATTAAAATTAAATTAAAAAATACATAAAAAATTAAAAAACCAAATAAAAACGAAAAATTCATCAGCTACCATCTCTCTCTCTGTAACGGGCTAACCCACCCTTGATCGACCAACACCGGCCCATCCGGATGGTAGCCCAGCCATCCCAAGCCCGATCGGCCCACATAAGGTCAGTCACGTAGATGGCAGGTACTGTCCCCTCCCCCCGGGGTTTTCTCGTCTCCCACACCTTTCGAACTCATGACCTAGAGGTTAAGTACAAATGGGAAGTAAGGTATTTCTTGAATCTTCAAAAAGAAAACTTTGTAAGTTTCAGTATGAGCAATCATATGGAGTGTGAATCGGAATTCTTTGCTCACGAGCGTTCATTTGTACGTATATCATATATACCACACCATTTGTGATTGTGATAAGAGAAAAAACAAATTTTGCTCGGATACGTTTGTGAAAAAGGAGAATGAAAGGGAAACGTAACGAATTTTGAACCACTAAAAAAAGAAAGGGTGGGAGAAATAGTTAGGGAGGCAAATTGGCCTTTTTTGGGGATAAAGGGACTTGAACCCTCATGATTTCTAAAGTCGACGGATTTTCCTCTTACTATAAATTTCAGTCAAATGGAACATACCTTGCTTCCCATTTGTACTTAATCCCTAGGTCATGAGTTTGAGAGATGTGGGAGACGAGAAAACGCCGGGGGGAAGGGACAATACCTATCATCCAAGTGGCTGGGCCAGTGTGGGCCAATCGAGCTTGGGATGGCCGGACTACCATCCGGCTGGGCCGGTGTTGATCGATCAATGGTGGGTTAGCCCGTTACACTCTCCTCCTTCCTTTTCAAACGTAAATTCATTTAGGTTTGATGCTTCATTTCATTAGGTTTCGTTTTCTTTATTTGGGTTCTTGAAATTATGTGTAAAATGAGAGTTGAGATTGCTTTATCGTTGCGAAAATTTTAATCTTTTTCTCTTTAATTGATATTTTGGTTGATTTTGAGAGATGGGTTGGTGTTGTTTTGGATTCGGCATCATTTTCCTTTTCTAGGTTCTCGAAATTATGTATTGAAGTTGTGTGCAAAATGAGAGTTGGAGTTGCTTTATAGTTGTGAAAGTTTAGATTTTTTTTTTTTTTTTTTTTTTTTCAGTGTGTGAGTTTTGGTTGATTTTGAGAGGTGGGTTGGTGTTGTGTTGGATTCTTTTAATTGGTTTCCGTTTTCTTTATCTGGGTTCAAGTTGGGGTGGTTGTTGTGAAAATGTTGATATTTTTATCTGTAATTGAGCTTTTGGTTGATTTTGAGGGGTGAAATTGTGTTGTTTTTGGATTGCAGAAGAAAGTTCAAGAAGATGGTAAATTGCTTCTCGATTTTGCTGATGCTGAGGCGTAGGTGATTGTAGGCTGATTTTGTTTGTCAGGACAGGACAAGTTTGATTTTGTTTGCAGTTTGTAGCACTGATTTTGATGTTTTTGACAATTTGCAGAGAAGTTATATGAATTTCTTGACATTCGGTTGCAAAGTGAAATGAAGGTGGATCGAAGTAACTCTTTTGAGTTTGTTTGCTCCTTTGAAAAAATTGTGGCTTGCGGTATGGGATTTGGTTTTGTTAATTTTGATAGGCTTTTGGTTTTGTTCCTAGGTATTTTTAGTTTCTTCCAATCGTCGTTTTCTTGCAATCTTTGTTGTTGACGTTACACGGATCAATGGCCGATTTTACTCCAGTCTTGACAGTTTCTTGAATGTGTTTTATACTCAAATTAGTCCAAGCCTCCGATCAGTGTTCTTTTTGCTTCGCTTTCATTTGTAAACAAATTGATGTAAATTACACATACTGGCGCCTCAAAAAAAAAAAAAATAAAAAAAAAATAAATTACATATACTGGCACTTGATGTATCTACTGCATTTATCTATTACTATGTTCGTCAAAGATCTGGATTGATTTTTAAAAAAAAAAAAAAATTAATTTATTATATTTATTCATTAGGTTTAATATTAATTATTATTATTTTAATTGTTAGGATTTGGTTATTATATTTATTTTTTATGGTTTTTATTAATTAATAAGTAAATTTTATTATAAACAAGGGCATTTTGGTCTTTTACTATTTTTGTCACAAAAACATTAAAAAGTTGGATGGAAATTGCTTTTGGCTTACGACAAGGGGTTTTTTGACTAATATTTTAAAATGTTAGGGTAACCATTTAAGGGAGTTTTCAGATTTGGGAGTTTTCAGATTTTTCCCTTGTTTTTAAAATGTAACTTTGCTAGCCTAGAAGAATGCAAGGAGCATTGTTGTCATCCATGCTACAAAATAACTATGTTATTGTAATATGCACTACTTCTACTATCAATTATAAACAAAGCAGTGTAAACTTGCACAAACCTCTCTTATTGTTACTTTTCATCCATTAAAAGATAATAGTTAATAGACCAAAATATCAATTTCTCTCTTAATCTATTGATAAGTTAAATAAATAAATGGATGAAGGGGATATATACTCCATCTTTTAGTTAAAAAATAAGAAGACCTTTAAAAAAACAAATATGAAAATATAATTATTAATTCAAAATTATCTAATAATAATATTCATTATTAGATATATAATTTTAACTTAATGTTATTTGTAATTATTTTGTAAGGCAAAATTTATTTTTATCTCTAAGTGATATGAAATTATAAATCGTTTACTAATTTTTATATTTTTGACTTATTCAGATGGATCAAACTTTTAATAGTTAAACATGACTAAAAGTACTCTTTATATTAAATTATTGATAAATAAATTAAATTATTTTATATTTTTCTATTGCTTTGGTATTGTGATTGTGATGATGATGAAGAAGTTAGGGAATGATGTTTTGATGATGGTAGAGGATAAAGAGATAAATTTTTGTTTAGATGATAAATGGAAAGATGAAAACTAGGTGATGAATACAGACATGAGAGATGAAAACTTAGTAAGTTTAAATGATGAACAAAGTGATAAAACCAATATGTTTTTGGCTTTCCTTTTATGGTTCTTCTGGTTTTGATGACAGAGTTGTGATTTGTGATACTGTTAAAGGATTATTTATTAAAAACCTTTTATTACATATATTAAATTTTTTATTTAATAGATAAAATAAATGTAAAATAATTTAAGTTGGGGTATTTAAGACAGTTTACACTAAAAGTCTAGTGGACATTTAATCTTTTAAGGATTAGGAGGACACTGTCATTTGTGTTAGACTGTTAGGAGGCTATGAATCTTTTTATCGATTTGTTGAACCTTTATGATTTTAGAAATATATCAAATTTGTGTTTTATCATAAAATTTTGATCTGTTTGCATGATTTTTAAAGGCAGTTTTTGACGAGAGTATTTGGATATGTTGTCAACAAATATCTTCATGATGTTTAGACTTTAGAGGCAAACCTCAAGGGAGTATTGTGTAATTCCATTTTATTAAAATATATAAGTTTTATTTGGTATTGATATGAGTATTGTTTATGTCTAACCCCTAAAACCATTAAGTTTTACTAACAATCAATTGATGGTTGAACCAATCAAAATATTTTCCATACTTTTGGAGACCATGTATCTAATTTCACGATTCATAGGTAAAACATATGAATCGGGAAATTTTTTAAAAAATGATTCTTTCATGAATTATGAAATCATAAATTCGATTCAGGGTGGACGTACCCTAGGTCTAGCTTGGGTACGTGCCCTTATTGAAAATTTTTAAAAGATGATCCATCTATGAGGTTAGTCATTAAATGTTTATATATATAAATAAGATGCCACAAGCGCTCCTAATTTTCAAACAGTAGAGATGGCAAGAGACTTGTCTTTTTCTGTTTCTATCTACTATGTGCCGGGTTCAATCCCTTACTTGATCAAAACATTTTGCTTTTTCTGATTTTTAGTAATTAGACATAAATAAATAAAATGCTACATTTCATTTTATCTACAAGAACCTTCACATGCTGTTTTCTCTCTCTTTTATCATTTTTCAATCCCTTCCCTTGCTCTTTCTCTCTATCACTCTCCCTTTTTTTGTTATTTTGTTTTGTTCGAATCCCTTCTCTCTCTCTCTCTCTCTCTCTCTCTCTCTCTTCTTTTAATTGTTTTTTCAATCCCTCCCCCTCTCAAAACATGTATTTTTCTTATTATTATTACAAATTGACTTCAAATTTGAAACTTTTTTACTTAGTAAATTATTAATACTCTTTTCAAACTATTTTTTTTATTACAAATTATATCATATTTATGCAAACTATTGATAATAAAACATATGGTATTGTTTAATTTTAGTAGGACTTATGGTGTGTTTACTTCATAGAATGAGGAATATAAATGGAGAATATGATTGATTGATAGTGTTTACTTATTTAAAATTCATTCCATAATGGAAATGAAAGTATGGGTCCCACATTAATATGGGGTTGTGGAATGGGAGTCCCCCCCAACCTATTTGGGAATCTCATTCTCATTCTCTTTGTCGGGATAAAAAGTCTTTTATATAATTCTTTAAATAAATTTAAAAAAAAAAAACAATATTTATTTGATGTTAAAAAAAAAAAACTACATATTATAATAAAAAACTGTACACCATTAGCTTTTCATTACCAATTTCTTAATTATCATAGTGGACTATTAAAATTATATGCAGTTTTTTTTTAATTATAATATGCAGTTTTTTATTTGATATTTAAAAAAAAAACTGTATATTGTAATAAAAAAATTACAACTAGATTAGTGGACTATTAAAATAATATGCAGTTTTTTTATTATAATATATAATTTTTTATTTGATATTAAAAAAACATGCATATTATAACAAGAAATTGCACACTATTATAATTAATTCATAATTTTAATTGATGACATTTTTATAATTTATAATTGATTCATTCCAATTCCAAAGCAAAATAAACAGTTCAATGGGAATACTATTGATTTCAATTTCGATTCCCGCAGTTGAAATAAACAACTTATTCTGATTCCGATACTTCATTTCGATTCTAAGTCATTCTGATTCCATATCATTCTGATTCTTATTCTGATTCCTTCAAGTAAAGTAAGTACACCTTTAGTTTATTCATGATTATTTATGTGTGAATTATTTTTCTTTTACATAAACTATTTTATATAATAAAATCATATAAATTACAACTGTTTTTATCTATAATTTTTATTTTATTTTATTTTGTTATAAATCAACATACATATATTAGATAAAAGACTATAAGTATAGCTTGACTAGTGACTTTCATAATAAATGTATATGGTTTGATTATATATATTTATTTACAATCTGAACAGAAAATCCCATAATAAAAAAGATATATTTCCAAATTAAGTTTTTTTTTTTCAGCAATATGAATTTCAAACTTCTATCACTGAGAAGAATGGAGTTAATACACAATCAACTTATAATTGATATGCTTTTATTTTTATACTTGTAACAAAAATGTTATTTTTTAAAAGTTTTTATTACTTCTTTAAAAAAAAAATTATTATAATCTTGTAAGGGATAAAACTATATATCTCTTACTGATTATATATTTTAACTAATTTTATTTCATACAACATCTTTTTAGCAATTGAAGTAAATATTGAAAAAAAAAAAAAAATCATATAGCTTATGTTTTTGATGTTATAATTATTATATAAAAGTACCCCATTCATCTAAATTTCTGGTCCGGAATCCATATGACCTCATCATTGTCACCATAACATGATGAGTTAAACCATCACTGCTAATGCCACTAATCAGCATAGTGAAAAGTCAAGGAGTTTTTACACCAGAAGGTTATATGAACTAGTTGAATCTCACCAGAAACCCAGTCTATGTAAGTTGTTCACTTTTCTTGTTCTTTTATGATGTAATATTATTCATCAGTCAACTTAAGTGTACATATTTGGAAAACTCGTAATTTTCAACGTATATAATAAAAAATCAGAATAGATGATACTCGTAATTTTCAATGTAATAGGCTAGTTTGAAAGAAATCCTTCAGGTAAATATCTAAATTCTTTAAGTTGTTTATCCAAAATAATCCAGATCTATGCATATCAGAGAAGTTTTTGTTAAATTTGTTCATTCCATATGAGCTTATACTGCTCTGGGATGAACATTCATTAAGGAATGGGATTGTAACCTTTCCAATTATATGCTGCTCTTAGTTTATGATTTCATTATTTTTGAAATTTTACTCATGAAAAATAGCCAAAATGTTGGAGATAAATTACAACCAACAAGTTTTTGAAGGAAAAAACAACAATTGTTTTTTATAAAAATAAGAATTTTACAAAATCATGAGTTTCAAAACTTTCATAAAACTCAAGAATCTTATATCCATAAACAGTGAAATAAAATAATATAAAGAAATAAAAATCTGATTTTTACCTTCTGTATTGATCTTTATGGATTGCTCACCACTCAATCTTCCTTAATATATCTCCACACTAAAAAAAAAAAAAGAGTAGGCATAATTATATAAAATTGTACGCACTTACTTTTGATTTCTTTTTCAAATGAAAAAATCAAAACAATGTTTATAAGAAATGGGTATTAATTTTGGTTATACAAAGAAAAAAATATACAAATTCTTCTTTTCTATATTGTGCTGTAAAAAAAAAAAAAAAATTCTTTTCTGTTTGAAAAAACGTATAGTAGAAACCAAAATAAACTTTCTATTAAAAGAAAACTATTTCTTTTCTATATATAGGCAATGTCGACGTTCAAAATCGATCGACGTGGAGATTCAAAGACCCAGACTACGATTTGTATATTAAATGGTAATAAATATAGTTTAAGGTTGGTGAATTGCAATAAAGGGGGTTAAATGTTGGTTAAGGTAGATGAGTAATAATAAAGAAACAGTTAATAATAAGAGAAGAGAGGAAGAAGAATGTAAAGATAGGGATTTTTACGTGATTCGATGAGTGCGCCTACGTTCACGGGTCACTCTGGATTAATTCCGACAGAGTGATAGTAATACTAGTGTTCAAGCTCCTTTTTACAATGAAAATCTCTTATATTTATAGAGGAGGAGAGATATAATTGAATGTTGTACACGTTAAGTAATGAATTATTATTCTGACATAACATTTATTACATTGACTAACAATTCTGCTATCGTTATACTGCATTAATTGACAACTCTGACATGACCATTCTTGCATTAATTGCTTCTCGAGATTCGAGATTACATAGATCTCACAGGTACGAGACCGAGAGGCTTTAATATGAGAGATCGAATCTGGCACGAAACTAGAAAGCTTAAATTCGTCTCGAATTTGATTACTATCAGCTTTCAAGAGCTAAGAGTTGAGAATTGAGAACTCATTCCTACGAGCTAGATGTTTAGTGAGCTGTGAGCTGGAAACTGAGAGCTGAGAGCTGAGACTTGAGATCTGAGAGCTGAGAGTTGAGATCCTGCGAGCTGGATGTCTAGCGAATTGAGGGCTTAGAGCTCCATTCTGTAAGCTGGATATATAGCGAGCTAAAAGCTAAGAGCTCATTAACGGGCTGAGAGCTGAGAGCTAAGAGTTCATTAGCGAGCTGGGAGCTGAGAGCTAGGTTCGTTCCTTAGATCTTGGACTTTGTCTATTGGATCAACCTTCTGGGTCAGTTTATTGGACTTTTACCAACCCCTTTATACAGACCAAAATTTACCCACAACAGGCAATTAACTAGGGTTTAAATTAATCAAAATTAATATTGAACTCCATTTTTATTAAAATTAAACTTTTACTTCATATAACATAATTAATTCATGTTATATTTTGAAATCAAACTCGTGACCTCTAATAAATTAATTCATAATTAATTTATACCAAAGTTACTGCTGAGAATTAAATTCAAGATCTCTTAAAAAATCAATTAAATAATTATTAATTCATAATTGTTATACCCATTTTCTGGATCGGCCCAAATGGCCCAACTCAGGCCTTATTTACTTAAACAGGAGCAAGGGCCCAGGAGGCCTAAGGCTGGAATCAGTAACTGCCAGCCCAGCTCATGAGGTCGCCCAGGTCGCAAGTCAGCAACAGTTCCCAGGATGCCCCCTGCTCATATCTTCAGCTCGGGGAGCCCGCGAGGTCGCGAGGTCGCGAGCTCGCGTGGACCCCCAGATCGTCCTACCTCTCCTTTTGGCCACGTCAGCTCCCCTCAAGTGTGTATCACCTGGCTAACCAAAAGGCTTATCTAGGGGATACCGTGTATAGCAAGTTGTCAGAATTACCAACCTTCATGATTTCCCGCCGGAAACCGCTTACACAATTACCTAGAAGCATTTAATGAAGCAAAGACCTCTCCAGGTGTATTAAATGCTTATCTGCACAGGAAGGAAACCATCATTACCTTTACAATTAATGTAGCATGACAATGTCAGGATTAGTTAAGACTAGCCGTTACCTGTAACGTGTGGAACATTCTTTGTATTTTTATATTGTCATCCCCCCCTTCCTCTATAAAGGTGGGGGACATTTTTACTGTAGGAGAGAAGTCTAACACTTTTTTAGAAAACTGTCACTCTGCCGGAATTATCCCAGGGTGGCCGTGGACGTAGGTGCAGTCACCGAACCACGTAAAAATCCTTGTGTTCTCTCTCTCTCTCTCTCTCTCTCTTTTTAATTTCCTGCTGATCACCTTATTAAATCCGACCAACCACCAAGACCGACATTCCTTCACCCGAATTAATCACCACCAATCTTGAACTTTATTAATTACCTATTTATTATCCTTTCATCAGCACGACCAGAACCTTTAATTACCAAGTCCGCCGTCTGGGCCCCAGAATCTCTGGTTGACCGTTTCCGAACGTCAACATCTTTTGGCGCTAGAAGGAGGGCCCAACAGCGACCTGGTAATCTCCACTTAGTCGTTATTTCACAGTTACTTGTACTTGGCTACCATGGCTAGGATTAAGGCAACAAGGAGTGTCGGAGTAGCAGAAGAGCGACGTGAAATTCAAGAAGAACAGAGCGCCTCACCCTCAGGAAACGAGGTCGCTCAGGAATGGCAGCAGCGCCAGCGAGCTCTAGAAGATACAGTGAGGGAGCTGACGACGACGGTTAGGGCGTTGGTAGAAGTCCAAGCCCGCGCAGTGCAGAGACAGGTGGAAGTCGCACCTCCAAGCAGAGCTCGCCGTCGACCTTCAGAGGAAATCCCAACTCCAGAAGGGGTAGCCGCCAGGGAAAGGTCGCTGACCGAAGGATCAGCCCGCTCCTCGAACTTGCACCCAAGGAGAGCCAGAGAACGGAACCAAGAGCGGGAGATCCCACCTCGACAGAATGAGATGAGGGCGAGGGCGAGCATCGAGGGCGCTAGGCGCGAAGAGGGTAGTCGTGGGCCAGAGCGAGTCCGCGGATACCGTGCAGGTTATGGGCCCGAGCAGCAGAGGGCCCCTAGACGTGTAGAAGCTTTCGGCGAAGAAGGCAGATCGCAGAACCGTCACTTCGGGGAGCAGGAAAGCACCAGTAGGTGGAACCCCAGTCGGCGATCTCTGACCCAGGATCCAATGGTAGAGGAGTTGTTACAGAGGGTCCAGCAATTAGAAGCTCGACCTGGAGGCTGGACCAGGGAAGAGCGAGAGAATCGCAGGGCACCACTTACCCGGGAGATAGAGACTGTACCCTTACCAGCAAAGTTTAAACTCCCTAATATCCCTCTGTACGGCGGCAGGACAAACCCTTATGACCATCTGGACGCCTTCAATGTACAGATGGACCTCCAGACAGATGACCCGCTGGTCAAGTGCCGAGTATTCCCAGCTACCCTAGGGGATGCTCCGCGAGCTTGGTTCAAAGGCCTCCCAGCCCGCAGCATCGGAAGTTGGAGAGAATGTCAGAAGAGGTTCCTAGACCAATATAAGGCCTTGAGGAAACAGCTCGCGCCAGCCTGCCACCTCGCCACCATTTTCCAGAGACAAAATGAATCCCTGAAGGATTATATCACTCGATTCAGAGAGGAGGTGAGTAATGTGGAAACGCCCTCTGACGAGAGTATTTTAACAGCTATTTCTGCAGGGCTCAGGAAAGACGGGAAGCTGTACGAAAGCATATACAAGTCCCCTGTGAAAGATCTAGGGGAGTTCTACGAAAGGGCTGCCAAAGAAATCAGATGGGAGGAAGCCTTCGGGGCTAAGAAACCCAGTGGTCAGCGGGGTGAAGCAAGCGGTTCCCACCGCGAGAAGAGGAAGAACTATGGCAGTGACAAGCCAGGAGAACCGAGACACCAGACTGCTCATGTCGTAGCAAAGCGAGCTAGACCGGGGCCGAGCGACCCCGGCGTCCGAACCAATATGAAAGCTATAGTGTGTTGTCCGATAAGCAGGACAGGATCTTTGCCGCGGAAAGAAGCAGGGAGAATTTCGGGAAACCACCCCCGACTGGGCCCCCTAACCGACGTCGGGACCCGAGGAAATACTGTGCCTACCATAATGAGAACGGGCACAATACCTCAGACTGTTGGCAGTTGAAGGATGCTATTGAAGAACTCATAAGGCGAGGCCGCCTGGGAGAGTATGTAGTACAGCCCGCTGGCAGGCGACCTCAGCACCAACGACCTCAGAGTCAAAACCAACAGCCTGAACAACAGCTACCTCAACGAGCTCAGGAGCCCGAACGCGAGCCCGCTGTAAGAACAATCTTTACTATTTATGGTGGACCTCATGTGGCAGGTACATCGAACAGGTCGCACCAGAGGTACGTGCGGGAAGCCAACCATACCCTACTGGCAGAGTATGGGGGACTCGAGGGACCCTCCAAAAGGACAAAAGCGTCCTCAGACAGTATTGTATTCACGGAGGAGGACGAGAAGGGAGTACGCTGGCCCCATAATGATGCGATTGTAATCCAGGCCCAGATCAGCAATGTTGAAGTACGGAGAATAATGATCGACACTGGCAGCTCGGTCAATGTCATGTATAAGGACTGCTATGACCAGATGGGATTAGGAGCTGAGCAATTAATACCCTCACCAGATCCCCTCTTCGGATTCACGGGAGATGCAGTGATACCGATAGGCCAGGTCAAATTACCTCTTACCCTCGGTGAACCAGGCCGGCAAGCCACTGTTCTTACCGACTTCCTGATCATCAATAGTCCTTCTGCATACAACGTGGTCTTGGGGCGACCTTCGATGAACGAGCTAGACATGGTCACCTCCACCAGATCACTGACAGTCAAGTTCCCGACCCCCAACGGAGTAGGCTGTGTCAAGGGAGAACAACAATTGGCCAGGCGATGCTATGAAGATGCGGTGAAGATGGGAGTCCGAGGGAAGAAGGTAAACGTGGTCTCGGGTGGCCAACCCCAAGTTATCTCTGAAGCTGGGGTGAGCGACGACCTCGACCCTCGCGAGGTGGATGCGGACAGGGCCACCGGACCTATTGAAGAGCTGGAAGATGTGCGGGTAAGCGAGGTAGACCCAGAAAGATGTGTGAAGGTGGGAAGAGACCTGCTTCCAGAAGTAAAGACCGAGCTCATAGAATTTCTGAAGATGAACTTGGACGTCTTCGCCTGGAACCACGAAGACATGGTGGGGATAGATCCTGATATTATGTGCCACAGACTGAACATAGATCCCCAGCACAGGCCAGTCCGCCAGAAGAGGAGGTCGATGACTCCGGAACGTTATGTAGCTCTAAAGGAGGAAACTGAGAAACTGCTGACTAACAGGTTCATCAGGGAGGCCTGTTATCCTGTCTGGGTTGCGAATCCGGTCCTCGTGAAAAAGAAGAACGGGAAGTGGAGGACTTGCATTGACTTTACCGACCTGAACAAGGCTTGCCCGAAAGACAGCTTCCCATTGCCAAGGATTGACCAGCTGGTAGATGCGACAGCCGGACACCAACTCCTGAGTTTCATGGATGCCTACTCAGGATACAACCAAATCCCCATGAGGCCCGCAGGACGAGGAACACACCTCTTTTGTCACTGATAGGGGGTTATATTGTTACAGGGTGATGCCTTTTGGGCTGAAGAACGCGGGAGCCACTTACCAGCGACTGGTCAATGCCATATTCCAGGACCAGATTGGGAAAACCATGGAGGTATACGTAGATGACATGCTGGTCAAGTCCTAGGAAGCAGCAGATCATGTTCGCGACCTGGATGAGACATTCAAAGTCCTCAGAATTTATCGGATGAAGTTGAACCCCCTGAAGTGTGCCTTTGGGGTAGCATCTGGTAAGTTCCTTGGATTTATGGTAAACAGCAGAGGGATAGAGGCCAACCCAGAAAAGATCAGGGCGCTTGTGGAAATGAGGTCGCCCTCTAAAATCAAGGACGTGCAAAGTCTCAACGGACAGGTCGCAGCTCTCAGCCGATTCATCTCGAAAGCTACTGACAAATGCGTGCCGTTCTTCGAAGCTATAAAGAAGTCCAAGAACTTTGAATGGAATGAGCATTGCGAAGAGGCATTTCAGAGGCTGAAGGAGTACATGGGCCGAGCTCCCCTCCTGTCCAAGCCAAAGGAGGGGGAGAAGCTATTCCTGTACTTGGGTGTTTCTAAGCACGCCTTGAGCGCGGCTTTGGTGAGAGAAGAGGGGAAGATGCAGCTGCCCGTGTATTACATCAGTAAAAGGCTGGTTGACGCGGAGACCCGATATTCACAAATGGAGAAGCTCGCATACTGTCTAGTAACCGCCTCCAGAAAGTTACGTCCCTACTTCCAAGCTCATCAGATAGAGGTTCTCACTCAATACCCTCTCAGGCAAGTCCTCCAGAAAGCAGACACTTCAGGCAGGCTCCTCAAGTGGGCCATCGAGCTCGCTCAGTTCGACATAGAGTTTCGGCCCAGAACGGCATTCAAAGCCCAGACACTTGCAGATTTCATTGTGGAATTCACAGGGCCAATTCCGGAGCAGGAGGAACTAGCCGGTGATCAAACTTGGGAGCTTTATGTGGATGGGTCCTCTAATGAGCAAAACTCAGGAGCTGGAATAATGCTGATCAGTCCAGAAGGCCACAAAATCCTGAGCGCCTTAAGATTTGGATTCTGAGCTACCAATAATGAGGCCGAGTACGAGGCGTTGCTTGCCGGACTTCGCTTGGCAAAGGAGGTACAAGCTGAGCAGGTAAAGGTCTTCAGTGATTCTCAACTTATTGTTTGCCATGTCAGGGGAGAATATCAGACCAAGGGGAGGAGGATGTCGAAATACTTCCAAAAGGCCAAGGAATTACTGGGGGCTTTCAAGGGGTTTGAAGTGAACCAGATCCCCAGGGCGCAGAACTTTAATGCCGACGCCCTGGCCCGCCTAGCGACCTCCCAAGATGCAGATCTCCTTGAATCTATCCCTGTGGAATTCCTGCCAACTCCCAGCATCGAGGACGAAGATGCAATGATGACCATACAGGTTCGGCCTAACTCCTGGATGAGTCCGTTATTGAATTACTTGCAGGAAGGGAAGCTACCAGAGAACAAGCTGGAAGCTCGCCGCATACGAGCTAGAGCAGCCCGGTACTGCATCTACGACGACAGATTGTACAAAAGGGGATTCTCAACCCCGCTACTGCGATGCATAGATGATGAGGACTGTGAGGCGGTGCTGAATGATATTCATGCAGGTCACTGTGGGAACCATGCAGGAGCATTATCCTTGGCTCAGAAAGCCCTCAGACAGGGATTCTACTGGCCAACTATGAAGCAGGACGCCTTGAACCTGGTGAAGAAGTGTGATAAGTGCCAGAGATTTGCCAAGGTCCCGCGAGCTCCACCAGCCTACCTCCAGCAGATGGTAAGCCCCTGGCCATTCGCGATCTGGGGGATGGACCTCATCGGACCCTTGCCTACAGCTCGAGGAAGTTGCAGGCATGCCATAGTTGCTGTAGATTACTTCACCAAATGGGCTGAAGCTAAGGAGTTAGCAGAGATCTCCACCACGAAGATAGAGAAGTTTGTGTGGGAGAACATCATCTGCAGGTTCGGAATACCTCAGCAGCTCGTCACGGATAATGGGACTCAGTTCACCAGCGAGCAGTTCGCAGATTTCTGCAACGAGCTCGGAATTGTGAAGAGCTTCTCGGCTGTGGACCACCCTCAGGCAAACGGTCAAGTCGAGGCTGTGAACAAGATTATCAAGCAGACTTTGAAGACCAGGCTAGAGGGAAAAAAGGGGGCTTGGGCTGACGAGCTACAGAAAGTCCTGTGGGCATACAGGACCACAGTCCGTAACTCGACAGGTGAGACCCCATTTTCCATGGTCTACGGAACGGAGGCCATGATACCGGCGAATTCGAAGTCACCAGCCAGCGAAGAGCCTCGTTCCGACCTAAAGACAATGACCAGCTGCTCACGGCCAGTTTAGACTTAGCGAAGGAAGCAAGGGAGATAGCTCGCCTGAGGGTAGCAGTATACCAGTAGAGAGTTGCCAGGTATTACAACAAGAAGGTCCGAGCTCGAAGCTATAAAACCGGGGACCTCGTTCTCAGGCTAGTTCTCCCCGGAGCTCGCAAGGCAAGCGAGGGGGTACTCGGGCCCAACTGGGAAGGGCCGTACCTCATCAAACAGAATCTGAAGAACGGAGCCTACCACTTGGCCGACATGGATGGATCAGAGCTACCCCGAGCCTGGAATGCTGAACACCTACGGCCATACTACACCTAAGAACTGTCAGCCAGCTCTAACTCTGTACATAATTCTTTTTTGGTGATTGCCTGTAAACATGCTTTCACTTGTTTTCTGTTGTATGTGTCATGTTTGATACAGAAAGCAAACTAGTTGAACCAGCAAATGTACATGTTAAAAAGAGCGAAGTTAATGAAATCCCTTTCTCAAGTAATCTGGCTGCAACCTATATGCTTATATATGTGTTATTATTCCTTGATGATATCTGGGTAAAAATTCAAGGAAATCATTCACAACTAAAATGCTCACATAAAGTCGCCTGCCAAGGCTACGAGCATATTCTGGCAATAAGTGTCCATAAAAGGCCTCAATCGAGGATGCTTCATCAATTGATGCTCGACTCGTCCATATTATCCTCACTAACAGAGGTTTACGTCGGCAAGCATCAAGTTTGTTTCTGAATCATTGCCCCGCGACCTCGCGGGAGGGGGTAAGGCTAAGCCTCTCAAATATAAAGCTGCCCGCGGAACCTCGCGAATCATTGCCCCGCGACCTCGCGGGAGGGGGTAAGGCTATGCCTCTCAAATATAAAGCTGCCCACGGAACCTCGCGAATCATTGCCCCGCGACCTCGCGGGAGGGGGTAAGGCTACGTCTCTCAAATATAAAGCTGCCCGCGAACCTCGCGAATCATTGCCCCGCGACCTCGCGGGAGGGGGTAAGGCTACGCCTCTCAAATATAAAGCTGCGCACGACCTCGTAAAAGGGTCTCACCCTTGAACTACGAGTGCTGCCTCAGGCTGGAGCCTCAAAGTTCGGGAAAATGCTATCATCAAGCACACTCATTGTCGTTGGAATATATTGGTTAAGGAAATTCCGAGCCCCTCACCAACGGCAAGTTCCTGCTAATCCTCTAAGACTTGTCCAACTATGTTGCAGACGGGATCAAATGTTTTGCCCAATCGAGCTATTGGCCGAACTCAAATTCTTGCGAGCTTATGTATTATTATAATTACTGACTAGAGTTAGCAGGTTCGTAAGTTAGCCTGGTTGTCACGATTGTGATTTGCTTGACAAATTTTAATAGTTACGATGGTGTGTTTATTGTCTACTAGTTGCCAGTCGTATAAGTAAGGTATGCACATCTATACTTGTACAAAGTATTGAAATTTTGCAGGGAATTCAATATTATAATTCCGAGCTGCGAGCTCGTTGCTTGAGTTCAAACAAATATAAAATTACAAGAAGTCAGGGAAACAAATGAAATGAAAATGCCCTAGACACCAGCTGGTTCATCTGAGGGAGCAGGATCAACTGGAGCTTCTACTGGGGGCTCTGCCTCAGGAACGGGCTCAAAAGCTGGTGGATCAGGAAGGACCTCTGCTGGGGGCTCAGGCATTGGAGGATCCTCTAAAGCTGGGGGTACCTCAGGGACCTGTTCTGGCAAAGGGATCAGGACAGCAGGTGGATCAGCTAAGGGGGTAGAGGAAGTATCCGCATGCTGCGCACCTTGAGCACCTGCAACGAGCTCCTCGAACTCCCGGATCATTTGGACCCCTTCTGACCCAAAGAAGGAGTAGTCCAAGTCCGGGTAGCGCTCCCACATGCTGAACAAAAATGCCCTTTCGACCTGTTCTTCGACCCTGTTGCGCTCCCGAGCTAACCTAGCCTCAATGTCCGCCTCGGTCTGAGCCAGCCTCCTCCCTGTCTGAGCCAGTCTCGCTTCTGCCTCAGCCCGCTTCTCCTCGGACCTCGCGAGCTTCCCTTTGGCTGCTCCCAAGTCCCACTGATGTTGGCTTACCTTATCCTCAGCAACCTGCAACTTTACCTTTACAGCACTGAGCTCGCCCTTCAGCTGGTTTAGTTCGCTGTGGGCTTTGTTGACTTCGGAGGTAGCGGCCTCCCTGCGAGCGGTCTCTTGTGACAAGGCCGCATTAGCATCTTTAAGCTTGGCAGAAAGCTCTCTGTGATCGTTTTGGAGGAGACTGATTTCATCCTGCAGTAATCTCTTCTCCTCGTCGAATTGCACCTTGGACACCCTAAAGGCCTCTTTCTCGCCAAGCTGATCGTCTATCTCCCTCATCAGCTTCACGGTTGCCATGCCCAACTGAAAAAGCGAAGAGTTGTTAAAATCTGAGTCGAGAAAAATCAAGGGACAGGGGGAGTTAAATCTTACCAACGCCACGTGGCGAGCTGCGAAAGCTATGAGGCTCTGACCTGAGAGCTCAGGTTTTTGCAGCTCCGGATCGCGCTTCCCCATCACTTCGGGCGCGAGCTCCACGAAGCTATTCAAGTATTCCATCTCCTTTGCCGCCTCGGAAAGGAGCTCGGAGTCTGCCTGTTTAGCCGTCGCAGGCCTCACAGGTCGTCCTGGCGTTCTTGTGCCCGGCTCCCTACCAATGACAACCGCGCCAGCCGGACAAGCCTCGACGACGCCTTTCTTCTTCTTCGGAGCTGGGGGGACGGCTACGACCTTCCCTTTTCTCTTTCTAATCAAGGCCTCGGACTCCGACTCCATAGGTGAGCCTCCCTCGACGGAGACCTCGGCCCTCTTGGCTGGAGGAGGACTTTGCCCTTCGGATGGGGCAGCCCGCTTTTGAGGGGTCGCAGCTGACCTAATTGGGGAAGGAGCAATTGCAACAGGCTGAGGGGCGCTCTCTGTGGGCGGTCTGAAGAAGTATCATCCACGTCGACGACCTCAGTCGGCCTAGCAGGTGGAACCGACCTGAGAGGAGGAACGGACATTATAAGCTTTCCCATGCCGTCTGAAGAAGGGCTGGTGGAGAAGCTCGTGCTCGGAGACCTTTGTTGTAGGGGCTGTGGTTCCGACTCTGACTGTGCAGGAGCAGCAAGAACGGAAGAGACCTCGGACGTTTGTCCCCTTATTCCCAGGTGCTGGATTATGTTCAGAAGAGGACGTGTGGCAGACGGCGCGAGACCCCGCTCTACCAGCTCACTACCAGAAGGGAAAAAGTCATCGGTTGGTTCCTTGGCTGCCACGTAAGCATTCAGGATAGAGACCTCGTCCTGTCTAAGCCGGTAACCAGGAGCTGCGACACCTACAAAACGAAAGCCAGCTCGTAAAAAAAAAAAAAAAAAAAAAAAAAAAAACTATTTCTAATATTATTTAAGTGCTTATGTGCCTACTAGGGGTCATCACGAAACTCCTATTGTTCAGCCCGGCGAGCGAAGGGCAGGTGAACAGGGCCCAATTGGACTTGTATTCCCCCACGTTAGACTTAGTGCAGCTCTGGGGTAAATACGTCCTGTAAGTAGAGTGTTGGCGAGGCGTGGCGTAGTAGAGTCCGTCCTTCCCAGAGATCGCCTTAAAGCTGAAAACGCTACGGAGGACGCGGGGTGAAGGGAACCCCAGTTTGTATTTAACGAACGCCGCAGCCAGTGTGGTTAAATGGGCGTACGAGTTCGGGGTCAATTGAAATGGGGCGAGCTTCAGGTCATTCAAGAGATTTCTGAGGTAGTCGGGAACAGTGAACCTAAAGCCGAGCTCTATATGTTCACGGCTGATCGCCACAAAACCCTCAGGAGGATAAGCGGCTCGATCAGTGGCCGCGGGACGTTAGCTCTGCACCCCAAGGGAAAGCTGAATTCTTGGGCCCAAGCCTCCAGCTTTGGAAGAGTAACGAGCGAGGGCGTATGTTTAAATGGATAGGGGTCCACTTCCTCAGCAACCTCGTCCCCTTCTGCGACCTCCTCGTTGGACGGGCCAGCTCGCGAGGTCGTAGCCTCGACCTCGCTAGTTTTACGTCCTGCCCGCCTCCTGGAAGCAGGAGCCCTGCCTCGACCAGTGCGTGAGCGACCTGACATCTACAGCACAGAAGGAATGACATCAGAACGCCTACAGCATACTGAGTCTAGCAAAACACAGAAAAGAGAATTCCTGGAGCTGTTATCCTATTCGTCAGGTCGCACGCTCGGCCTCCAAAGGGCCAAAGAAGGCCCAGGGACACGGGCCCGTCAGGTACTCTATCACTCTAAATATGTGTGTTGCTAACCCTATGTTTACAGGTACTCTACCAGACAGTAAGGGGACACTGTCATCAACAATCCTAATCAACAACACATGGCTAAGAGATGGGACACCTAGATTAACAGCTAGGTCGCCCCCAGCGTAAGCAGAAAACAACAGCACAACCTAGGAGCAAATCCTACAATAACGTAAAGAGTAAAGAGGGGGAAGAACTACCTTGTTTAAGCCGTGTACGACTTGCTGAGAACGTTGACTGATTTCTGAAGTGGTGGAGTCCGAAAAGTTTGTCCAAGGGCGGATAACAAACCAGAGGAAGCAGGGAAGAAGAAATGGTGAAAAGAAGGATGCTGGAGTTGTATCAGGAAAGCAAAAAGAGGAATTTGAAAAGGCCTACGGATTATATAGGCCAGGACGTATGCCCCCAGCCATCCGATCCAACGCAAAGGCTTAACCGTCAAGGATCCGATGGCTGGGCATCATTCTCGGCCATGTGCCATCATGCCTGTCAGTTACAAGACGTGCCCATTTAATGCATGCAGTCCCGAGACACGTTTTTTCGGCTCCAGCGCCTGTTCGCACGCCACGTGTCAACGGTTACAGTACGGAGATCGAAACGACACCAAAAGATTCGAAAATGGGCGCCAGTTATATGTTTGAATCAGCTCTCAGTCCGCAGAACGCACAGAGAGCTGGGGGGCTTGATGTTATACCCATTTTCTGGATCGGCCCAAATGGCCCAACTCAGGCCTTATTTACTTAAACAGGAGCAAGGGCCCAGGAGGCCTAAGGCTGGAATCAGTAACTGCCAGCCCAGCTCATGAGGTCGCCCAGGTCGCAAGTCAGCAACAGTTCCCAGGATGCCCCCTGCTCATATCTTCAGCTCGGGGAGCCCGCGAGGTCGCGAGCTCGCGTGGACCCCCAGATCGTCCTACCTCTCCTTTTGGCCACGTCAGCTCCCCTCCAGTGTGTATCACCTGGCTAACCAGAAGGCTTATCTAGGGGGTACCGTGTATAGCAAGTTGTCAGAATTACCAACCTTCATGATTTCCCGCCGGAAACCGCTTACACAATTACCCAGAAGCATTTAATGAAGCAAAGACCTCTCCAGGTGTATTAAATGTTTATCTGCACAGGAAGGAAACCATCATTACCTTTACAATTAATGTAGCATGACAATGTCAGGATTAGTTAAGACTAGTCGTTACCTGTAACGTGTGGAACATTCTTTGTATTTTTATATTGTCATCCCCCCCCCCCCCTCCTCTATAAAGGTGGGGGACATTTTTACTGTAGGAGAGAAGTCTAACACTTTTTTAGAAAACTGTCACTCTGCCGGAATTATCCCAGAGTGGCCGTGGACGTAGGTGCAGTCACCGAACCACGTAAAAATCCTTGTGTTCTCTCTCTCTCTCTCTCTCTCTCTCTCTCTCTCTCTCTCTCTCTCTTTCTCTTTCCTGCTGATCACCTTATTAAATCCGACCAACCGCCAAGACCGACATTCCTTCACCCGAATTAATCACTACCAACCTTGAACTTTATTAATTACCTATTTATTATCCTTTCATCAGCACGACCAGAACCTTTAATTACCAAGTTCGCCGTCTGGGCCCCAGAATCTCTGGTTGACCGTTTCCGAACGTCAACAATAATTAATAATTAAATAATTTGAATAATTAATATTATTTAAATACGAAGTGAACGCAAATTTTGCTACTTATGTTACAACTGTAATTGGATAGTCCAGTAACAATATTCTATATGCACATTTCTTATAACGAAATGTGTTATTAAGGAAACCTGATGGATCTACAGTTTTAAGCCCAATAACATTAGAATTATTAATTAAACTTTACAATTAAATAATTCACTATTATTAACCTTAGAATTATTCCACTAAAAACCTAATATTGCACTCTCAAAACTACAGATGTTTTTATACAATCTAAAATTTTCAGTGTCCATTAATTTAATCATTACGTGTAATTAGATCCTCCACAGATAGTTCATAATTAAAACTATGTCAAAATATCTCTTTTATCTCTCTAATTATTTTTTTATTCTTAAGTATCATTAATTCTCTAATGAATGATATATTCATAACAATTTATAAATTTGTCTTTCCGTTTACATATAAATAGAAAATTAGACGCTTTTATTATTCAAAGCATGAATCAATCCTTAAGGAAATTACTTCTCTACTTCTCACAAGCAGAAATGGATTCCACTAGTGTATAGAATATTCCCAACTATTTACTAAATCATATCCCCAAAGTACAAAGTTATTGACTTATCATCTGTATCAGTCTCACTCATGTAAATCAAATGATACAACTTAACAAGCAATAGTTCATAATACATTCAAGAGTAAGATTTATTCATTATGATCATCCGATCGATAAATATAAAGTGCTAAGTTTAATGGATATTAGTTAGAGACTTATGGTTATCATGGTTCAGTTTTATATAATTTTTATTATATAAGGTGGATCTATTTCTATGTCACCACATGAATAGTCTAGAATAAGACTATTGTATCAAATACGAAATGGACTGTAATTATGAATTTACCATAAACAAAGTATGTAGATTCATTTGCTTTCTACGGACTTTTTAGATTACTTATCTCAAACTAAATCCGCTTGTATATAATACTTATATACTTAATTTGAAATTATATCAGCGATTAAGGATGTTTTTCATGATATATATATAACTTTTAAATAAATATATAAATTGAATTAAATGAATATTTTATTAATATTTATAAAACCGTTTACATAATTACAAGCTTTTCGGTACAAACCCCAATAGTTTTGTCAAAAACAAAAAAATAAAATGGAAAAAGTAATAACAAGCAGCTGAATTTATCCTAAGAGAAGTCATGGCGCCCATCACTGGCTAGTACTATCATGGGCGTCACATGTATGCTCTTGCCTGCATCTACTTAATTACAACTGATGACTCCTTCACTTGTTTTTCCAATTTACAAACTTTCGAAACCATTTACAAACATTTTCTGATTTTAGAAACCATTAACATCAACTCAGCTTACATTGCAAGTTTTTTCTTGGTGTGTGCACTCCTTTGTGCTTTGTAATGGGAGAGGCTTTGTACTTTTGCTTTATTAATGTAATCTCTTAATTCAATTTGGAAACTTCTAAGTTGTTTCCATCAATATATGTACGGAAATCACATCTCACATCATGATAAGCTATAAATATCTATATGGATCATGTCTATATGCTAATAAAAGCTTGATCTACACCAATTTAATACTCAAGGGAATCAGATCATACGTGATGGAAATACTCAATACACATGCAGAGTGAGGGATAACAGCTAGCCATACACGTGTTAGGTGACTCTAGGACTCGCCAGGCATCTATCATTCATGTGTTGGGTGACACTCAAAAACTTACATACGTGAAGCTTAAAAATCGTTAGAGGGAAGGGTACAGTTTTGATGTCCTAAAAAGCTCATTTCAAACGTTTCATAACTCAAATCATATTCATATCCAAATTCGTATAATTGTATTTATGAATATAGATAGAATTCTCAATACATCCTTTTTCTCATAGCATAAATAATTATTCTATAATCAATAAAATATTAAAATCAATGGACTAATTAAATTATTTTCTTTTAATATATATTAAATAAATAAAATTTGAAATATATAATTGTAAACAATTAATTCAATTTAAATAAATAATCTACTAAGAAATTAAATTTCAAGTTTTATTTCAAATCAATAATACCTGTGTTCTCCTTGGGTTTTTTCCCACCCAAACACAACACAAAAACCTATTTGTAATTTATAAAAATCAAATAAAAAAATTGAATCCGAAACAAAAGTAATTATACACCAATATCAGCCCAAAATATCTCCAATTATTTTCGCTTTTGTTTTCCTATTCAGCTTAGTATTTTTCTTCACTGTCTTCCTTTTTTGGCACATGATTAGTTTTTTTTTTTTTTGGGTTCTGCCAAAGCCTCAGGTTCTGTGTTGTTCGATTCGTAACCGACTGCATAATATATATATATATATATATATATATAGGCCTCCTAAAGTTTCTTAATCTAATATAATACAACCCGCACCGCCTCAATCCATGCTTTCTCATATAAAAACATTCTTGATAAATCAACACCTGCAACCATTGCTTTTCTTTTAAAAAAATTTGCACCTAATTTAACTGATAAAGGCCCATTTCTCTCTTTATATCTTTTGTTTAATAAGAGCGCACCTAATTTGGGCTAACTTAGGCCCACAACTTTAAACTCTTATGTTGTTGTAATTTGGGTTCAAATAAAATTTCAATCCATTTTAGATTTTTTTGGGCTCCTTAAATTATTGGTTGGGCTTTCATAATTCTTATGGATCCAATAGGATTTAGGCCTTGCAGTATTTGTGGGAGTGGTATGAATATCCCAGAAATAGATTTTCGGAATATAGGCTATAAAAAAAATACTTATATTATATATATAATACTTCATTTCGTTTTTACACTGGATTTTTTAACTTATTTTGTATCAAATTTTGAAAACACATAAAAAAAAAAGTAACAGAGATTCATTCTCAATTCATTTACTTTTTGTATAATCAAGATTATATTAGTAATTGGATGTTAGAGTGCAAAATTTAGTTAATATTAAAAATATTTAAAATTTATGTTTGATATCAAATTTATAATTTTTTAACATCGAAATCAGTTTTTCCTTTAAAAAAAAAAAATCTCAACACACCATATTATTAATCATATTTATTATTTTGACGGAGCACATATAATTAAATTCATATGCATTCAATATTTTCCACTTTGTTTGATTGAAGATAGATGAATCATTATTAAAGTGACTAGATGATATTATGTCTAAAATAGAATATATTCTTGCAATCACAGTTCTTGTACTATTGTTCCTTTTTCATTCTATCGATGAACTAAAGCTCTCAAAATACAAATAAAAGCATATAGATGATTAAGAAGTATAATATATATAATCATAATGGATACTTTTAGAATACAATATTAAAGGTTTTAAAAACTTAATAGAACTTATTACTTATTCTTTTAAAATTTGTAACTTTTATAAATTCTCTTATAACTAGATGGTGAGATCACGTGTGCATGGGCGTGTGTACGTGAGCATGTGTGCATGTGTGTGAGGGAAAATGATGGTGAGATTACGTGGGTTGCCAAGTATGAAAAATGATGAGTGAAAAGAAGAAGTATTTTTTGGATACATTGTTTTCTGTTGTATACATGGTCTGACATTTGTAAAAATTTTGGAAGTGAATTTAAATTTGTCTTTTTGCCTTCATATTTATGCAGGAAAATTTTAAAGGGCCAAAGATATTTTGGTCTAGCTTTAGCATGTCTATTTTTTAAGACTATAAATATGAGACTACAAAGCTATAGGTAGCTTGATCACAATGAAAAAGATCCTCTTCAAATAATCTGTGTTTTTTCTTGCCTCATCAATCACCATCCATAGACCATGTGAGTGCTTATGTGATGCCATCAACATATATAGTTATTGCTCTGTATAGTTGTTCAAGGCATTCCTTTTATATACTATTGAGGACAAAATAGTGAATGTGATCTCAAATCATGCAAAATAGCTATTTTTCCCAACAATTTCAGTCTGACTTATTACATTACATGTTCTTAATAGACTTAAGTCATATTAGTAATTGGTAATTGTTAGAAAATTTTAATCGTGATGAATTTTAAAATTTGAACTTCCATCCATGATTTGTTTGTAAGCTAAATGAATGATAAAATAGGTTGTCACATATTATTCTAGAAATTCGAATTTGATGAAGAATTAAGAATTTTTTTTCCCCAGAGTAAAATGGCATCTCCAAAGATGAAAAGAGAAAAAACTAATTGTAAAACACAAAGGCAATTGAAGGGGTTTCTATCATGCATGTTAAGTCTTTTGAGAATGAAAACAATTATTTTCCTTGTAGAAAAGGTTAAGGGTCCATGTAAATTTTCATGTCCATCCCAACCAATTTTATAATCAAACAGCCCTCTAAACGTGACTTAGTCTGCAGATTATGGGCTGGTTTTAGAGTTAAGTCTTTTTTAATTTGTTTGCTCCTTTATCTAGCTAGTTGTTGTTAAAGTTAAAAACGAATATCATTATTATTAAAACCAAAAATGCATGCATGCTTTGCTTTGATACTTAACATGTGACAACTATGAAATGAATGGCATCATTTCTCTTTTTGAAAAGTCATTCGTTCAAACAACCAATACGCTGCTGGTGATGGATGTTGCACGGATCACGAGAAACAAAAGAAAAGTGTGAGAAGTGGTGGATGCTTGGACGCGCAGAACACGAAGAAGAAAAGCATAGAAGAATTAAATTGATTAACGAAAGATGGGGAAGCGCGGATACAAAAGAAAAGCAAAATTGATGGATGTGCCACAAAGGAAATAAATTGAACCTAAATTAATCAATTAAAACTTTGGTACTAATTGATGTAAACTTTGTATACAAAAATATAACATCTACAATCAAATTAAAATAAACTTCAAAAAAAGATTAAAACAGTTTATTAAAAAAAATTTATCCGTTAATTATATATCAATCAATAACTAAAATTATAAAAGAAAATATTAATGCCACTCTTAAAAAAGAAATAAGATAGTCTACAAATATGTTGCATATACAATTTTTTTTTTATACAATTTCAAAATAATTTTCCACTAGTATAAACTAAAAGTAATCTTTTTCCAATGTAAATGTTAAATTTTATTGCTTAACAGAGAAGTTATTTTATTACATGTGGAATACTAGAGTGTTAAAAAGTTCTACGCAAATTCATAGCAGTAAATTTGCTAATGTTTTTATTTTTTTCTTAAAAGTATTATAATTAATTCGAAGTTTGTGAAGAAGAATATAAGTTGAATCTATAGATTTCATGATACAAGTATGAAAACATATGATTGGATGAACCTCATCTTGTTTCAATATGTGAGTTTAATAGTATGTTATTTATCACATCATCATGTGATCTATACAAGGCTAACAATTCATATGCTTTAACTAATTAGACATGAATTAGATGATAAATTTGGACATTTTAGATCAAAGGAAAATTCACTAACATTACTATAATTAGGATAAAAATACAAATACTCTACTTAAATTTATAAATTTATTGAAACATCTATTATTATTTTAAAACTTATAATAAATCTTTCAAACACAAATCAGAATTCCTCTTTTATTTAACGCTTGTATGATCCATCATAAGCCTTTCATGTTGATTGATAAAATTAACATTTGATGATTCAATTTTTTTTAATTAAAAATTCCATTAAAATGGTATAGAAATTAATTTATAATTGTCATACAATATATAAAAAAGACGTAAGTAATAAAATAATATAATTATTATAAACAAACACTTTTGAAATCACAAAAATTATGAGGGAATCTTTAAGTGAAACTCATCTTTCAAAATTGATGCATGATTGAAAAAATAGAAGGACTAAAGTCAAAATGTAGAGCTTCACAGGGATTTTATTGGCACTTGATTTGGATTGATGCCTAAATATTTTCATGTTTGAAACCAAACCCATATTTAGGGGTAGACCTACCTTAGGGTCAGAGGTGGCACGTACCCCCTCTAGAATTTTTGAAAAATCAATTAAGTTAATAATGCGAGTTTAAATATTTAAATATACATATTATATATTATATGTATAAAATTTGAAATAGCCTAAGACAATAGCCTCTGAACGGTGCTGCTGGCTTGAGGCGTGTTTTTTTAATATCTACGTTCCGAGTTCGATTCTCCATTGTAACATAAATGTTTGCCATAGTCAGTTTTAAAAAGAAACACCATGTTATTTTACGTACAAACACACTTACTGACGCAAGATGGTGCAGTGGGTTAGAGGCCCACATTCTTTGGTATTTGTAATCATGATCGACACTCCAGGACAACAAAACCTTTTTTCCCTTTTTTTTATTTTCCTTTTTTTTTATTTATATATAATTTTTAAAGTAAATTAGATAACAAATATAAAAAAGTGTTGGTGCCATAAGATTTGATCTTCCTTTTTATGTATCATTATGGTTCAATTCCCCACCATAACAGATAATTTTTTTTAAAAAAACTATTATAACACATAATTTTTTCATCTTTTTTTCTTTTCCAAAAAATATACACTATGTATGATTTAATTATCCATCATAATACATAGTATTTTTTTTCCAAAATATACATCATATATAAGTTGGAACTATAAAAAAGGATGATAAAAATATACCGTAAATTATTTTTTTCTATATAAACTATTTTACATGATAAAATTTACAAGTAAAACAAATTCATATGAACTATAATTGTTTTTATCTTTAATTTTTATTTTATTTTACTTTGTTATAAAATATCTCTTTTAAGATAAATATCTGAGTCGACCACTGCCCATATTAAAGCATTCGATTATGGTATACCAACTATTAACTCAAAAGGGAAAAGGAATAAACATTTTTTGTTCACTTTTTGAATGAAAATACATTTTTGAAAAGATTGTGACTTACATTCTTTGGTGGGCCCCCGATGTCTTCTCACTGAAATTATATCCATCACACTACATGTGATCCAGTTTATTGCGTAGTTGTTGTACAATAACAATGAAAGATGGAAAGTATACTGTATCATAATTTATATATATATTAAAAAAAAAAAGGCACACATATTCTCAATATTATCAATATTTTGGTTCTATTAATGTTAGATTAGTATTTAAAAAATCTTTCGAATTTTTAAATAAAAGATAAAAAATAATCACTAGAATTTCTTCTACCTATAATAGAATACTCACACCATAATTAAAATATGTTTATCTATATAGTCATATTGGTTATTATGGTTAGAGTTTTCCAATTTTGGAAAGCGATGATGGGGTTGAGATAAGCTTCTTTAATGCTTCATTTTCCATTTTTAGTTTGGCACACATGCACTATTTGCCCATCCATCATCATTAATTGTTCTGCTGAGCGATCAAGTTTCAACTACTCCTCTCAATATGATAAACACTCATCAATATTCACTACTACTCAACCCACCAACACTTTAATTTCTTACAATTACCCTTTCTTCTGTCCGAAATTCTTCCTCACATTTCCATAAAACAAAAATAATTTAGTCATCATATTTGCGACCAAGAAGAATTTTGCTCTCATGGCTCTCTTCTGTCTCCTGCTTGCTAGTTAGCTACAATTTCATCCATTACTCTGAGTACAATTCATCCTCTCTACATCAAACAAAACTCAGACTCAAAATCATCTCCGAAATCACATTAATTTGTACAGAGAAATAAAAATAATTTGAATATAACTTTTAAAAGGGTTGTTTTTTTCTTGAATATAGTTACTATATAATAGTAATCATGTCTATCATTTATCATTCTAATAGTAATCATGTCTATCATTTATCATTCTAAATCACCCACCAACTCACATTAATTTGTGCGTAAAACCCACGACATAATTGAAATAAATGAACAATAATATTTACTTTAAACTCTATATTAAGACATTTATCATGCTTGTTTGGTTTGACTTTTGAAAAATCTATATTTGTAAGCGGTCTACTTCTAGTATCTACTAGAGATAGATCTTTTAAAGAAAAATTTATAGTTGTTTGGTTGAATTATGTCAAAAGATCTATTAAAATGTAAAATTACCTAAACAGAAATATTATTAATTAAGGAATTTTGATTTAATAAACGTATATATGTCAATCATGAAAATTTAAAGATATTCAAGTCAAACACATCATTTTAAAAAATATCTATATGGAAAACTTCTTCCTATGAACTTTTGTCCGGTAAAGGTTTTACCTCTTCTACTCCCTGCTAAAATAAAATAAATTGTATCACAAGCTCAACCAAACATTTTCCAAACAAAGGAGATAGAGGGTAATCGAGCTTTTAAATGAGTAGAAAGCTCAACCAAATAAGCATGCAGTAAATTATGCATTAGAAACTTGAACCTATTATTTTGTGACTCGTAGGTATTCATTCATAATATATCTTGTGCGTTTGGATGTGTTTTTACAAGTGTTCATCTTTAGTTAAGGGTTTGTTTCGGAGGACAATTTCATCATTTTATAAATATCTTATAGAGATGATTCATTCCATAAAAAATGATAACCAAAGGTATTAGCTAACGGACAACGCCGGGAGCCAATAAGATCGAATATAGAATATATATGCAATCCTGTAAGGTCGCATACTGTTGAAAAGTTAAGTCTGTAGAAGACCGTTGACTTGACCACCCAATGGTCAAGCCAACAAATGCTAGCAGTGTTATTGCCAATGGCCATTAGGTAAGCAGCCCAAGCGGCAAGGTGATTTGTCTACTTAATTTATTGTTATAGTTTAAAAGTAAAAAAATAAAAGTCATTTACCAAATGGTTGATTGGAATCTATCGAAAAACATGACTATGATGAGAAGAACATATTAGTGATGCATGTGAAGAAATTGAGAATAATATAATGAATTGCCTAATTAAATCCTTACTTGAAATTATACATGACAACCGCTTTATGATTAGAAGTATAATGATTCTAAAATTGCACTGTTTCCCCTATCTTCGTACAACATTTTTTACTTTTTAACTTAAATATTTATAATTATTCTAATGATATGAACAATTTAAATAATTAATCTATTCATATTTAATATAGGAGTAAAATCTATCATTTTTAGGATTTGATTCCCTCTTATTTCATTGTTTGTTTATTTTAATATCACTATAATGAAGCCATTTGAACCTTAGTTATTGCTTGACTTAATGGAGGCTTTAACCGCATTGGATGGTCATCTTCATTGCTTATTTTTGTCCATTTCGCTAGCTTTATTTTAAGCAAATTGTACTTGGCGATAACTACTTTTGCATTCTTTATATTCAGCTTGCTTACAGCTTGCAACATCCTTACTTATCAAATTTGAAATTGTAAATTAATAACTATTTTATATTTTATATTTTCAACTTATATTTTTTTCCTGGTAATTTGGGAAGACACGAAGATCAATATTGTACCCACTTGTTTATAGAATAATATGTTTATACTTGTCTACTAACAGTTGCTATTACTAAAACATTGTTTTTAATTATGCTCATTGTTAAGACTAGACTTTGAAAACAAGATGGATTTATAGTGAAATTAGTATAGATTTAATAATAAATGATTTTCGATATGTGAAAAAATTGTTTCACAAAGTTACTATCTGCTTTATTAATTTATTTTGTGAAATAGGACTAAATGGTATTGCTTTCAATTTTTTAATAACTTAGTATTTGAATCTTTCTATATTTATTTTGCGTTAACTTTAACGGTTATTTTTTACTTGGTCCCTTAAAGGAAAAATCCTAGCTCCGTGATTGCTCCCATCAAGAATGGTATCTCAAAAAGAAAAAAATTTATTTTAAATTTTGTGTCTAAAATAGAGCTTATTGATACTTGATCTTACTATTCCTATTTATTTATTTTTTTTTTTTTTGAGGGGGTGGGGACGAACTTCATTGTAGTCCTTAAGGTTTTAAAAAATATCGGGTTTTTAAAACCTTTTTGGAAATAGCTCTTTTTATCTTTAACTTATTCAAAACTCTTCAATAATATCCAAACAATCAATCAATTAACGGTCAACGGTGACTTTAAGTAATTTAAATTTTAATTTAAAAACTTAAATTCAAGAGCATTTTAAATTATTTAACTTGTAAATTCATTATTTTATAAGGACAATTCGGTAATTTATGGGCCACTAACAACCATCAGAGGTAAAATTATTTTTTAACACATTTTATTAATATTGACCATTAGTTAACTGACAGTTTGAACTTTTTTTTGAAGAATTTTAAAAAAATTAGGAATAAAAAGAGTTATTTCAAAAAGAGTTTTAAAAATCTGATATATTCTGAAGCGCTAGAAAATAAAATAAAGTTTTTCCTTTTTTTTTTTTAACTTATAACAAATTTGTTCATTAGAAATACTTAGCTACATATTAATAGTTTAGGGGAACTTGTTACCTGACAGGTTTTTTTCTTCGAACTACATTCGATGGTGTTGTCAATTTTTGACGATGATTTTCCTTTGAACTACAATTCTGATGTTACTACGAGAGAATTTATTTCTTTAGTGCATCGGTCTCATATGCACCCATACATGCCATCCGAAGTTTCTGAACCTAGACAGCACATTAACAACAATCTTTAGTTCTTGTGTCTATTCACAATGTCTTCGCAAACCTATGAAACAAATTACCACATTCAAAAATGAACAAATAAAAGATACGCCATATATGCATTTTTCTTTTTGTAACAAAGAGAATCATTGATTATTTAAATGCTCATAACAGAATTTCATAACAAGTTTTTGTCTCAAGAACATTTGAATGACCTGAAACATCTATACAAAAAATTTCCTTACATCTTATTTGGCTGTCTCAACAGTATAACTAACATAGGAAAATAATCACATGTTTATTCACGGTCTTTTGGCCAAATCTCGATCCCTACAAAGATTAGGCCACTCTTCCAGTTACCACGATGGATTTCCCTAACAATAATTTCCAATTCCCCATCTTCTTGACCTTCATAGAAGAACTCACCTAAGTGAGTTTCCAACCGACCATCTTCTCGCTCCTTAGGGACAGAAATGCCAGGATCTTCTTCTTGGTCATCTTCCCTTTCGAGCGTTAAATCTTCCCCATCATGGCCAAATAGTCCAGCATGCCATGGAAAATGATCTACATCCTCCCATGCGTACCATGGAAGAAAGTCTCTATCTGTATCAAGATAAACAGTTCGTTTTTGCCCTTCACTTCCAACAAGTCTAACAATGGCATCTATCGGGTTGTCAAAAAATCCATACTGGTGAACAGTTGGTTTGAACACAAGATAAGCTACATAGGTTGTTCTCGGGGACAGAAGCGAAGTATTTATCTTGCCTTCAATGTAAAAGTAGCACACATCCTTCAGCTTAGCCACTGGGAACCTGTTACCAATATATAGTACTATAATCAAGAAAAACGAATATCATAAAAATAATTAAAAGACAAGAATTAAAAAGGAAGTAATGAGACCCGATGTCAGGTACAGAAATCCAGCTCCAATAGATAGGAGTGTCACCCCATGCAATCTGGCATCCCGTAGTTGATATCATGTAACATTTATTCCCACTCGGTTTGTCCAACCAAAGGCTCTATTTAACGCAATGAAACAATCATATATTGATCCATTAAAAAAAAAGGAAGGAAGAAGAAGAAGCGAGCTTAGACCAATCTCCCTCAAGTCGGTGATTGGTTGCACATATTCAAACTGTGACAACACCAACCAACCTAAATCAAACTTTTCTTATCTTTTCTTTTTCATTTTACTTAGTTTAGGAGTTGAATATTATAAACAAGAGTAATTCTACACTTTATGATAATTTACAAAAATGATAAGTAAGCATATGATTTATGACTATATAAACTATATATATGTAGATGTAGATATATATATATATATATATGTCCCTATCAATTACCGTAACATTTACAGATCATCTCGTCATAATCAAAATATGATTTTTACAAATCAATTTATCAAATCATCACCAAAAATGCAGAAACTTAATTAAGACACAACTAAAACTATAATAAAATATGAGTGAAATTACCAATTTACGGTCTCTGATGAGGACTGGGTTGTGATAGGCCCAGAAATATAATTCTTTCTTTGTTTGTGGTAATATTGACACCGGTGATGAGACAATATGATAAGGAATGACGGAGATATATTCCAGCGGTAGAAAACGGTTCCAAATGGCATCGGTTTCGGCCACAGATTTGAAAAAGGAGGAGACACAAGAAAGCCTACAAAGGTCACGCGGAGTTGCGAAGGATATCACGGCCTCTATACAATGGTCCGGTAATATGCGGGATTCGCTTACCATCATGGCCTTGTTTTGTTGTTCTCTATTGTTATCTATGGAAGAAGAAGAAGTATGCAGTATGAAGATTGAAAACAATGGAAGAAGGAAAAGAATGCAGTATAAGGATTGAAAATAATGAGAGAAATCTGCGGAATGAGGTTCGCGTCTATGTCCATGTATTTATATAAAAACACCACTTTATCACTTCTAAAGCTTATTCATGTTGAAAGTTCCAACATCATGCCACGTTTGTTGTGCCCTCCTCCGTTGTCATTTTCTTGATGGATTCCCATGCAAGGAACTTAAAAGAAAACCACTTTGGCACTGACAAATGAATTTTTTTTTTCCTTAAAAAACTACTTATCTACTTCAAAAAAATTGAAATAAAAAACTACCTATCTATTTTTTTTTTCAAAGCAAAAAACACATTTTTTATTTAATTAAATTTGTTACACATTCAAAAAGTGATTTATTTATTTTTAAGATGTGGTTATTAACCGTTGAACTCTAATTTACCATCTTCTCGCTCCTTAGGGACAGAAATGCCAGGATCTTCTTCTTGGTCATCTTCCCTTTCGGGCGTTAAATCTTCCCCATCATGGCTAAATGGTCCAGCATGCCATGGAAAATGATCTACATCCTCCCATGCGTACCATGGAAGAAAGTCTCTGTCTGTATCAAGATAAACAGTTCGTTTTTGCCCTTCACTCCCAACAAGTCTAACAATGGCATCTATCGGGTTGCCAAAAAATCCATACTGGTGACTAGTTGGTTTGAACACAAGATAAGCTACATAGGTTGTTCTCGGGGACAGAAGCGAAGTATTTATCTTGCCTTCAATGTAAAAGTAGCATACATCCTTCAGCTTAGCCACTGGGAACCTGTTACCAATATATAGTACTATAATCAAGAAAAACGAATATCATAAAAATAATTAAAAGACAAGAATTAAAGAGGAAGTAATGAGACCCGATGTCAGGTACAGAAATCCAGCTCCAATAGATAGAAGTGTCACCCCATGCAATCTGGCATCCCGTAGTTGATATCATGTAACATTTCTTCCCACTCGGTTTGTCCAACCAAAGGCTCTATTTAACGCAATGAAACAATCATATATTGATCCATTAAAAAAAAAGGAAGGAAGAAGAAGAAGCGAGCTTAGACCAATCTCCCTCAAGTCGGTGATTGGTTGCACATATTCAAACTGTGACAACACCAACCAACCCAAATCAAACTTTTCTTATCTTTTCTTTTTCATTTTACTTAGTTTAGGAGTTGAATATTATAAACAAGAGTAATTCTACACTTTATGATAAATTACAAAAATGATAAGTAAGCATATGATTTATAACTATATAAACTATATATATGTAGATGTAGATATATATATATATATGTCCCTATCAATTACCGTAACATTTACAGATCATCTCGTCATAATCAAAATATGATTTTTACAAATCAATTTATCAAATCATCACCAAAAATGCAGAAACTTAATTAAGACACAACTAAAACTATAATAAAATATGAGTGAAATTACCAATTTACGGTCTCTGATGAGGACTGGGTTGTGATAGGCCCAGAAATATAATTCTTTCTTTGTTTGTGGTAATATTGACACCGGTGATGAGACAATATGATAAGGAATGACGGAGATATATTCCAACGGTAGAAAACGGTTCCAAATGGCATCGGTTTCGGCCACAGATTTGAAAAAGGAGGAGACACAAGAAAGCCTACAAAGGTCACGCGGAGTTGCGAAGGATATCACGGCCTCTATACAATTGTCCGGTAATATGCGGGATTCGCTTACCATCATGGCCTTGTTTTGTTGTTCTCTATTGTTATCTATGGAAGAAGAAGTATGCAGTATGAAGATTGAAAACAATGGAAGAAGAAAAAGAATGCAGTATAAGGATTGAAAATAATGAGAGAAATCTGCGGAATGAGGTTCGCGTCTATGTCCATGTATTTATATAAAAACACCACTTTATCACTTCTAAGGCTTATTCATGTTGAAAGTTCCAACATCATGCCACGTTTGTTGTGCCCTCCTCCGTTGTCATTTTCTTGATGGATTCCCATGCAAGGAACTTACACGAAAACCACTTTGGCACTGACAAATGAATTTTTTTTTTCCTTAAAAAACTACTTATCTACTTCAAAAAAATTGAAATAAAAAACTACCTATCTATTTTTTTTTTCAAAGCAAAAAACGCATTTTTTATTTAATTAAATTTGTTACACATTCAAAAAGTGATTTATTTATTTTTAAGATGTGGTTATTAACCGTTGAACTCTAATTTACCATCTTCTCGCTCCTTAGGGACAGAAATGCCAGGATCTTCTTCTTGGTCATCTTCCCTTTCGGGCGTTAAATCTTCCCCATCATGGCTAAATGGTCCAGCATGCCATGGAAAATGATCTACATCCTCCCATGCGTACCATGGAAGAAAGTCTCTGTCTGTATCAAGATAAACAGTTCGTTTTTGCCCTTCACTCCCAACAAGTCTAACAATGGCATCTATCGGGTTGCCAAAAAATCCATACTGGTGACTAGTTGGTTTGAACACAAGATAAGCTACATAGGTTGTTCTCGGGGACAGAAGCGAAGTATTTATCTTGCCTTCAATGTAAAAGTAGCATACATCCTTCAGCTTAGCCACTGGGAACCTGTTAACAATATATAGTACTATAATCAAGAAAAACGAATATCATAAAAATAATTAAAAGACAAGAATTAAAGAGGAAGTAATGAGACCCGATGTCAGGTACAGAAATCCAGCTCCAATAGATAGAAGTGTCACCCCATGCAATCTGGCATCCCGTAGTTGATATCATGTAACATTTCTTCCCACTCGGTTTGTCCAACCAAAGGCTCTATTTAACGCAATGAAACAATCATATATTGATCCATTAAAAAAAAAGGAAGGAAGAAGAAAAAGCGAGCTTAGACCAATCTCCCTCAAGTCGGTGATTGGTTGCACATATTCAAACTGTGACAACACCAACCAACCCAAATCAAACTTTTCTTATCTTTTCTTTTTCATTTTACTTAGTTTAGGAGTTGAATATTATAAACAAGAGTAATTCTACACTTTATGATAAATTACAAAAATGATAAGTAAGCATATGATTTATGACTATATAAACTATATATATGTAGATGTAGATATATATATATGTCCCTATCAATTACCGTAACATTTACAGATCATCTCGTCATAATCAAAATATGATTTTTACAAATCAATTTATCAAATCATCACCAAAAATGCAGAAACTTAATTAAGACACAACTAAAACTATAATAAAATATGAGTGAAATTACCAATTTACGGTCTCTGATGAGGACTGGGTTGTGATAGGCCCAGAAATATAATTCTTTCTTTGTTTGTGGTAATATTGACACCGGTGATGAGACAATATGATAAGGAATGACGGAGATATATTCCAGCGGTAGAAAACGGTTCCAAATGGCATCGGTTTCGGCCACAGATTTGAAAAAGGAGGAGACACAAGAAAGCCTACAAAGGTCACGCGGAGTTGCGAAGGATATCACGGCCTCTATACAATGGTCCGGTAATATGCGGGATTCGCTTACCATCATGGCCTTGTTTTGTTGTTCTCTATTGTTATCTATGGAAGAAGAAGAAGTATGCAGTATGAAGATTGAAAACAATGGAAGAAGAAAAAGAATGCAGTATAAGGATTGAAAATAATGAGAGAAATCTGCGGAATGAGGTTCGCGTCTATGTCATGTATTTATATAAAAACACCACTTTATCACTTCTAAGGCTTATTCATGTTGAAAGTTCCAACATCATGCCACGTTTGTTGTGCCCTCCTCCGTTGTCATTTTCTTGATGGATTCCCATGCAAGGAACTTACACGAAAACCACTTTGGCACTGACAAATGAATTTTTTTTTTTCCTTAAAAAACTACTTATCTACTTCAAAAAAATTGAAATAAAAAACTACCTATCTTTTTTTTTTTCAAAGCAAAAAACGCATTTTTTATTTAATTAAATTTGTTACACATTCAAAAAGTGATTTATTTATTTTTAAGATGTGGTTATTAACCGTTGAACTCTAATTTACCATCTTCTCGCTCCTTAGGGACAGAAATGCCAGGATCTTCTTCTTGGTCATCTTCCCTTTCGGGCGTTAAATCTTCCCCATCATGGCTAAATGGTCCAGCATGCCATGGAAAATGATCTACATCCTCCCATGCGTACCATGGAAGAAAGTCTCTGTCTGTATCAAGATAAACAGTTCGTTTTTGCCCTTCACTCCCAACAAGTCTAACAATGGCATCTATCGGGTTGCCAAAAAATCCATACTGGTGACTAGTTGGTTTGAACACAAGATAAGCTACATAGGTTGTTCTCGGGGACAGAAGCGAAGTATTTATCTTGCCTTCAATGTAAAAGTAGCATACATCCTTCAGCTTAGCCACTGGGAACCTGTTAACAATATATAGTACTATAATCAAGAAAAACGAATATCATAAAAATAATTAAAAGACAAGAATTAAAGAGGAAGTAATGTGACCCGATGTCAGGTACAGAAATCCAGCTCCAATAGATAGAAGTGTCACCCCATGCAATCTGGCATCCCGTAGTTGATATCATGTAACATTTCTTCCCACTCGGTTTGTCCAACCAAAGGCTCTATTTAACGCAATGAAACAATCATATATTGATCCATTAAAAAAAAAGGAAGGAAGAAGAAGAAGCGAGCTTAGACCAATCTCCCTCAAGTCGGTGATTGGTTGCACATATTCAAACTGTGACAACACCAACCAACCCAAATCAAACTTTTCTTATCTTTTCTTTTTCATTTTACTTAGTTTAGGAGTTGAATATTATAAACAAGAGTAATTCTACACTTTATGATAAATTACAAAAATGATAAGTAAGCATATGATTTATAACTATATAAACTATATATATGTAGATGTAGATATATATATATATATGTCCCTATCAATTACCGTAACATTTACAGATCATCTCATCATAATCAAAATATGATTTTTACAAATCAATTTATCAAATCATCACCAAAAATGCAGAAACTTAATTAAGACACAACTAAAACTATAATAAAATATGAGTGAAATTACCAATTTACGGTCTCTGATGAGGACTGGGTTGTGATAGGCCCAGAAATATAATTCTTTCTTTGTTTGTGGTAATATTGACACCGGTGATGAGACAATATGATAAGGAATGACGGAGATATATTCCAGCGGTAGAAAACGGTTCCAAATGGCATCGGTTTCGGCCACAGATTTGAAAAAGGAGGAGACACAAGAAAGCCTACAAAGGTCACGCGGAGTTGCGAAGGATATCACGGCCTCTATACAATGGTCCGGTAATATGCGGGATTCGCTTACCATCATGGCCTTGTTTTGTTGTTCTCTATTGTTATCTATGGAAGAAGAAGAAGTATGCAGTATGAAGATTGAAAACAATGGAAGAAGAAAAAGAATGCAGTATAAGGATTGAAAATAATGAGAGAAATCTGCGGAATGAGGTTCGCGTCTATGTCATGTATTTATATAAAAACACCACTTTATCACTTCTAAGGCTTATTCATGTTGAAAGTTCCAACATCATGCCACGTTTGTTGTGCCCTCCTCCGTTGTCATTTTCTTGATGGATTCCCATGCAAGGAACTTACACGAAAACCACTTTGGCACTGACAAATGAATTTTTTTTTTTCCTTAAAAAACTACTTATCTACTTCAAAAAAAATTGAAATAAAAAACTACCTATCTATTTTTTTTTCAAAGCAAAAAACGCATTTTTTATTTAATTAAATTTGTTACACATTCAAAAAGTGATTTATTTATTTTTAAGATGTGGTTATTAATCATTGAACTCTAATTTACCATCTTCTCGCTCCTTAGGGACAGAAATGCCAGGATCTTCTTCTTGGTCATCTTCCCTTTCGGGCGTTAAATCTTCCCCATCATGGCTAAATGGTCCAGCATGCCATGGAAAATGATCTACATCCTCCCATGCGTACCATGGAAGAAAGTCTCTGTCTGTATCAAGATAAACAGTTCGTTTTTGCCCTTCACTCCCAACAAGTCTAACAATGGCATCTATCGGGTTGCCAAAAAATCCATACTGGTGACTAGTTGGTTTGAACACAAGATAAGCTACATAGGTTGTTCTCGGGGACAGAAGCGAAGTATTTATCTTGCCTTCAATGTAAAAGTAGCATACATCCTTCAGCTTAGCCACTGGGAACCTGTTAACAATATATAGTACTATAATCAAGAAAAACGAATATCATAAAAATAATTAAAAGACAAGAATTAAAGAGGAAGTAATGTGACCCGATGTCAGGTACAGAAATCCAGCTCCAATAGATAGAAGTGTCACCCCATGCAATCTGGCATCCCGTAGTTGATATCATGTAACATTTCTTCCCACTCGGTTTGTCCAACCAAAGGCTCTATTTAACGCAATGAAACAATCATATATTGATCCATTAAAAAAAAAGGAAGGAAGAAGAAGAAGCGAGCTTAGACCAATCTCCCTCAAGTCGGTGATTGGTTGCACATATTCAAACTGTGACAACACCAACCAACCCAAATCAAACTTTTCTTATCTTTTCTTTTTCATTTTACTTAGTTTAGGAGTTGAATATTATAAACAAGAGTAATTCTACACTTTATGATAAATTACAAAAATGATAAGTAAGCATATGATTTATGACTATATAAACTATATATATGTAGATGTAGATATATATATATATGTCCCTATCAATTACCAATTACCGTAACATTTACAGATCATCTCGTCATAATCAAAATATGATTTTTACAAATCAATTTATCAAATCATCACCAAAAATGCAGAAACTTAATTAAGACACAACTAAAACTATAATAAAATATGAGTGAAATTACCAATTTACGGTCTCTGATGAGGACTGGGTTGTGATAGGCCCAGAAATATAATTCTTTCTTTGTTTGTGGTAATATTGACACCGGTGATGAGACAATATGATAAGGAATGACGGAGATATATTCCAGCGGTAGAAAACGGTTCCAAATGGCATCGGTTTCGGCCACAGATTTGAAAAAGGAGGAGACACAAGAAAGCCTACAAAGGTCACGCGGAGTTGCGAAGGATATCACGGCCTCTATACAATTGTCCGGTAATATGCGGGATTCGCTCACCATCATGGCCTTGTTTTGTTGTTCTCTATTGTTATCTATGGAAGAAGAAGAAGTATGCAGTATGAAGATTGAAAACAATGGAAGAAGAAAAAGAATGCAGTATAAGGATTTAAAATAATGAGAGAAATCTACGGAATGAGGTTCGCATCTGTGTCCATGTATTTATATAAAAACATCCCTTTATCACTTCTAAGGCTTATTCATGTTGAAAGTTCCAACATCATGCCACGTTTGTTGTGCCTTCCTCTGTTATCATTTTCTTGATGGATTCCCATGCAAGGAACTCACACGAAAACCACTTTGGCACTGACAAATGATTTTTTTTTTTTTTTTCTTAAAAAACTACTTATCTACTTCTAAAAAAATTGAAATAAAAAACTACCTATCTATTTTTTTTTTCAAAGCAAAAAATGCATTTTTTATTTAATTAAATTTGTTACACGTTCAAAAAGTGATGTAGTTATTTTTAAGATGTGGTTATTAACCGTTGAACTCTAGTTAAAGAGTTAAAAAAAATTAAAGATTTTTTCTTCGTGAAAGCTAAAAAAAATAAATCGTAGCCATAATTTAACTTATCCAATTCTTAGCATTTTGTACGTCCATAATTTATTTAAATTACTATGATGGCCATAAGAATTACTAGAAAAATTAAATTACTATAATGACCATCATAATAATAGTAAAATAACTTTACAGTAATTTAATTTTTGTAATAATTATGACAAAATTTATTCGCACCTCCCCATATTTCTTCAACCAATTTAACTTTTTTAGTTTTCGGTGCCTTGTACGTCACCATTTCCTAGAAAAATATAGATTTTCTTTTGGTTCTCGTTGTCCACACACTGTCCCTCGCCATATTTGTACATATGATTGAATGAAGTGCAATCATGCCACGTTTTGTTGTCAAATGAATTTTTTCTCGTTGTCCGCATTGAATTGTAGTTCCAATTCCCATTTTGGAAAGCTATGATGGGGTTGGGATAAGCCTCTTTAATAATTAATTTTCCATTTTTAGTTTGCTATATATGATTATACAAACTAATACATCTGTGAAACCTACAATAATATCTACTCTATCCAGTTATGCCAATTACTCTTAGACCTTGTTTATTGTTTTAATTGTTTATAGTGATATTGCCAAACAAGTGATACATAAAAATTAAAATAAACCTATGAGCATTCTCAAATTTGTGTTGTATGCTTTTCTCTCCATTTCCATCATGATTATTGGCTTCATACTAGAAATTGAAGAACAAGTAACATCGGAATCAAACAATTTTTTTTTCTAATAATTCATTACAAAGATTATCATATTTACCCAATTTAATTACATTTGTGAAATCTCCAAATCCCCTTTTTATAAATGCATTCATGAAATTCAGCCGATAATATATCTACTTGATCCAATTGTTATGAATACTTTCGAACCCTAGTTATTCAATATCTTGATTGTTTAGTATAGGATTACAATACGAGTTTTTTCGCTATCAGTAGTGTACACCAACACAGCCTTGGGTAGTTGTAAATTTGGTGAAAAGAACTGGTAATTAATTTAAGAGAAATTAATATTCTGACAACTTCAGTAGTATGAACTTTAAAGACAACTTTGTAAGGAATGGGGTCCGGTCCTGTTGGGGATGGCTTCGGCTTTCATGCTTCACGTGGGCTGTGAGGTTGAATGCTTTTAATTTTCGTCGGTTTGTAGAAAAAGCGTAGGCTTTTGATTTAGACGTGGTTGGTCCCTTATATGGAAATTAAAATTTTTAATTAAATTGGACAATCATTTGTCTTTGCCCACCTAGTCCCGTTCCATCTCTCTAACTCTAAAACAAGTAGTTTACCCGCCATTTTTTTAAAAAATTTATGTGTGTTTTATGACAAGTTTTGAGTACAAATTAAATTATATTCTTTGTGTCGAGAGCCTCTCAACATGTGTTTGTATAAATTAAAAGAAATAGTCTTATATACATATATGTAAATACTGTTTTGTTAATGAGAATTTTAATGACTTATTTTTCCAATGATGAATGTTTTCTTAATATGGGGCACATTTATAGATCTATGCAAATTATAAAGTTTTTTGGTGCTTTTAAATAGACAAGAACATATGTTTAGACTATATCAATCATGCTTAATCAAATTCATGTTGCTATATAATCTTTGCATTACTGTAAAGTTGAATGTAATGGTTCTAATGGATAATACTAAATCCTCCTAATTTTCGATTAAATTGTTGCCAACTTGCCATAGCTGCCTACATCAAGATTATTTGGCCAAGTGTGGCTTCAGTACACCCAATTTTTTGGTATTATACACACAAGCCAAATATGAACAATATTTGAGTAGTCATAGCAAGCATTGGATTAGAGAGCATTGGTACACAATTTTTTTCTTTTCCTATTTTTTCCGTTGATAGTCCTACTAACCCATTAAAAAATGAGAAACCATCCTATGCGCGAGAGGTGGCGGTTAGGGTTTTCCAATTTTGGAAAGCTATGATGAGGTTAAGATAAGCCTATTTGATGCTTCATTTTCCATTTTCAGTTTGGCTCGCATACACTGGTCACCTATTCATTATCATGAATTGCTCTGTCGGGCAATTCATTTTCAATTACTCTTTTCACTATAATAAACACTCGTCAATTTTGTTTTTTTGCAATGAAGAGGGAACACTAAGTAAGGATTTTTCTGTAATTCTATTTTCTATTAAACTTTTGATAATCTAATGACATATCAATATAAAAAATAATGAATGATCAAGATTGTTAGTTTTTTTATTCTCATATATAACTCAAACTTAAACTTTTTTTAAAACAGAACACGATGTGAAGATAAATCGTTTTGAGGAAAGTGAAAATGATAGAAATTAATATAGCAATCATGAAAGACAGCAAGACAATTGGATAACTAGATAGTTGAAGACAACTGGGCTAATCCGTGAAAGCAATTGGACTTCAATTGTAGGCCAATTGGGCTTCAAAATATTATGGACCGTGTTTATTTTTTTAATTGGGTAGTTTATTTTATTATTTCATAATTATATTATTTGTGTCGAGACATTTAATTTAATTTAAACCTAAGTGAGAATGTTTAGTTAAGTTCAGTTTTTTGAAGGTTAAGGTTTCATGTTAAAGTTTTATTTCTTTATATATATAAAAAAAAAAAGACTCGTAACCTTAAACAAATATAATAATGATGATGTAACTAATTCATTAAGAATAGATAATTTGATTATGATTGTCGTGTCTTTATTTACAAGCTTCATATAAATTGGTACAGAAGTTTCGGTTAATTAATTCATATTTGATTATTTTCAATTTATTTTCGTTGTCGCGCATCCCCATCATCATCCATCAAATTTTCTTTCCTTTTGTTTTCTGTAGTCCGCGCACGTACCCCACAACACCCCCCAGCCCAATCTTTTATCAGTCAATTTAATTCTTCTCGTTCTTATTGTTCTGTACAGCCAAACATCCACCACGCCTTATATATTTAATTTTTCGTTTGTTTCTTGTGATCCGCACCATCCATCACCATATTTGTATGTATAATTGATTAAACGCAGTACCAACATCTACATTTTCTTTCTCTTGTCGTCTTGTGGTGCCCACATACATCTCTAATCACCATCAATATTTTAATCATCCAATTGCCGCACGGTCATCTGACTTTTTACTTTAATTAGTCGCAAACTTAAACTTTCCGTACCATTAGCAATGTTTTATTTACCTTAATTAGTCGCAAACTACTTAATTACAGTTAACAACTCATTTGCCTGTTTTTCCAATTTACAAACTTAAACTTTTTCCAATTTTGGAAACCATTAACATCAATTCAGTTTACATTACAAGTTTTTTCTCAATGTGTGCCCTCCTTTGTGCTTTCTAGTGCGAGAGGCTTTGTACTTTTGTTTTATTATTGTAATCTCTCAATTCAATTTGGAAATTTCTAAGTTGTTTCCATCCAATATATGTAGATTTTTAGGTTCACACAAGTTATTTTATTACATGTGGAATAGTAGAGTATTAAAATTTTTTACTCAAACTCATAACTGTAAATCTGCTGATGTTTTTATTTTTTCTTTAAAAATATTATAATTAATTCAAAGTTCAGAGGAAAAGGATATAACTTAAATATATAGATTTCATGATACAAGTATGAAAGTATATGATTGGATGAACCTCATCTTGTTTCAATATATGAGTTTAATAGTATGTTATTTATCACATCATCATGTGATCTATACAAGCCTAACAATTCATATGATTTAATTAATTAGACATGAATTAGATGGTAAATTTAGACATTTTAGATCAAAGAAAAATTCACTAACATTTACTATAGCTAGGAAAAAAGTACGAATACAACTAATTCTACAAATTTATGAAAACATCTCTTATTATTTTAAAAATTACAACAAACCTTTCAAACAAAAATCAAAATTCCTCTTTCATTTAATTTTTATATGATCCATCATAAGCCTTTTATATTGATGAAATTAACATTAGATGGTTCAATATTTTTTTAAATTAAAAATTCATTTAAAATTAATTTATAATTATCATATAATATATAAAAAAGAGGTAATAATAAAATAATATAACTATTATATATTTTTTTTAAAAAACAATGATATAACATTACAAATAAACAGAAACTTTTCAAATCACAAAAAATATGAGGGAGTCTCAAGGGAAAACTCATTTCAAAATTAATGTATGATTGTACGCATCCGAAACCATAGTATAGACAAGTAGCTTCTTTAATAAAGTATTTTCGATTTGTCTCTCTTCTTTTGAGAAAACTACTTGTCTGTAGTTTACACCTGAACCCATACTAGCAAGTAGCTTCTTTATTGTGATGGTACAACCACAAGCTTCTTGTCTCGTAATAAATGTCAGCAATGCTTTAGACCCACCACCAACTCCTGGTTGTACCATTATTCCCAGAGAGAATTACTGTAAAACCTCTAGAAATATCACTTATTAAAATTGGAAACTACTTTTGCTTTTTGTAACAATGACCTCCCCTATACTAATGGTTTGACCATAGTTGACCGTGTGAGATAACTGAAAAATGATAAAATATAGTGAAAAGACAACAATACCCTTCTATTTATAATATCCGTCTGTCTCTCACCTCTCTTTCTCTCTTCTTTTTTCTTCTCATTCTTCTCTTCTTTTTCTTCACCTTCTTCACTTAACCTAAATGCTCAATCTCTCACCTCTCTCTCTCTTTCTTCTCCTTCTCCTTCTTCTTCTCTTCTTTTCCTTCGTCTTCTTCTTCACCAGTCGATCTGGGTTGGGAAACCCAGATCGGCGTCTGGGTTTATCTTAAACCCAGACGCCGATCTGGGTTTCCCAACCCAAATCGACGTTTAGGTTTCCAACCCAGACGCCGGACGCCGGTCTGGGTTTCCAGACCGTCACCCGCCGTCGCCGTGGATCTGGGTTTCCAACCCAGACCCGCATCAGTGTCTGGGTTTCCAGATCGGAACCCAGACCTGCATTATTGTTTGAAGATGATGATGATAGTGTTGATGATGATGTTCTTAGGTCTGTTTGATGATGGTGGTAGTGGTTTTTGTTTGAAGATGGCAGTGATTTTTGTTTGTGTTGATCATTGATGATGTTGGACTTTTATTTGTGTTATTTGTGTTGATGATTAATGATGATTGTTTGTGTTGATGATTGATGATGATGAATCATTCTTGATGAATCAGATATCTGTTGATGAACCCTGGAAAATGTTGATGAACCATCATCATTTTTTTTTTTTTATCATTTCTCAATTTTTTTGAAATATTATTTTTTTTTAAATTGATCTAGACCATTCATTTTTAAGATAGACGATCTGGATCCATTCAAAAAAATTTTAAATTATTTTTTATAGTTAATTTTAAAATAATTTAATTTTTAAAAGAAAAATAAAAATCAGATAAATTGACCAAAATGCCCTTATTGCAGTTAACCATCACAGTCAACTATGATCAAACAGTTAGAACAGGGGAGGTCATTGTTATAAAAAGTAAAAGTGGTTTCCGATTGTAATAAAACATATGTTTGAAGATTTTTCAGTAATTCTCTCTTATTCCCATGAGATTTATGATACACCGACTGTTAACTCAAAATGGAATAGAAATAATATATTTTTTTATACACTTTTTGAATCAAAATAGAAAGTTTTGACTTACATTATTCGGCGGCCTCTAATATCTTTTCATTGAAATTATATCTACCAAACTACATGTGATTAGATTTATTGTATTATTATACAATAACAATGAAATATAAAATGTATACACTATTATATATATAAAAAAAAAGCACTAAATATTTTCAATATTATCAATATTTTAATTCTATTAATGTTAGATTAGTATTTAAAAATATCCTTCAAATTTTTAAATAGAAGATGGAAAATAATTATTAAATTTTTTTTATCTATAATATAATATTCACTCATAATTAAAATAAATAAATCAACCAATAAAACAATAAAATAAAATAAAATAAAATAATAAGTTTAAGAAAGGTATTTTTGTTCCTCCTCCCATCGGAAACCAACAACTCTCTCTTTTTCTGACTTGGGCCAACAAAAAACTTGCAAAAGGGTTGAAAATGGTTTTATGATAACAGTTGATTATTTTCCTCCTCCTTAAAAATTGAATTTGATTATTTTAAGTGATTGTGACCATGGCTGCAAATGACTTTGTTTGATGCATCAAGGGGCCTACCTCGTATGCCCCCACGAATTACTTGAATGGACTTGTCTTAAGGGGGGCAAAAATAAGTGAGTGAATAAGTTGTCACCAAAAATGTAAGGGACCAACAACATCACACATTAACAGCAGTTCCTCACTCATCAAACAACATCACTTTGTGTATAGTTCCAAAATCATACTTAAAACCACCCGCTAACTCACATTAATTTATACATAAAATAATTTGAATATAAATTAATAAAAAATTGTTTTGTCTTAAATATATAGTTACTATATAATAGTAATCATATCTGTCATTTGTCGTTCTAAACTACTCACCATCTTACATTAATTTTTACGTAAAACCCACAACGTAATTAAACTAAATAAATGATAATATTTATCTTAAATCATATATTAAGACATTTTTAACCAATAAAATATTAAAATAAATTAAAAATAAGTTTAAAATAGATATTTGGGATAATTTCAAGAAACCTATTATAATTTATAAAAATATATATTTTACCATTTATGATTTCATATTTATTCAAATTCCCCTATAATGATAATAAAAATACTCAAAATATAATACCCTTTGAAATTGTGTAAAATGACGATAATTCTTCTGATAATTATAGATCCATAATGAAATCATGAATAAAATAAATATTTTACATTAATAAAATAGACAATAGAATTTTATTTTATTTTTAAATAAAAATAAACAATAGAATTTAAGAGACAGTATAAGTAAAGTATTTTGTTCCTCCTCACATCAGAAACCAATTTCTCTCCTTTTTTCAGACATCTCTCCTCTTTTGACAAAGCTATAGGCCCAGTCATTGGTTGTATGATCATTCGCATTAGATCTGATGGGTACAACGACTATTAACTCAAAAAGGAGTAAGAATGATACATTTTTTGTATACTTTTTGAATGAAAATACTTTTTTGGAAAGATTGTGACTTACATTCTTTGGTGGGCCTCCGATGTCTTCTCATTGAAATTGTATTTGTCATACTACATGTGATTCAATTTATTACATTGTTTGTACAATAACAATAAAAGGTAGGAAGCATTCAAAATCATATATATATATATATATATAAAAGAGCACAAATATTTTTAATATTATCAATATTTTGATTTTATTAATTTTAGGTTAGTATTTAAAAACATCTTTTAAATTTTTAAATAAAGGATAGAAAATAATTATTAGAATTTTTTCTATCTATAATATAATATTCACACCATAATTAAAATAAATAAATGATAATATTTACCGTAAACCTTATATTAAGACATTTTTAACCAATAAAATATTAAAATAAAATTAAAAAAAGAGTTTAAAGAAAGATACTTTTGTTCCTCCTCTCGTCGGAAACCAACTACTCTCTCTTTTTAAGACTTACAAACATGCAAAATGGTTGTCTTTGTGTTTAGATAAAACATTTATATTATAGTTGGTCCTAACGCCAACTACTGATGGCAGGGGTGGACCCATTATGGGGCTAGGGGGGACACGTGCCCCCTCCCCTCGAATTTTTTTTAAAATTAATTAATTATTAGTATATAAATATATAAATATAATGTCACATTGTTTCACAAGCGCAGATTAACACCGATGGTTGAGGCGTGCTTTTCTCTACAGTTGCCTAGTTCGATTCCCAGCCCCTACCAAAAGATTTTGTTGTTTTATATCTTTATTGCAGTTTTTAATGTATTATTTAAAAAATGTCCGATAGAAGCGCAAAAGCAGAGATGCTTTGAGGGTTCTGCATCTCCACCTTTCCACCATGATGTCTGGTTCGATTCCCATGTCTCATAAGTGTTTTTATTTCGTCCTTCTCTTTTATGCACTCACAATTAGAGGTGGGCAACACCATGTTCGGATCGCTTCCAACCGGATCCGATTCGAACATGGTAACTTCGCGGATCACCATTTTTGGATCCGAACATGATCCATCAAGGAGAAGGAACCGATCCGATCCGAACACCTAGTTCACGGATCGGACCGGATCAGAACACCTACTTTCAATTTCAACTTATGATAAAAAGATAAATAGAGATATCTTGTTGGTGTACCTTCGTGCATTGTAATACATATCTCCCAAATTTTGTAAACATTCATACAAATTACTCAACATCAAATATGTGTAACATCTCCTTTGCCGGCTACCAACATCAAACACCACCGACAACTACCCACTCAGAATAATAATAAAAATAAATAGGAGAATTGGGCACTCGGTTTTCAAGGTCATTTTCAACAACAAGTCTTCTGAATTTCAATAAGCCCATCTTTATATTAATGGAAATCATAGTTCAAATCCCACTAGCACCACTCTTTATACTTTTTCCCATTTATTCATATCAATAATAACATATATATATATATATATATATAATCAACAAATGAAATATGTAACTCAACAACAGAACATAACAAATAAGCATAGAAATCACTAAAACACTAACACCCAATCATATAAATATCAAGCTAAAGCTGCAAATAGACTCACCAAGCTACTGAGATGAGAGTGAAAGAGAGTGAGAGATGGATGTTAGGGTTAGCTTAAGTAGACTTTATATAGAGACATATGAAATTACGTATGTATCATTGTTCACGGGTTCACGGATCGGATCGGTTTTGAAAACCCCGATCCGATCCGATCCGTGAAACATGGTGTTTTCACAAGTGAGGATCCGAACACCTTACTTTTGAACATGTGATCCGATCCGAACACCCACGGATCGGACCGGATCAGGGCGTTCGGATCGGTTCCATGTTTTTGTGCCCACCCCTACTCACAATTGTTGCTTTCCCTAAAAAAAAAAAAATTTGTTGCTTTGTCTCATAAATGTGTGTGGGGGATTTTTTTTTCCTTTTATTTTTTTATGGCATGGATTTTTTTTTTTCCTCCTATCCAGCATGGTTTAATCATTTTTCCTATCAAAACATATTACTTTTTCTCAATTTTTGTCTATTACGTTTCAATCTGTTTTTTGATCAAAATGTGTTTTTTTTTTTCCAATTATTTAAAACTGATCTTCAAATTTGAAACATTTTGACTTCACAAATTATTCTACTCATTTCAAATTATTTTTTTTATCGCATATTGTATCATATTTATAAGAACAAAAGCATAAAACATATAATATTATTTAATTTTTATAGGTCTTAATTTATCCACGATTATTGGTCTGAATTATTTTTCTTTTACATAAACTAATTTATATTATAAAATTCATAAAAAAAAAAACTCACATGAATTATAATTTGCTTTTATCTTTTATTTCTATTTTACTTTATTTTGTTATAAATCATATACATTTATTAGGTAAAAGACTCCAAATGTAGTTTGATTAATAACTTTAATAATAAATATATGTAGTTTGATTATATACATTTATTTGTAATTTGAATAGCAATTCTCATTATAAAGAAGATATATCCCTAAATTAAATTTTATTTATTTATTTTCTTAATAATATGAAATGTGAACCTTTTTTTTTTCTAAGAAAAAAGGGAGTTAGCTAGTACACAATCAACTCATAATTGATATGTTTTTGTTTTTATACTTGTATTAAAAATGTTATTTTAAGAAATTTTGTTTATAATTTTATAAGAGGTAAAACTAATATTTCCTAATAGTTATGCATTTTAACTATTTTTATTTCATATAACGTCTTTCTAATAATTGAAGCAAATATTAAAAAGAAAATTTTATATAACATAGTATTTTGATATTATAATTATTATATCAAAGTGTCTCCTCTTACATAGATTTCTGGGTCCGCCACTCTGACGGGATCATAAGTGGTTTGCATTGATAGAGTTGAAAATGGTTTTGCATAAGCTTCTTCATACTTTCTTCAATGCCTGCTTCCATTGATCACAACATCTTCTGTGTTGTTCTTGTTTCTCAACTAGCACAGCAGTTGCCACTTCTCATATCACTGTTGTTGATGTAATTATCATACAATATATAAAAAAAATGTGAGTAATAAAATAATATAACTATTATATAATTTTAAAAAAACTAATGTAACCGTTACATACTATATAATTTTAGAAAAACTAATATACCGTTACATATATACATTCACTCTCTATCATTTGCATGGAGAGCATGTGATTTTCAAAATAATGTCTTTTGACTCACCGATTGTCTACACGTCTCTGTGTGATACATTTTGGAATAATTCGTGGGTTGGAAGTCTTTGTTGAGCCAGGATATGGGTTGAATTCACCTACACGTCACATGTCATCAACAGTTCTCAACTCATCAAGCAACATCCCTCCACTCTGAGCATGGTTCATCCTTTGTAGACCAAACAAAACTCAGCCTAAAAACGACCCACCAACTCACATTAATTTGTACTTCAAAAAAACTCACATTAATTTGTACATAAAATAATTTGAATATAACTTCTGAAAAATTGTTCTGTCCTGAATGTAGTAATGAATTAATATATGGTAGTAATCATATTGTCATTTGTGATTCTAAACCACCCACCAACTCACATTAAGGGTTACTACCTTGCTCTGTTTTCTCTATATATCAGACTCACTCAAAACCACTGCTGCACGACCTGGCTTTCCAAATCCACAACTGCCTCCCACTTTATCTTGCTCATTGCCCATCTCTTTCATTCGTTTGCTCTCTCTCCCCCATTCCCTCTTCTTCTCCTCTATCTTATTCGTCCATCTCCTCCTTTTTCAACTATTACTTGTCATTTTTTTAGTAACACTACCCACGCAATCATACAAAACAGTTCTAAGTTGCTGTTTGTGGCTCTTTCCACCATCTCCTTCTCCTCTCTCACCTTCTACACTCATTTTTCCGGCCGTTTGTGGCTCCTTCATCTGACGCCGTGAGTCGTCATCTTCCTCTTCTTTTCTTCTGCGGAATGGGAGGTGTTGGAAAGAAAAATAAGGTAAGAAGAGAACTTGTAAGTGGTTAATGAGATTGATTTCATCTCCAAATAACTTGTGGGATTATTTTATGAGTTTGGGTTTGGGTTTGGTTTACGGATGGATTTCTCCAAATGACTTGTTTTCTATCATTGATTTCTCTGCAGGTGGAAGAGCCTCCATGACATTAGTGAGGTTTGTCATGCTGAATTTTACCTTTTTAAAGAGTATATATACAATTGTTCATCATATTAAATTCATATGTTGCTAAGTTTGTTGATAAAGCTTTCGTTTTTACATGTTGTGGTTTGTTTCTAATGCATAGGGCCTCTGATTCGATGTTTACTCCAACTAGATTATATGAATGATAACAACTATTTTTTTTGGAAAAAAATTAAAAAAAAAACTTTGGCTTTTTGTAAGAGTTGTTTACTGTGTCATAAGAAGGTTGAAATTAGACTTGCAGAGAATCTGAAACAATGTGGATTGAATTTATTTACTATGTGTTAATCCGGGATTACAATAGTCTCGGGTTGTGAATTTCTAGTGTCAGGTCTTGATTTCTTGAATTGTATGTATTGGATGAACTAACACAAAGCTCGTGTGTAATCATGTGTTGAGATAAAAATAATTCTCTAAAGCAGTTTTCTACTTTCTGTATATGCTTAGTAGAGCAGATTTCAGCTTTATTATAAAACTAAGCATCTTGAGTAATTCTAATACTGATATTGGTTTAACTAATATCATGTCAACTGCTGCTTTCTGTATGAGCTGCAGGCTATAATGTACTTTAGAATTTGATTGTTGTTAGTTTTATAAAAAGGTTAGATATCATTTACTTTATAAAAAGGTTAGATGTACTTTATTATTTTCTGATTCGGTTTGATGTCATTAGCCAACAACATTAGTCACTGTGTAACACCAACTGCTTCAGGCTTCAAAAAGAAAAAATTGGTGCATATGAAGCGAAAAAGAATGCTCCTTTGTACTTGCACGAGTACATTAAAATATACATTAACTCATGATCCTTTCATTTGGTACTTCTTGTAGTGACAATTGACATTGTTTTATTTCTAAGTTTATATTCTGTTGAAGCTTGACCCGGTGGGATTTTTCTCCTGCAACCATTTTATTTCAAGTTGTGATTTGGTGGGTTAACTTTATCCCACGAACATGGGATACTTTTTTACCCACTTTTATTTTTATTTATTTTTATCTTTTTTCTTATCTTAATTATATAAAATATTAAATTTATTTTTAATATTATTGTTATCTACTTTATTAAAATATTAAAAACTAATATATTTCAATAATAATAAAATAAATATTATTTTAAAATTAATTTCTTTTTATCATACCAAATTCATAGAAAACACACTCTTTTTCAAACCAAAGACAATAGGGGACTTTGAACCATCCATTTTAATCAAATTAATTTTTGTTAGTTTTAGATGAGTTATAAGGTGAAATTCAGTGATGGAAAAAAAATCTTTAGGAGAAGTCTGAAATCATAAATAAAATGGCAAAGACAAGACATCATAGTGTATTAATATTACGTTGGGCCTCAAAAAGAATCTCATCACTCATGACCTCTCCGCTTCCGCTTTCCTCCCAATGTTTTTGTTGGATAGTTGATTAAAAAAAACGATTGTAAATGGAAAGGGAGTGGAAGTAGAGTGTGTGTTGCCATGTGATAATAGAACGGAAATGGAGAGTGATGGAGTGAAGTGACTGAGAAGGATTGGTGTAGACTAGTAGAGTGACTAGTAGAGTGTGAAAAGCTTGGGCTGTTGGGATAAAAATATATTATATTATATTGAAAAAGGTTGACGGAGGATGGGAGGAGTGTGTGGGTTATGGAAGCCTTTTTCTCCGCTGTAGGTGTCAATATAGTCTCTCTGTGTGTGTGGGTGTGCGCGCGTGTTTATTTGAACTGTCTGTTTTGCTTTCATTCTTTGCTTTTGCAGACAATTAGGTTGTCTCTCTTGGCTTGCTCTCGCTTTCGCTCTCTCTCTTTCTCTCTCGATTTCTTTTCAGCTCCTTCAAGTTCTCACTGTTTGGAGTAGTGGTCAAGTGTTGGTTCTGATGTTTTGATGTGAGGTTTGATTGGTTTTTATGGTTTTTGCTTCTGGTTTTGATGATGGGTTGCGTTGTTGAGAGAACAAAAAAGAAGTTTTTTGACGGTTGAGTTTGGTGCGTTGATGTCTTTTTTGGGGGATTTTTTTTTACTATATACAGGAGAATGCATTTAGACAAATGGGAGTTTTTGAATTTGGTTGATGAGTTTATCTGGGTTTGGAATTTTTTATAATGTTTTTAGTTTTGATCTAACAGTGATGGAACCATCAAACTTGTGGCAAGACTTGCATTTGCCAGAAGGTTGGTGGTTTTTTTTTTTTTTTTTTTTTTAGTTTTGATCTGACAGTGATTTTTTATAATGTTTTAGTTTCGAGCCTGGGATGCATGTGGTTATCCTTGCTTTTCTGTTTGTGCTATGTATATGTGTTTGTGTGTGGGTGTTATCGTTTGATTAGCATTGTGCACACTTTTTTCTTTTCAAAGTTTTTTCACTTATAGCGTATTTTGTGTCTTTTTTCTCACTGATTCCCAGTATGGTTACTTCTGCTCAGGTACCAAAGCTGAGGCCTCCATAGTCTTCCTCAAGCATTAAAGGATGGTATGATATTAAGTGTATTCTTTTGCAATCTCTTACTTTTTTCATTGGACTCTTGTTGCTTCTTGGTCACTTTTTAATCAAACTTCAAAGTGCATCTAGACATATTTTGTTTTTTCTTGGCTACAAACAATTGGTTTTGTGTTGTCAAAAAAAAAAATAATAATAATAATAACAAAGGTTTTGTCACATCTTGAGTAGCGGCCCTAGCGGGAGGTCGAATTAGGGCCAATCTTAGGCTCAAATATTGCCTAGAGCAGAATAAAGCTGTTACTGTGTTAGATTCTTGGAAATGGTCTGTCTTCATCAGATGTAAATTATGTATCATGCATCAATACTGTGTGACATATTTTCCCTTTTCTTGCAATAGCTCAATTCATTTTCCATCGAAATGACATGATTGCTTTGCGTCAGTATAATGGCCGTGCAGAAAGCTGAGAAAGAGGGAGATAACAGAGCAAGCAAAATTAGTGCTTTGCATTGGAGTTTCAAAAGTAGAAGTCACGGCTAACTACAGAAAATTGATACTGGGTTTGGATTCTTTGTGCTATCTTCAAAATTCCCTTTTGTTTTACAGGGTTGATGATGACGTTGTTGTATGTTGACTTTGTGGGAATTGTTTAAAGTTGTTGTCTTTGTAGTTTAATTAGTTTCTAACTTGGTCAATTCGTGTATTTTATAGTGTTTTAGCTGAATTTGATGTGGGGTTATCGGATGTCATCAAGGTGTCCTTATGTGATTTGTAACTTGGTTGATTCATGTATTTTAGGCTTCTTTGTTTTTGATCTTGATGGTTCCCTTTTGCTAATAACATATATACGAGGAAAATCAGTCTTAAAATAAAATTACAATAATTTGTTAGATTTTCACCAAGTTCCTTGCTTTTCGGCTTCTTCCGTGACTGTTTTATAACATACGTGTTTGTGATAATCGCTGACAGAAATGGAGCACAGATTGGTTTGGTCTGCTTTTAGTTTATGGATGTTGTCATGCTTGCTTCTTCTTCCTGCTTCCTCTACTCGAGTAGTGAGGATTGGATTGAAGAAGAGACGGTTTGATCGTCATGCCATAAATGCTGCTAGAATGGCCAGACGGGAGGCTGTTGCAGGAGCTGGTGGCAGGGGAACGATCAGGTATTTAGGCAAGTCAGATGAAGATATAGTTCCTTTGAAGAACTACATGGCTGGTCAGTACTTTGGAGGGATTCCCGAAAATTTTACTGTCATCTTTGATACTGGCAGTTCCAATCTTTGGGTTTTGTCTTCAAAGTGCTACTTTTCCGTGAGTTCTCGCTAAATTTGTGTCTATTAGTTTTTACGCTCTATTTGAAAAAAAAATATATATATATATATATATATATATGGACTAATAGCTCATCTCTATGTGCAGATTGCCTGCTATTTCCATTCTAAGTTGAGCAAATCTAGTACATATATCAAGAATGGTAAATAATGCCAGCTTCTTGTACTTTGTGTATAATTAATCTTGAGCATGATGGGGGTAGATATAACAGAGCATTTGTGATGTTAAGTTGTGTGATTAATCTGAAATTTTTCTTGTTTGTTGTGCTTTCAGGGAAAGCATGTTCAATAACTAATGGATCTGGATCAATTTCTGATTTCTTCAGTCAGGACAACATTGAAGTTGGGGGTCTTGTTCTCAAGGACCAAGTGGGTTCTTTTTCCCTAGAGTTTGATATCTAAATGAGTTTATTTATTGGTTATAGCAATGCACTAATGTTCGTGCTTGTAAATTGTTCTTATTTAGGTGTTCATTGAAGCAACAAAAGAAGTAAGTCTCACTTTTCTGTTGGCAGAATTTGATGGGATATTTGGACCTGGTTTCCAGGAAATTTCAGTTAGGGATGCTGTGCCAGTATGGTATGATTCTTTTCATGCATTGATGGTTAATGTTGTTATAAGCTCATTGTAACAGGATAAAATTTTGCTTTATGGTCTTTGAATTAAGGTAGTTGAAATCTTGAAGTATACTTTGGGAACCATGAATTCAAAGTTTTGCTTTGTGTTTTTAAGCATGTCTATGGTTTATAAGAATTAAGAAGTATGCATTTTAGTAATTTCAAAATATGTTTGAAGAGTTGGAAACCTCATATTTTGTATTGAAGTTTTCAAAGTTAGTTTTATGATTTACCCAAGTCAATTATGTTTTGTGATTAACAAATTAACCTAGTTGATTTTAAAACCTTAAAGTATATTTTGTAAATTATAAAGTGAGAATATATTTTGTAAACTTATATTTTGTAAGATTAGAAAACTATGGTTTTGGTATTTCTAAAGTGAGTTTATGATTAGTAAACCTTGATATTTATATATAACTTTCAAAATGTGTTTTATAACTAAGAAAGCAAATTATAGTCTATGGGTTCTAAAAATAAAGTATGTGATTTTGAACTTTATAATTTGTGAAAAATTTTTAGAAGCCATTCCTTTGAGATTTTAAAGAAATTTTGATGCCTTGTAAATCTTATAAATTGCACTAAGTTTTAAAGTAAGTTTTATGATGTAATTAGAGTAGATTTATGTTTCAATTTCCCATTTATATTTTATATTTTAACCAATTAAGTTTTAATGCTATGATTTCCCAAGTATACCTTATAATTTATCAAAGTAAGCTATGAAATATATGATTTTCAAAGTGTGTTTTACAATTAAATAAAGTAAGCCTTAAGATAAAGGAAAAATCGTGTTTTGATTTTCTGACTATGTTTTATAATCTAACGAAGTGAGCTTTGATCATACGAGTCCCAAAAAAAAAAATGATTTACCAATTAACAAAGTAGGTTTTGCACTTACGGTTCCCAATGATAGCCTTATGATTTAATAAAGAAAATTTTGTTTTAAGATATATTTGATTTCGAAATCTTATAGGATATTTCGTAATTTATGAGTTTGAGATTTTATTTTAAGATCTTAGAAGCTATGTTTTTGGTGTTCTAAATTATATGTTATAATTTGTGAACCTTGTAATTTGTATTGAATTTTCGAAAGAGTGCTCTATAAACTAATAAGATAAACGTTGTTCCATGGTCAAGGAATAAATTAATTAGTTTATAGAAATCTAGAGTATGTTTTACAAGTGCATGAAAAGTTATGGTTTTGATAAAGATTTTGTTGGAAACTAAATTTTTTAGTATGGAAAATATTATAAAGATTGTGTTCGAAAACGTTTTTCGTGCGAAAAGTACTTTTAGAAAAGACATGAGCAAGAAAGATAACTGAAATTGTAATTAGAAAGGCTTTGAGAAAAGAAAGAGAAATAACAATGCTTCTAGAAGAGAGTTGAGAAAAGAAGAAAAATAAAAATAAAAATGTTTTTAAAACACCAAGGCGTACCCTCTCCTCTAACGGTCATAGGACATCACGTGAGTAAGACACAGAGGTCGCCATCACATGCTAGTGTGGAGGTCGCCATCACATGCTAGTGTATAGGTCAAAGAGGTGAGTCATTGGAGATTGAGAGAGAGAAAGAGTCATTGAGTCACCTAACGTGTGGATGTGTAGAGATCCCTCGCCCTCTGCGTGTGTATTGGATATCTCCCCACGTATAGCAAAGTTTCCCCTCCTTAGAGATTATCTATCGCCTTTTGTGTGTGTGATGAGAAAATTCAACCATATATGGTAGAGTATTTCCCTGCCCTTTGTGTGAGCATCGAGTATCCCCACATGTATGACAGAGTTTCCCGGGTATTAATTGGTGTAGAGAACGAATTAAAGATCATTTTAAAAGAAAAGACTTTATAAATTGTGGTTTCCTATATTTTACATAGAGAGAGAGAATTTACAAAATACCCGATTTATTAAAAGAAATTTTTAGAAAGTTTTACAGAAAGAGTTTTATAGGAGAGTTTCATATAGAAAATTCGAATTTATAGTGATATGATATTTATTTCAAAAATAATTATTTATGAACTTGCAAGATTGGATTTTTTTTTTTTTTTAATGATTGATAAGTTTGAGTATTATTTAGAAATAATTTTAGGAAGTTCGTAGTTTTACTTTAAGAATTTGTTCCAGATTTAGTTTCACTACAATTGGAAAAAAAAAATTATTAATTTGAAAATAGTTTTCATTATTATAAATATGTTATGTTTTATTTAGAAATGTTTTTTTAAAAAAAAAAAAAAAAAACTTATATCCACTCACTGGGTATTAGGCTCACTCTTTTTCAAAAATTTTCCCTCAAGAATCTGCTACAAGTTCATATAGATTTTTACATATCACAAGGAAGGCCACACAATGATAGAGAAATGAAAATTTTGTATATTGGTTTTACTCACCAAACTTTGTAAGTGTATTTCTCAAGTTAGTTTTACAAACTAATGATCTTTTCACCGAGATTTAAAAGACTATTTTGTACGATTAGTTTACAAGTCTTAAAATTTAGAGATTTAAATATTTTAGTTTTGTTTAATTTATATTTTGAATAAATTTACTTTCAGAGTTATGAAAATTATTTTAAAAGATTTTCAGTGAATCCAGGTTTTAAATCAAGAAAAACCTAGTTTTCACAGAATCCTTCCGATCTCAAAATTGGGGTTGGGTCAGGTCCTGTCATAACAATTCTATTCATCTCCTGTATCTAAGATTCAGATCTTTTTATTGTTGTATGTATTGAAGGCTTTTATGATCTGTATAAATTTCACATTTCTCTCTATGCAGGTAATGCCTCCAAATCTTCAATGCAAAGACTACTGCAGCCATCTCTAGGTTATGAGTAGGATAATTCATCTCAAGCCTCCTTAATTGTCTAGAAACATAAGTAATCACCTTTCCATTCTACGTTAGAACACATCCAAATCCTACTCTAGAAGCATCATAATACACAATAAATCCTTCCTGTCCTATTGGCAAAGCTAGTACTGGAGTTGAAGTAAGCCAATCCTTAAGTTTTTAAAAACTTTGCCTACATGCATCAACCTATTGAAATTTCACTTGCTTCCATGTTAATTGGGTCAATGGAGCAGATATTTTGGAGAAATCCTAAACAAATTTTCTATAATAATCAACCATCCCCAAAAAACTATATATTTCCGTTACATTGGTAGGTCTAAGCTAGTTAAAAATCACTTCTACTTTCTGTGGGTCTACTTGAATGCTCTCTTTGCAGATCACATGTTCTAAGAAGCACACATTGGTTAGCCAAAACTCACATTTCAACAGTTTGACATACAGTTGATGCTCCCTTTTACAGGACCCGAATAAGATTTTCTCTAGGATCTTATTTGGAGGGTTCCGCCGAGCACTCCAACGAACCTCTTATAACCCTACTCAAGGTTATAAGAGACCCGCGGAGCGAACCCCTAATACACTTTGCCCGTTTACTTTGCTTTGATTAAATTAATTTCTATTTCTTTGAAAATAGTTGGGTTGATATAAATTTTTCGTGTTTAATTTAGGAAAATTTTACTAAAAATTTGACAGTGTAACGATTGTATTTTTAAGGTTTCTAAAATTTTCCTGCAAAAAGTCACACTTCTAACTATTTTCAATTACCTTTCAACTTCATTTTGTTCACAAATATACATTTTTATAATCAATTTTACAACCATTATGAATGAAAACCATAGTAGGATATTTATATGTATCATATGTAAAATTTACAATCACATACCACATAATTTATGAAGTCATACGTTTAAAAGTATATGTTACCAAAGTTGTCATATGATACATACACTTCCTCAATTTCATATATTCAAAATATAAACACGAATTATATGTAGTGTTTCGTTTTGGTTTCGCCTACCTAGTTTTGATGGAAATTTCTTTTTCTGGATCACCTGCGACACTTGCTTAAAAGAGATGGTGCACTACAATAAAGAAAACTTGTTAGCTCAACCAAATATAGCAATTAGCAAAATACATAATTAATAATCAAAACTGATTTAACATATTGATAGTTTTCCAACAAACATTTTTCTTTATAAAAACACTATGTGTAACCCTATATGCTCTAACCATTCTCAACGTAGTACGTCACATGATGATTTTTCAACTAACACAAACCGTGACGCTACTAAGATATCTCGACCATTATGTGCGGAATTTACTGCATAAACAATCTCAAGCCTGAGCAACTACATGTGAAATTTTCTGCATCGCATATTATAGTGCAAATAAACTATGACTCTTTACAACTACAAGCGAAATTTTTTGCATCGTTTGCCGTAGTGCAAATTAAGCTATAACTCTTGGGCGATTATGAGCGGAATTTTCTGTATCGTAACGTAGCGTAAATAACTATGGATCTAGATGGCTATATGCAAAATTTTCTGCATCGCATACGTAGCACTAGATAGTGTGAAAATTGAGAGAATACACATGGTCTTTAAAACTCTTTTTATTAAGTGTATAAAGCACAAACTCATTTATCTTTTAACACATTTAACTAAAACTTAACACTCATGCTTTTTGGAAACAACTTGGTTTTCAATTTTTATTACTAAATCCAATATAAGGTTCTTTTACAAAAACTCAAACTTGTATTTGGAAAATCATTTTATAAATCTTTGAACAATAATACTTACATTTTAAAGTAAAATGGAACTAGTGTAAGTGATGTAATACATACCTTTGCTCACAACTCACTAAAAGCTTCAACGGCCTCCTTGTGCTCCCCTTGCTTATTCGTCACCTGCACATCACATCCTTATTTAGAGTGTGCTACAATGAGCTACACATAGTTATTCACATTGCCTTGACTACAATTTACTCTCTAATACACTCTTTAGACTACAACCTTCCCAACTCGATTCTAATCTAACCGAAGCACTAAAATTCTGGTTTTTTTTTTTTTTTTTTTTTTTGCAGAAGTTTAATTTATATATCCTTAGGGATATCCCTACGTAGTCCGTATAATTTTCAGAGGTCCGGAACGAAAAGTCAAAATTTTTAGACCCCTTTTAACCGAATATTGTTCACAGCCCATTCTATGGGCTTTTTTGTTTTCGTTTTCATTTGGATCATCTCCCTATCTCTCATTTAGGTTTCCCGTAAAACGGTTTTGAAAAATTCCAACTATAGAGAGGTAAAACCTATGAAATGCTTTTATTTTTCCACACTTTTTCGTGTCAAACTCTACCATTTTTACATACTAAACTCGATTTGATTTTTACTATGATTCTTAGACTTATATATAATTGATTATGATCATTTGTCACACTAAAATATAAAGATAAAGTGGCATTGCATAGTAACTACAATTGCTCTTCATCTAGTCTAATTATACTTTTGTAACTATCTCTTTTCATTTTGAAATTCTATCAATTCCATATGATTTTCTAACCTTAAATATGTATGAAATCAAGTTCAATTTGATCACCACTCAATGAAATCATACACACCCTTACTTGGCTGTGACATCCATACACACTCACACCATTCAACTTTTCAATTTCTCAAGCTATTTTTTCTCAAACATTTCATCAAACACTTGGAATGCAATCATTTTGCTTAATACAACTTTAATTAAATCTTTAGGGTTTTGCTCCCATAAACCCTAACTTGAATCTATTATGTGATTCCACCCAAACTAAGTTTCCTTTTTGGATGTTTTAGGGTTCTAATCCTAGTTTAGATCAAATCCACATCAATTACTCAACAAAAGAAATCAACCCAACAACACTCTATCACACAACCCATCTATCATTACTTTAAAGAAATTTCATGAAAACTTACTTGGAATTTTCTCCAACTTTGGTTATCTAGCTTGATTAAGACTATATTCTTGATTGGATGCCCACTTGACCTTGAAAAATTTTGGGATCTTCCTCTTGGTGTTGCCGTCCCTCTCTCTTCCTTCCTAACTCTATTTTGCTTTTAATTTTGCTAAGTGTGGGTGAGTAACACACTAACACACTCATATATATAGGAAATTATTTGGTGAAGATGACCATAATGCCCCATGTTGGCTTATTTCACCATTCACTTGATTTTCTCTAAGTTTTAGATGACTAATATTTTTATAATTACATCTATAACTCTTATTTGAACAAAGATTATTTTGCCCTTTGTTTAAATATCTCTTATTAATAAAATGACCCTTTTGCCATTCTTTGCATTTATCTCTCTATTAGTGTTAATTTGTTTCTAAAAGTTTCACTAACATTCTAATATCACCCATAAGGATGGTATTGATGGAATTTAACATTTTCATCATTTAGTCTAGCTTCTAACACTAGGGAATCTAGAATCGAGAATAGGGGCTTACACCTTTAGCGTTTGCAACACAACTCTCAAATGTTCTTCATGTTCCTCTTGACTTTTAGAATAGACCAATATGTCATCAATGAAGACGACAACAAATTTATATAAACATGGTCTAAAAACTTGGTTCATCAAGTCCATAAATGCAGCTGGTGCATTGGTTAACCCAAACAGAAGCATTAAAAACTCATAATGTTCATATCTTGTTCTAAAGACAGTCTTTGACATATCCTCATTTCGGATTCTTAATTGGTGATAACCTGATCAGAGATCAATCTTAGAGAAGTGACTTGCTCTTTGCAATTAATCAAACAAATCATCTATTCTGAGGAGAGAATACTTGTTCTTGATAGTCATTTTGTTCAACTGTTGATAATCGATACACAACCTTAAAGACCCATTCTTCTTCTTTACAAACAACACCAAAACACCTCGTAAAGAACTGTTTAGTCTTATAAAACCCTTATCAAGTAAATCTTATAGTTGAACCTTCAAGTCTTTCAATTCCAATGGTGCCATGCAATAACAGGCTATAGAAACAGGATTAGTACCTGGAAGGAGTTTAATACTGAACTCAATCTCCCTCTCAAGTGGTAACCCTAGCAACTCATCTGGAAACACATCAAGAAAATCTTTCACCACAGGTATCTACTACAAACTACTAGGTGTAATCCTAGTATCTCTAACATAAGCTAAGTATCCTTGACATCCCTTTTCAACCAATCTTTTAGGAACTTCACTCCTATCCCCTTGAAACACAAACTCAGCTTCCTTATTAAGCTTGAAGACAGTACATTTCCTATAACAATCTATAGTGGCATGATTATCTAATAATAACCAATCATGCCAAGAATCACATTAAAATCTAGCACTGCTAGCTCTATTAAGTCCACTGAGAGCTTTCTACCCCCTAACTCTACCTTGCATACAAGGTACATGTATTTTTACATCTATAGATTCTCTTAATGGAGTAGTAATAACTAAGGGAATTTCCATAAGTACACTATCTTTAACTAATTTTCTAGCAAAATAAAGTGATACAAATGAATTTGTGGCTCCAGAATCAAATAATACTCTTGCTTTTACATTTTGAGCAAGTATCATATCTATCATGAGAAAATTAGTTGTATTATATTTTGAACAAATATTGAACAAGTTTATAAAGTATTGTACCCGTCACTATTGTATTAGAGGTCTGTGCTTTTTATAGGTTCACTACAAATACCCGTCTTTAGCTTTGACTAACTGAAGCTTATGATTATATGGGTTACAAAGCACGAGGCGGATGAACCTGTTCTGATGGCCTTCTTATACCAGTAGATCCTCTACTTCTAAGCCTTTCTATCTGAACTGTGGATTGTGAGGTAATGGGTGTAGCTTGTTAGATTGTCCTTTGTGGACATTCCCTAATAATGTGTCTTGGTTGCCCACATTGGAAACATATTCTTATAGCAAACCTATACCAACCTTAATGGTTTTTCCCACATATACCACAAACAGGTCTAGACTGGGGCTATGACTGTTATTGTGGTTATAGTTGGACAACAGTCCTGACTGAACTTTGAGAAGCCCCTGGAGTTGAAAATATAAGTACACTTTGGGGTTGGCCTCTCCCTTATCCACCTTTAGACTGACTTTGGGAGATGGACTAGGTCGACTGCTCAATATTTCTCATATGAGAACCCGTGCCATCACCTGTACCACGGCTACTTTGACCCTTACTCCTTTCTTTCCTCCTTTGTTTTCTTTTCACTCTTTCTTCCTTATTTCTTGTCTCCCATTGTTTTGCTTTATCTATTAGCTTAGAGAGTGTAGAGAACTTCGTAACTAGTAAGACAGTATATAAAGGTGCTATTAAACCTACCTTGAATCTTTCTACATTAGTAGCTTCTATGGGAACAATACCTAAAGCATATTTACTTACTCAAATAAATTCTCTTGCATAATTTGAGACACTCATACCATATGTCTGCTTCAACCTTTCAAATTGAAGTGCCATATTTTGTCTTTCAGATGGAGAAAGGAAATTCATCCATTACAGCTTGTTTAAATACCTCCAAGTACGAGGATTATAACCCTAGAGCTGATTTTCAATATTTCTCTAAAACTAATCCTACGCATTTCTTTTCATCTTAACATCCATCGGTTCAATCACTTTGGCATCAGAACAAGGAAGCCTTCTTATCAACTTTTCTGGTTCCTCCAGAAATTCTTACTGGTCATCTCCTACCTCACCTTTAAACTCATATGTTTTCAGTTTCAAGAAATCATGTACCAATTCCCCTTTATCATCTAGTACCTTTCTAGCAACTTTCTTAGGTACCAATATAGGGGAAGCATGTGGAGCTCTAACTTTTGCTGGAGTAGGTAGAGGAGCCATAGCTGTTGTTGAGGTAGGTAGAGGAGGTGGTGAAATTTATTGTCGTTCCCTAGCCATTTCTTCTCTAAGAGCTTCGTTTTCTGCCTGCAATTCAGCTATCTTCTGCCTTAAAGCTCTAATGCCACCCAATGAAGAAGGTGGAGGAATATGCTTATCTTCTACTTGAAGTTTCCTCCATCTTTTAGGGGGAGATCTTTCTTCACGTTATTCTAGCTGTACCGATACCACATCTGGTACAGAGGTAGGTTTTGTCATTCTTTTGGGGTCAAGAGGTCCCCGTTTTGGAGGTGCTCGAGATTGGCCTCTTCTTCTTCCTTAAGGCATCTAGATTATTAGAAGAAATTAAGAAATATTTAGGTCACATGAGCATGCAGATAGGTATACATTAAAATGACTTGCAAATTACCAAGAAAAAGCCTATGTTCCATGGTGTCATATGTACTATGCTTAATTATAGTCTAATCTAGACTTAACCACACTCTGATACCACATTTATCACATTCCAGTCCAGGGTTGTGATGATTCTAAAGCATGGGTAGGCTTAAGGCTACCAACCATCCGTAGAACCCCTGATAATTTTTAACAATGACAATTTTTTGGCATGATCGCTGCATTTTCGTAACCTATCCTAAGATCAAAACCTGTATAAAACACTTCTAAATCATCCTTTCCCTATTATGCCTATCAGCCAACAATAATTCCAATCGTTTCAAACATGCATATAACAGACACATCAATCAACATTTTATCTATAGTCATTTCATAGTATATTATAAACTTTACACCATACAAATTATACACCATTTGCATTATACATTGTTTGTGCTATGAATCAAAATCTATATACCCTTTTTAAACTATACATTATAGAGCTTCTAGAAAAAAGACCTCAACAAAATTTCATGTTTTAGAATAATTACATTAGTCATGATGGATCCAAGCAGAAGAAGAATATGCTTGGATTTTTACTTGTCCTTGCCTTACTTTATTCTTTTGAAAAATATGAAAGAAATGAGATGAATATAAACTCAGTGAGTAGAAAATATACCGTCATGCTTGTGAGGGCTAGGTCTCTCAAGGCCAACCCACAAGAATGGTTCATAGGTACTTAAGCATGAATACTTATTTAAACATATCGCACATCATGATCAGGACAATGGATTGCAGTAATATCAATATTTGAAATGGCATGGAATCATTACATCATTCACAGAAATTATAGTTGTATAATATTCGCAACATTTGTGACTTTTGTAATATGTAACACAAATATGTAGGAATAGAGGTAGAGACTGCACGTAAACCCACCGTAACACAATCTACGTAAGACCTGACCAAGTCTTACACCTAGAGCACTCCTCCCTCCCTAGAAAGAGCCTGGATTTCACCTGCACTAGTGGGTACTATATGCACATAGTTTGATGTTTAACCCCATCAAATGAGTTTTCTGTGAATATGCCACTTAATGGGTTCAGTGAATTTCAATGGAATAAATGGGATTAAAAATATCATGATAACAATAATATCATAAGCGCATAAGCTCAAAAGAGCAATAAATATCGTAAAAAAAAAAATGATATCATGGTCATAGGCTCATGAAATCAATAGATCTAATTGAACATAATTAATCATTTATGAGAATATGGGTTCATTTGAAAGGATATAAATAACATGAAATTCAAAGTTGCATGGTAAATAAAGTACAAGTATAGTAGTATATTTATACTCACCTGAATTCTTAGGAGCTTAAAACTCTTTTATCTATCTCAATTGACTTTGAGAGTGTTCTCCTCTTTCATTCTTATCAGTTTTAATCATTCCATACATAGAAACAAAGCATATTTATCATTAGTACCCTTAATAACATATACTTAACTTAAATTGACTCAAATACTTAGATGACCCTTGTACTCTCTCTTTTTCCCACGGTTTTTATGTGAAAATTCTTATATGTAACATTTACTTACACTCATTTTCATGCTAAAATAGATTTCTAATGATCCTTGAGTCTAAATGGAAGTTGGATAGAAGTTGGCCCAATGAAGATGATATTCTGTTGAACAATGCCTCAAAACGAAGCAACCTTTAGTTTTTGCCTCATTTAACTCCCTTACACTTATCCAATTTCGGCCAAATTACTACCATAATTTAGGACACTCACAAAGCTTTTCAACCATATATTGTTTGCCCCAAAATAATTTCATTTAGTCCCTTAAAAGCCTATCAAACTGACTCCTTCTGCAGTTCAACTCTATACCTCAGCTTAAACACAAAGTTTCATATTCTCACCCAACTTAGCGTCCTATTAACATGAAAAGACCCACAAATTTTCTCATCCAAACACTTATTTGCATGCTATGTCATGATTTAATCCTTGAAAATTAAAATTAAGGTTTTACTTAAGCTTTTTGACACTAAATCCAAGTCTATTTTACCCCCAAAAACCCATCTTAAATTTCTAGCCCACATGGAATCCGAATTTTCCATGACTGATATAAGAAAATTTCACTACAAAAGTAAGAAATCAAGCTTGGAAAGGATTATTTACCTTTTAGATGCTTCAAATCCGACCAAGAACCGAAAAAAATGGAGTTGGATTGGCTAAAAGATTTTCCTCCTTTCTCCTACCCGTCTGCTGACTTCTCTCTCTCTCTCTCTCTTTTTTTTTTTTTTTTTTTGTTATTGGTTTTTTCTAGATTTTTCCACTCTTTTATACTAAAATAAACTTTTAAATTTGCACTTAAATCCTCTTAATCTTGGTCTTTTATGTTTTAGCCCTTAAGGTTAAAAAATCTTTGCATTTAGATCCTAAAAGCTTTTGAAACTTTGAAATTTTCATATTTAATCAACCCTTAAACATTTATACTTAATTATAAATAAGTCTTAACCTAAATTACTTTACTCATTGGGTATATTAAAAATATTGAGTGTTACATAATCAATATTATATTAGTAATTGGATGTTAGAGTCCAAAATTTAGTTAATATTTATAATATTTAAAATTATGTTTGACATCAAATTTATAATTTTTTTAACATTAAAATTAGTTTTTCCTTTAAAAAAAAATATTCTCAACATGTAGTATTATTAATCGTATTTATTATTTTAACAGAGTCCACATAATTAAACTCATTTGTATTCATTATTTTCCACTTTGTTTGATTGAAGATAGATGATTTCTTTTTAGATATTTACTATAAAGGGGCTACTTTCATGAGTCATAACTTAAACATTCATGATAAACTTTAATAGATTAACATCTAAATTAAATCATCAGTCATCTGGGTCTAGATATACATGACTGTGACTTGTTTCTCTTTGTTTGTTTTCTAGGTGGGAGATATTTTAAGAAAATAATTAAGGTAACATATCTGTGAATATTTATTAAAGTGACTAGAAGATATTATGTCTAAACAAGATTATATTTTTGCAATCACATTTCTTGTACTATTTGTTCCTTTTTCATTCATTTCTATTGATGAACTAGAGCTCCCAAAATACAAATAAAAGGATATAGATAATTAAGAAGTATAATATATATAATTATAATGGATACTTTTAGTAATATTAAAGGTTATAAAAATTTAATAGAACATATTGCTTATTCTTTTAAAATTTAAAACTTTTATAAATTCTCTTATAACTATATTATAATTATATATATTGATTCTTTTTATATATATAGAGGCAAATTCTAGCATACACCTAGGTATGCATACATTTGAAAAATATATATATGATTGTATTTTAAAATTTGTGATTGTAGTTTATTATATATTATTACAATTAAACATGGGTGATTACAATCAATTAATATGATTACATTTACTGATTTATTGATTGTAATCACATTTACTAATTATAATAAAACATATTTAGTTGTAATTACATATAACAAATTACAATAATACATTTTATAATACAATCATATATATATATTTTTGTCAAATGTATACATACCCAAGTATACCCAAGGGGACCCCACTTATATATAATCCAGATTTTTTAAAGAAAATAAAATCCAGATTAAAGACTAAAGATTGTCTAGAATCCAAGCCGTGCATGCATTTTCCACTTCCCAATTTCCAACTATTTTATAAACAAAAATAGATTCCTCTGCTTTTTCTACCTAATATATATAATCTAGATTTTATTTACTTCAAAAAAATCTGGATTAGAGCCATGCATGCATGTTCCACGTTTCATTTTCCAACTATTTTATGAATAAAATAGATTCCTCTACTTTTTCTACCTAATATAATTTGGATTTTACTTACTTTAAAAAAAATTGGGATTATATACATATATATACGTACATATATATATATATATATATATATATATGAAAATTGATGGAGAAGGAGGATTAAATTAAGAAAAAACTATCCACTTTTTTTATAGTAGGGTAAGGGGGATTTTCTTTTTTCTTTTTAAATAATGATGGGGAATGGGGAATGAAATTCATAGAAAACTACCCACATATTTGACAATGGTGAAATTAAATTAAAAGAAAAAATTATCCGCACTTTATATTTTAGGATAAGAGTGGGATTTGAAACCACCACTGCTAATTTTGTTAATTAGTGTTTAAACCTAAAAATCTTATCATTATATAGAATATGAAAACTAAATAAGTTTTATGGACTTTGCAAAGATATGATCATGATAGCAGGCAATATTGAAGTGTACATTCAAGTTGCATGCATGGTTTGCTTCCTCTTTGTGATGGAGGTCCAAATCGTATCTTACTCACAAATATAAATATATATATATATATATATATTAAAAAAAGTATAAAAAGACTTATTTCTCATGTTGTAGTTATACGAGCAAAAACAAAACAAAAAAAATTGAGAAGTCTCTAACATTTTGGGGTTTGTTTTTCAGTAAAAAGGAAAAAAAATAAAAAGAAAAACAAATAGCTAAGTGATTTTGAAAATATTATAAGAACAATGGAAATTGAAGTAGGGTAATAGTAAATCCCCTCCCACCTAATTTTACAACTACCCAAGGCTGTGTTTGGCATATACTACTAACAGGGGAAGAACTTGTATTATAATCCCATACTAAACGGTCAAGATATCTAATAAATAGGGTTTGAAAGTATTTGTAACAATTTGATCAAGTAGATATATTGTTTGACAGAACCCAACCCAGACTTTTTCTAATTTCTTATCTGGAGGGTCTTGCCGGGCACTCTAACGGACTTTTCACAATTCGATTTGTCAGAATGGAGAGATTCGCGAAGCGAACCCCTTATTCTTTCCTGATTTTCTTAACTTACTTCAATTGTACTCTTTACTTTTGTAAATAAATTGGGTGGATAACATTTTTCGCGATTTTATTTTTAAAACGATTTTATAAAAATTTCAGCAGCATAATGATTGCATTTTGAAGGTTTCCAAAATTTTTATTTGCAATAAAATATATTTCGACTATATATTCATTTCCTCCCAACTTTGTTTATCCAGAAACATACATTTTCATCACAATCCAACTTCTTCCACAAATAAATATGCATTTTAAAAATCAATCCATAAAGTGCACAAACCATAACTGACCATGAAACTTTCATATCATAAAAGTATTTATAACTAGTTACATTACAAAATACATTATCACAAGTTTCCACATGGTCGTTCAAAATATAAAACATTATAAATAATTAGTATTGTTTCGGTTGCACAAAAACCCAAAACGATTGATATCATGCATCCTTTTTAAGTTTATGCCCACCTATTACGATGAAGTATTTCTTCGACTTCGACTTTGATTTTTCTTTTACTTTTTCCTTGTAGGTACCTGTGGAGGTTTTATACAATATAACAAAACAACAATATGAATTTAAAACAATCACTACTGTTATGCCTATTTTTTGGGACAGCAAAAATGGGCTGGTAAAAGCCCATAAAACCAATCCAATAAACTGACCCAGCTCGCAGGTCTCAGCTAGCTCAGCAGCTCGCAGCTCGCAGCTCTCCAGCTCGCAGGTCGCAGCTCTCAGCTAACTCAGCATTCAGCTCTCAGCTAGCTCTCAGCTCGCAGGTCTCAGCTAGCTCGCAGCTCGCAGCTCGTAGCTCGCAGCTAGCTCCCAGCTCGCAGGTCGCAGCTCTCAGCTAGCTCGCAGCTCGCAGCTCTCATCTAGCTCCCAGCTCTCAGGTCGCAGCTCTCAGCTAGCTCAGCATTCAGCTCTCAGCTAGCTCGTCAGCATTACTCAACTCACTTTATGTGCAGCTTGTTACTTAGAGCGCAATTAATGCAGTATCTCCCAAAACAGACAGTTACCTAATCAAATAATGATTCTCTCTCCAGATATGGAAGTTAATGCAAATTCAAATTCAAGTCAACATTATCTCGGATTTTAAGGAGCAGTTTCCTGATATTGTTCCAACCGAATAGGAATTGTAATTAATTTATGATTCCCTTCCTGATTTTTCTGATTTTATTTAAATCATTAGGAAAGTGTAATTAATGATTCTCTTCCTATTTCATTATTTCCTGAATTGTAACGGTACTTCCCCTATAAATAGGGGTTAAAACCATTGTAAAAGACAGGCATGAATAACATACTGTCACTCTGCAGAATTTGAGAGAAAGACAGTCGTGGACGTAGGCTCTTTATTGCTGAACCACGTTAAAAGTGCTTGGTCTCCTTGTTTGGTTCTTGATCCTTTATTATTCTTTTCTAGATTTCTGTGTTTTCTTACATTGATTGCAGGTATTGGGCATTGATTACTCGTCGACTGAAAATCAACGTCGACATTTTGGCGCTAGAAGGAGGGCCCAGACTGCAATCTGTTCTATTTCAAGTTTTCAACTTTCAGACATGGCAAGAACCAAACAAACTAAATACATAGGCTCACAGGCTGATCAAGCAGAGAGCCAGACCAGTCAGCATCAGCGCGACATGCAGCAGATGGAGGACGCACCCATACATGCAGCAGGCCTATCGTATGGTCAGGCAGTAGGTGCTGCAACAGGCATGCCACCCTTACCCCCTCGCCAATCTGTTCCAGGCGCTCCAATTGAGGTGCAACAAGCGTGGTACCAAAGGCAGGAAGCGTTGGAGCTCACAGTTCGACAACTCGTAGATGCTGTCAATTCGTTAGTGAAGGCTCAGGCGCAAAACGCGCCCAGAGATGAGGTTGAGGCTCAAAGGCAGGAATTTCTGCAGCATGGAATGCAAGGTCCAGAAAGGCCAGTTAGAGAGGTGCAGCTACCTGCTGGCTCAGCTCGTTCCTCTAATGTGTGTTCTAGAGCCGGAGGTCGCCCTGTTCGCGATGAAAGAGAAGTTGCACGCCCTGCAAGCCTGATGATAAGGGTAAGCCAGGATGGAAGCAGGCGAGTAGAAGCTGGTTATGATAGAGCCCAAACTGAAGCTCAGTACGCAAACGAGGTGGAGGAGCTTCTTCAAAGGGTCCAACAGCTTGAGGCTCGACCTGATGCTCAACGCCAGCGTGAGCACTACGGACAGAGGACTCCGTTTACAAGGGAGATTGAAACGCAGCCTCTCCCTCACAGATTCAAGGTACCAAGCATTCAGCAATACAAGGGTGATACCGACCCTTATGATCACCTCGATGCCTTTAATGTCCAGATGGATTTACAGACGTCCAATCCCTTAGTGAAATGTCGTGTTTTCCCGGCCACCTTGGGCGACGTTCCACGAACTTGGTTCAAAAGTCTTCCAGCTAGCAGTATAGGTAGTTGGGAGGAATGTCAACAAAAATTCATCAGTCAGTACCGGGCTCTGAAGAGGCAGCTCGCATCGCCTTGTCACCTCGCTACAATCTTTCAACAACAGAACGAGTCCTTGAAGGACTACATTACCAGGTTCAGACATGAGGTCACTAATGTGGAGAATCCCTCAGATGAAAGCATCCTAACTGTAATCTCAGCTGGGCTTCACAAGGATGGGAAACTCTACGAGAGTATTTACAAATCTCCAGTAAGAGACTTGGGCGAGTTTTACGAGCGAGCTGCCAAGGAAGTTAGATGGGAGGAAACCTTCAGCCCCAAAAAATCTAACCAAACGGATGAATTGGGCAGTTCCAACCAGCTGAAGAAAAGAAGCAATGGGGAGAATGGAGGTCAGAATAATGATGCAAACAGTCAGGTCGCTAAGAAAGCTAAGAATGAACCCAGAAATGAGCGACCTCAGCATCAGGGTCGTCATGATACCTATAGCGCCCTATCAGATACACAAGATAAGATATTTGCAACAAAGAGAGAAAGGGAGGACTTTGGGAAACCCAATCCCATGAAGACTCCTGCCAGGTTCAGAAACAAGAGCAGGTTTTGTGACTATCATGACGAATTCGGGCACAATACTTCACAATGCCGGGAGTTAAAGGACGTCATTGAGGACTTAGTCAAAAAAGGCCGTTTGAGAGATTATGTGATTCAACCAGCAAGTTCGCGACCTCAATAGCCTTTATAGCCAGTATAATTGCAGCCCCAATGAGGTCCTAAAAGAGATATAAAACTCACAATACATTCATATCGCAGTTGCAGCCAATAGGTGATGTCTCTAACTTGTAATTCAATATCTAAAATTAATAAAAGTTATGAATTTCCTTTGTTATGGCCAGCGACCTCTCCACCAATAAACTGTTAGCTGAGGTTTTAACCCTCTGGACAGCTCCATAAATTTAGCTGTTAGCTGAGGTTTTAACCCTCTGGACAGCTCAATAAATTTAGCTGTTAGCTGAGGTCTCAACCCTCTGGACAGCTCTATTAAATATGCTGTTAGCTGAGGTTTTAACCCTCTGGACAGCTCCATAAATTTAGCTGTTAGCTGAGGTTTTAACCCTCTGGACAGCTCAATTAAATATGCTGTTAGCTGAGGTTTTAACCCTTTGGACAGCTCAATAAATTTAGCTGTTAGCTGAGGTCTCAACCCTCTGGACAGCTCTATTAAATATGCTGTTAGCTGAGGTTTTAACCCTCTGGACGGCTCCATAAATTTAGCTGTTAGCTGAGGTCTTAACCCTCTGGACAGCTCCATAAATTTAGCTATTAGCTGAGGTCTCAACCCTCTGAACAGCTCTACTCAACAATCTCAACTAGCTACTCAGCAGCTTCAGCTCGCTGCTCAGCAGCTTCAGCTAGCTACTCAGCGATTTCAGTTAGCTGCTCAACAGCTTCAGCTAGCTGCTCAACAGCTTCAGCTAGCTACTCAGCAATTTCAGCTAGCTACTCAGCAGCTTCAGCTAGCTACTCAACAGCTTCAGCTAGCTACTCAGCAGCTTCAGCTAGCTACTCAGCAATTTCAGCTAGCTACTCAGCAGCTTCAGCTAGCTACTCAGCAATTTCAGCTAGCTATTCAGCAACTTCAACTCGCTACTCAGCATTCATCAACCTGACTCAAAGGACTTGCTCTATTCTTTATGATCTCTCAAACTCCACTATCGTGAACGAGAGCTTGTCAGACAACTTGTTCAACTCTTTCTTCTCCTCGGAGACTTGAACCTCTAATCGTTTCATCGCACTTATAGTGATCTGAAATGCAACAAATAAACACTTGACCAAGAATAGTCTCCATGAGTCAAGTAATGGGAAAGAACCTGAAAAGGCAACATAGTAGATAGTAACACATTGGCTTTTACCAGCGGACTTTAGCTCTCAGTCCGAAGATCGCACTAAGAGCTGGGGGGCTTATGTTATGCCTATTTTTTGGGACAGCAAAAATGGGCTGGTAAAAGCCCATAAAACCAATCCAATAAACTGACCCAGCTCGCAAGTCTCAACTAGCTCCCAGCTCGTAGCTCGCAGCTCGCAGCTAGCTCCCAGCTCGCAGGTCGCAGCTCTCAGCTAACTCAGCATTCAGCTCTCAGCTAGCTCGCAGCTCGCAGCTCGCAGCTCTCAGCTAGCTCCCAGCTCGCAGGTCTCAGCTAGCTCGCAGCTCGCAGCTCGCAGCTAGCTCTCAGCTCGCAGCTCGCAGCTCTCAGCTAGCTCAGCATTCAGCTCTTAGCTAGCTCGCAGCTCGCAGCTCTCAGCTAGCTCCCAGCTCGCAGGTCGCAGCTCTCAGCTAGCTCAGCATTCAGCTCTCAGCTAGCTCGTCAGCATTACTCAACTCACTTTATGTGCAACTTGTTACTTAGAGCGCAATTAATGCAGTATCTCCCAAAACAGACAGTTACCTAATCAAATAATGATTCTCTCTCCAGATATGGAAGTTAATGCATATTCAAATTCAAGTCAACATTATCTCGGATTTTAAGGAGCAGTTTCCTGATATTGTTCCAACCGAATAGGAATTGTAATTAATTTATGATTCCCTTCCTGATTTTTCTGATTTTATTTAAATCATTAGGAAAGTGTAATTAATGATTCTCTTCCTATTTCATTATTTCCTGAATTGTAACGGTACTTCCCCTATAAATAGGGGTTAAAACCATTGTAAAAGACAGGCATGAATAACATACTGTCACTCTGCAGAATTTGAGAGAAAGACAGTCGTGGACGTAGGCTCTTTATTGCTGAACCACGTTAAAAGTGCTTGGTCTCCTTGTTTGGTTCTTGATCCTTTATTATTCTTTTCTAGATTTCTGTGTTTTCTTACATTGATTGTAGGTATTGGGCATTGATTACTCGTCGACTGAAAATCAACGTCGACAACTACCATTAGAAATTTACAATTAATCGCTTATAAACTTGTTGAAAATCAGAACCTATTCAAAATTATAAAGCTTTTTGTGAAATTCTTTTATTTTGAAAGTCACCATTCGTATTCCCCAATTGCTAGGTCACGAGGCGACTTAGGGGACACCAACCGTGACATTTCTAATACTTCTCAGCAACCACGTGTGGAATTTTCTGCATCGCAAATCGTGGTGTGAGCTACTATATAGACTTGGCGTCTGTATGCGGAATTTACTACATCGTAAACATAGCGCAAAGCACTATATCAAATCTAAGCACTAGATTGCGGAATTTTCTACATCGCAATATGTAGTGCTATGCTAAACTGTAACTCTGAGCGACTATGAGTGGAATTTTTTGCGTCGCTACGTAGTGCTAGATATTTTGAGATATTAAGAGTATACGAATGGCTTTGAAAACTTCTTTTTCTTATTAAGTGCTTTAAGCACCAAAACTTCTTTTTCTTTGAATTTCTTTTCTAAGTGCATGAAGCACTAATTAACCCATATTTTGAAACTTTTAAACTTAAAGCTTTTAAGCTCACTTTCTCAAGGATCTTTTACTTTCAAAACACCTTGAACACATATTAGCTTTATACAAAAATCTTTTTGAGAATAAATAAAATTACAATAACCAACACAATTGAATACAATGTGAGTTAGTATACTTACCTCACATTCATGCTCGCTAACGAGCTTTAATGGGTCTCCCTCACTCCGCTAGCTTGCTCTGAACTTACACATCACATTCTCATTCAAACTTTGTTAGAATGAACTTCATTGAACTACAATTGAAACTTTAAATACAATTAACTTTATTAAGATCGTTTTAGATTATAATTTTCCCACCTAGTTTCTAACTTAACCGAGGCCTTCAAATTTTGATTTCTTTGTAAAAGTTTCACTTTTAGACCCCTAAGAACATCCCCATATGGTCCATATAATTTTTGAAGGCCCATAATGGAAAATAAAAAATTTAAGCCTCTTTTGACACCCTAAAACAGAATGTGATGCACAGCTCTGCTCGGGGCTCCGTTTTCTTTTGTTCATTTTCCTACGGTCATTTTATCTCACATTCTAATCACCCATAAAATTTCATCGAAAAATTCTATCGTTTGCTATGTCAAATCTAAGAAAAACACTTTTTTTCGGGTACTTTTTGATGCACGTTTTCGCATCGGACAAGCAATGATGATTTTTCTTTCATATCTAAAGTTTTTTTTACCTAATTATTATCAAATATATTTATTCCAAGCATCAAATAATGCATTTATATAGTTATCTCACTTAACGACTCTTTAACGAAACTATTTTGAGCATAACTTGTGCACTTTTTATCGAAATCGTTCCCTTCCAAAACCTATGTTTTTCTATGACTTCTAGGCATGATTTGAGGTCTAGAACAACCCTAAATAAGTCATACTTGTGCAGGTCATCTCTGTCCAATTGTTTGAGCTCGGGATTTCCAAATTGCCCAAAATTACTCATTTGACAATCCTATCACTTCTATGTGCTTTCCTAACCTTAATTATACTTAAATTTGAGTTCAAATCAATTAAAACTCAGAGGTTATCTACTGCCCTTTATGGCCATCACACACACACATACACATCAAAGTGTAAAGCTCTTCACTTTTATAAGTTAATTTCTCTCAAACCTTTTATCAAACAACTAGTCTACAATCTTTTTAACACTTTATGACTTTAAATCTTACTTTAAAGTTTGATAACCATAAACCCTAGCCTATCATTCACACACAATAACATATCATCTAAGTTTACATAACACCCATTTAAGGTTCTATACAAATTTTAAGTGTAAATCACCCAATACAACATACTACAACAACAAGACTATCAACATAGCCATACTACTCCAAGTTCATGCTTTTACTCATTCAAAACCACTTTCAACTCAAGCAAAACTATGAGATTTACCATTATCTTGCTTGGGTTGTGTGGTTCTAACTTAGAGACACTTTAGATGGGTGATTGGAGACTTAAAAATTGCTTGATCTTCCACTTTTCTCACTTGGTCTCTTCTTGCCGTCCAAGCTCTTCACTCTCTCCCTCTCCTTTTTGTTTTTCACGGCACCCACTCTCACTCTCTAAGCATCTCATGGCAATTGCTTCTTCCTTCTCAAAAATTTGTCTAAGTGTCTCTTATATGTATCATTAACATTTCCTAGAATAACTTTCATGTCCCTTTGACTTGTTGACCATTACTAATTTCTTATTTTAATCAATCAGTAATTATCTATTACTTATGGACATTTGTGTAATAAAATTCTTAATTTTGAACTTGTCCACATCGTTAATTATATATTATCTCTTATTTGTAAAAGTACAATTTTACCCTTATTCCACTTTATTCTCCTTAAACCAAATCGTGTGATTCAATAATTTCTATTAATTCTTCAATATTCCAGATTAATTTAAAGTTGGCAAGATTCATCATTTTCACTTCCTAATCTAGTTTTTAACACTAGAAAGTTAAAATCGAGACTATGGGTTTACATTGTTGGTTAAATTTCACGAACGCAACTACAAAATTTGGGGGGGGGGGGGGGTGCGGGTGTTATGAGTGGGCATTGGAGAGTTCATAGATCTAATTAAATTGGGTAAACAAGATAATCTTTGCTATGAATTATTAGAAAAAAATTCTATTGGATTCCGATTTTACTTGATCTTCTATTTCTGGTCTGAAACCAATAATCATAGTGGAAAAGGAGAGAAGAAACCCCATACTACACAAATTTGAGAATGCTCATATGTTTATTTTAATTTTCGTGTATCAAGTGTTTGGCTTATATCACTATAAATGATTAAAACAGTAAATAGGGTCCAAGAGTAATTGGCACAACTGGATAGAGTAGATATTATTGTAGGTTTCACATATGTGCTCGTTTGTATAATCATAGATAGCAAACAAAATTTAAGATTAATTGTAACAGTAAATCAAATAGATATATTTGTTGTGAATTTTTGGAACACAATAGTTATGCGTTCATGGTTTATTTGTGAGTTACAAGATTTACAAATGTTACAATTACTGATGGGTCTAGAATTTAATCCTGATGGAAATGTGAGGTAGAATTTTGGAGAAAAGAAAGGGTAATTCCAAGAAATTAAAGTGTTGGTGGGCTGAGTAGTAGTGATTGTTCCCTCTTCATTGCAAAAAAAAAGAAAACAAAATTGACGGTGGGTTTATTATAGTGGAAAAAATTGAAACATGATATATGAACGGGTGACTAGTGTGAGCCAAACTAAAAATGGAAAATGAAGCATTAAAGAGGCTTATCTCAACCCCATCATAGCTTTCCAAAATTGGAAAACTCTCTCTAACCACCACCTCTCATGCATAGGATAGCAATGGTTTGTCATTTTTTAATGGGTTAGTTGGACCACCAGAGGAAAAAACAGGAAAAGAAAAAAATGATGCACCAATGCTCTCTAATCCAATGCTTGCTATGATTACTCAAATTTCTCTTTTACCTTTTCTCAATTTTCAACTCTCTTAACGGGCAGGTGAACTTATCTCACAGTTACAGGTGAACCATTGTAGTTGGTGTGTGTGAACTTGTTATGCTGGATGTTTCTGAGCAATGCCTACAATATTAATCCTGTTTGTTCCTTATAAATCGGTGCCGTTTGATTAGAGAACAGTTTTTGCACACTATAATGCCCACAATTGACACAACACATATTGTCATTGAAATAAAGTCAGTGATAGAGAGTAGTATCTTTTTCCACAATGGGTTGTGACCAAGGTTTACACCCAAAAAAAGCGGCTTCACTATCATATTTCTAGGTATCCATTCATATTTCTTGGGATTGTCATTAATGTTGAGAAGTTTTGGGGATACGAAATATAAAAGAAATAAGGAGTGTGTTTCATGAATAAGGAGCTCAAAGGATTAAGGTTCCTCACTGAACTTGTTGATTTTACGGTACATAACATAACTATGATTTTTAATTGAATACGATAGTACTTTTCACCTCACATTTTTATTCGGAGGGACAATTACATTGAAACAAAAGATTACAAAATTAACTGCCACTATAACTTTTTAAAGGAAATTATTTATAAAAAAAAATGAGCTACTGCTATTGACCATCAAATAGTTATGTCATTAATTGTCATTGTTTTTTGATGTTGTACTGCCTTGTATTTAAGATAAATGACTTGGAAGTTTTGATTTTATAGAAATGTTTAATGCTCACCTTCAGAAGCATTTCTTTTGTGATTCTATTATAGAAAGAGCTCCATTATTCTAGTTGTTGTTGAAATTTGCAGTGTGTTCTCTATGAATTTCACATCCAGATGTGTTGTAATGCATGTTTAGTAAAGATTGCAATCCATGTTCTTGAGAAGCTTGAGGTGTATGTGTGTGTGTGTGTGTGTGTTTTTTTTTTTTTTCCTCCCTTAATTCATCTAGCATATTTTCTTATGCAATTGCCAAAGTTGCAGTGCAAGTTATCCCATTTTAACTAGTCTGGTTTTCGATTCACGTATAAAGTTAATGTACTTCGAGTGTTGAACTGAATTCGTATAAAGTTGTTAGAAGTTGAATTGTTTTCGAATGTCAGTGGTTAAGCTAATTTTTTATTTTCATTTGTTTTTCTAGTTTTTTGCTTTAATGCTTTTATTTTCCATGTACATGCGATAAATTTTTCCATTTATGGGTTTTGGTTCTTGAAGAAGTTTACCAGCGTAAAATACAAAGTGTAATTTTCGAAAGGCTTTCAACCAAGAACTTAATTCTTAATTTCTGAATATTTCCATTCCGACTTGATCTCCTTTATTTTTTATTCCCAATTAGTAAATGCGCCCTAAGTTGAATTAAAAGAAAAAAAAAAAAAATTGATTCCTTGGAATTTAAGTTTCCTTTCAATCAAGAATTTAATTTCTTATTTGTGAATCTTTCCAATAGAACTCATTTTCCTTTGATTTTCATTTTCGATTAGTAAATGTGCTGTAAGTTGCATTTTGAAAAGAAATTTAGAAAAGAGAACTTAATTTCTAGATGGATATAAAAAAAAAAATAAGTTTCCTTACAATGAAGAACTTAATTGTTGATTTGATAATAATTCCAACGGAACTTGATTTCTTTTGATTTTCATTCTTAATTAGTAAATGTACACTAAGTAAAATTTGGAAAGAGAGTTTGAAAAGAAAGCTTGATTCCTTGGATGGAAAGAGTAAAAAAAAAGGACATATTTACTAATTACGAATCATTGGCAGTGATTAATTCTTATTTCGTGTATGTTTGCTAAAAATTATTAGGTATCAAATATTGATACATGGACCCTACACACAATCATAAAATAAATTTTCTTTGGAAAGAAAACTTAATTCGCATATCTCACCCGAGAAATCAAGTTCCCTTTTTTTATTCTCTTTCCAATGGAACTTGATTTATTTTGATTTTATTCTGGACTAGTAAATGTGCCTTAAGTTTCCTTTCAACCAAGAACTTAATTATTGATTTATGGAATATACTCAGATTTTAATAAAATTTATTCAAATCTAGATTTTTAAAATTCTTTAAATTGTAATGAAAGCTTAAATTGAATACATCCCCCTAATCAATCTATTTCCATAATTATTGCATTGCATAATATTGTAGAAAAGGCAATAAGTGGCTAGCATATTATACCATACCATACACACACACACGCACAAAAAATACTTTTAAAATTCTTTAAATTGTAATGAAAGCGTAAATTGAACATGTCCCCCTAATCAATCTATTTCCATAATTATTGCATTGCATAATATTGTAGAAAAGGCAATAAGTGGCTAGCATATTATACCATACCATACACACACACGCACAAAAAATACTTTTAAAATTCTTTAAATTGTAATGAAAGCGTAAATTGAATACGTCCCCCTAATCAATCTATTTCCATAATTATTTCATTGCATAATATTGCAAGAAAGGCAATAAGTGGCTGACATATTATACTATACCATATACACACACACACACACACAAATTCTTATATATAAATAATAAACATGTAAATCTCATGACGACCGTAAAACAAAAATAATTTATCCATCATGCTTGCGACTAAGAAGAACTTTGTTCTTGTAGCTCTCTTTTGTCTTCTCTTTGTTAATCAGCTACAATTTCATCAATGTAAGTCTTCAAACCTGTTGCATGTACATCCTTTTCATTACAATTTGGATAAAATCATTTGCATAAATATGAGTTAAAAGTCATCAATTGATCGATATGACTATTAAAATTTTATTATTCATCATGTTTGCAACTATATACAATTTCTTGCTTGTGAGTCTCTTTTATTAACTGTAAGTTTTATTAATCTGAGTCTACAAACATGTTGCATATACATTTTTTCTGTTACAATTCCAATAAAATTTTTTCAACAAATATGAACTGAAAGTCATCTTTTCCGATGTCAATGTTAAATTTTATTGTTTAATCCATAAGCAATATTGTCCTTAAAAAAGGGTTAGACTAGAATAAGTTAAAATCTTGACTTAAAAAATTGACTTCAGCATTTATCTGACCATTTTTTCTTAATCCAAGGGTGAAAGAAGTGAATGATTTCAAAATTAATAACCATAGGATTGAGAGAAAGGGAACAGATAAATGTTGAAGTTAGTTTTCTTAAGTCAGGATTTTAAGTTATTTTAACTTAACCCTTAAAATAATTAGAAGTTAAATAGAATCTTTCAATATTTCTAAATATAATGATATTGAATTTGACCAGAAAAAGAGTCAGTTTCAATTATTTTGTCAACTCTATCTCACTCTTTTCTTCTAATTTGTCTTTTTTTTTTTATGGTTAATTTTTCTCATAAACAGGTCGAGTGAATATTGGTGATAGCAAAATTCAATTCAATCTAACAAAATGTGTCAAACGTTCATTATTTATAATCCAATGGTGCTGCGTTCGTGGTCCGGTGATAGGAAAATGTTATGATTCCCGAGACCTTTGCCGTCAGGCTTGTTGTCCATGCGATAATTAAATTTCTATGTTACTAAATTGTGCATTACTTTTACTATCAATTACAAATAAAGCACAGTTTAAAGTTGCGCAAACCTCCCTTATTGTTACTTTCCTTTAAAAAAATAAAAAAAAATCTTATTGTTACTTTTCATCAGTTAAAGGCTAGCTAGGATAATGGTTAACAGGCAAAAATGTCAATTTCTCACTCAATCTATTAATAATATATAAGGTTAAATAAAAAAAGTACTCCATCTTTTAGTTAAAAAAATGAGGAGACCTTGAAAAAAAAAGAAAATGTAATTATTAAGTTAAATTACTAGTAATAACATTTAGTACTGTTTCAAAAAATAACATTTATTACTAGATAATTTTAACTTAATAATATTTGTAATTATTTTGTAAGGAAAAAATTATTTTTATCTCTAAGTGATATGAAATTATAAATCTTTTACTAATTTTTATACTTTCGACTTGTTCAGATTGACCGAACTTTTGATAGTTAAAGGTGACAAAAAATATAAGTTAACTATTTACTCTTTATATTAAATTATTGATGAATAAATTAAATTGTTTTACATTTTTCTATTGACTTTGATATTATGATTGTGATGATGATGAAGAAGTTAGGGAATGATGTTTTGGTGATGATGATGATCAAGAGATAAATTTTTGTTTGAATGATAAATGGAAAGATGAAAACTGACAAATTTCATAATTAGGTAATGAACAGCAAGATGAGAGATGAAAATTTATATTAAACTAAGTTTAAATGATGAATGAAGTGATAAAAACAATATGTTTTGGTTTTCTTTCATCTTAGTCCCTAACATATAGCGAAATATTACTTTTTTACTCACGCGTTTTGAATTCTTATCATCCCTAACATTTTAGAAATTCATCAAATTGGTTTTTTTGTTAGTTAACTGTTAGTAAAACTTAACAATTAGAAAGGTATTTTAGTCCTTCTGTTCTATTCATTATTTGGAATTAATTAAAAAGAAAAGAGAAAAACTTTAGATCTTCATTCTGTAACATGTATGAAAACTATGCCGAGGAAGGATAAAAGGAGCTTTTGTGAGGAGGAAAAAAAAAAGTGTGTTTTTTTCACTGCTATTGAGATGCACATGCTCATAGACGAACATATATACAGGTTTCAAGTAGTCCGTGTTTTGCTCTGTGGACGTCATTTGCAGTTGCACAAAAATGGCAATTGATAATGGTCGATCAACAGCTAATTTTTACCATTGAATTAAAGTCTTGCCTATCTAGAATCTGCAAAGTTTTTAATGTCTTATCGCTGGTCGGTTAGCTACCCTTGTTGAGGATCAATATTAGAAGAGTCATGTTGGATTATGATAAAGTTGGATTTCCATATTTATATTGCATGTAGCACAAGGAGAGAGATGTTGTTTTGAATGGGGATAGAATAGGGTTTTCCTTAACTTTGGTTGTATTGGGTTGAAATTTGAGTTCGAGGTCTTTTACTAGCAGAGTTTTTAACCAAAAAAAATTTTATATTTTTCCTATTTAATTAAAAAATATTTCATTTTAACAGATTGTTTGTTAATATATTTATAAAAGAGTTTTATTAACAAAAAATATAAAAAAGGTATAAGCTTGTAATGAAAAAAATGTAGTAAAAGTATGTAAAATATTATAAGAGTATTTGAGATATATTATTTTATTTATGAAAAAGATTTATAAAGATGTTTCATAGAAGTGTATATTAGAGTTTACGTTGATTTTTTAAAGAAGTATTTCAATATTTATAAGGCTTTTCTTGGAGTTATTATTATGTTGTGTAGACATTGTGAAATATACTTCCCTCTTAATACAAATAGAAAAGTTGTTCAAAATCATATGAATTAACTTTTAGTGCAAATATAAGACCTGAATCCTAATGGATCCGATGGAATTTTAAAAACATAAATGGGGCTCAAATGAATAAGTCAAGGGAGCCCAATCGTAGGGCCCAATTAAGGGGCCCAAATTTTAAATGGGCCAAATTTTTTAAAGGAGCCCAAATTGAAGACTAATGCAGCCCATTTCTTTACTAAATGCACTCATTTGTTTTAGAAATCATAATGTTGCATATTAAAGACAATTGGGCTGTGGGCTTTAAAAAAAAAATGTAATGAAATGAAATGAAAAGGCCATCCAATGATGGAAGTAAAGAGTGGGCCGAGAGAGTGTGAGAGAAAGATGTTAGTGGGTTGAGATTGTTTAAGAAGAAAATAAGTGATGGGTGTTATTTAATCATGCTTTGCATGATGAGGCACCAGACTACTGGCATAAGAAAGCGGGATCAAGAATCACAGTGGTGCCATATTGGCAGTGCCACGCCTTGCCCTTGCTTATGGGCAGGGTTCGATTCACCACAGTCACAAATTTGTGACCAATTTTCCTTCCCTTTTTGGGAAGCTTTCCTTCCTTCTAGAAGGTCTAGTTCCGAGTTGTACCATTAAGAGAACTCGGTATGAAGTATACTTGTAATATATACAAGATATATGTCAGAAAAAAAGAAGAAAGAAAGAAAAAGGGATTAAAACAGTCACACAATAATCAAAATATATACATATGCACTCATGTAAACCAAGTTCAATTAGAAGCACAACAAACACAATGACAGAGTACGGAGAGCAAACAACAAGAAGAATAAACAGCAAACAGAAGGAAGAAATAAGCAAAAGGAAAAGGGAAAAAAATAATTGAAGTAGACTTTGGCTGCTTTTGGTGTGCAATTATTTCTGTTTCAGATTCAATTTTCTAATTTGAATCAACTTGATGCATTTTTGAAGCAATACTCGGACTTGGTGAATTTCTTTGAAGTATCAATTTTTGTTGTTCTCGTAGATTACATGGAACCAAAGAGATGGCTCTTGAACACAAATTCTTGGACATTAATGGTTACCATAAGTTTAATATAAATTAGAAACGGATCTCTTTATGCTCAATGGTATGTTATGGTTCTATTTGAACGTCCTCCTTAGATATCACTAAATTAGTGAGATTTATGAGAAAGAAAATCTAATGTATTTAATTCAGTTTCATTCTTTTTGTTTTCTTGTCTAATTTATAGACAAGAACTTGCTCTATAATTGAGTAATTAACTAATGCCAACTATTAACATATGAAATGAGACAATTACAGATAACAAACGTACACTGCCTAATATCCACTCTGGTTTAGTTGGAATTGGCATATTGCAATGTATTTTGTTTCACAATCTGTTGGGTGTATGTGGTGATCTGGGTAGCATGGATGTATATGTTGCAATAATTACAGTGGTTGTTATCAATTTTACAAGAAAAATAGAATCAATTTTACATTTAAAAGAATTATTTTTTTGTTCTTTAGGAAACTTTTTTTTTTTTTTGAAATACTATATGCGGTGTAGTTGCTTTAACTTAAGTATTTATCAAACTGAATGAAGCCTTTATACCATTAGGCCACATGGGTGGTGGGTTCTTTGAGAAACTCTTGATGTGGGTTTGTAGAGTATTAGAGTGTATTACTAGGTCAAAGTATTAAATTGTTATGAACAAGCACATATTTCTTTAGAGAGTGGCTATGGTACAAACAAAAAATCTGTTTGTACCATACGAACACACTTTGGCTACCGGTTAGCAGCCAAAGTGTGTTTATGAAACTTGCAACAATCGGTTTCAACCGGTTGCTGTAGATTTAATATATTAATTTTATATAGTAAATAATAGTAATATAATAATTTATTAATTAAATAATATATCAATATAATATTTTAGAATAAAATATAATATTATAATGATATTATACGTATTTTAAGTTATTATCAATATTTTATTATACTATAATAAAAATAATAAATAAATATAATAATATTTTATAAAATATTATATTATATTATTATTTGTTAATATTGGCGAGATAGGAGAGTTTCTTGTCGTGCTAAGGTGTGACAGAAGGCTCTTTTATCACGACCAACCGTGACATAAACTTATCCCGTCACGGCCAGAGTACTAAATTATGACATCGGCATGACGTTAGAATTGTTCCCTGAATAACTCTAATGTTCATTTTAACAAGTATGTGACATCAACTTGTTCTTACTAATGCCAAAGTTGTTTTATAAATAAGTTGGACGTTTAGCATAACATTTGAAGTTGTTAAAATTGAACAAAACGAATGTATGACATCAGCATGATGTCAAAGTTGTTCCTTGAAAAACTCTAACGTCCATTTTAACAAGCATGTAACGTTAACTTGTTCCCACCAACGTCAAAGTTGTTTGTCGAACAAGTAGAACATTTAGCATAACGTCTGAAGTTATTTAAATTAAACAAAACAGGTGTATGACATCAGCATGATATCAGAGTTGTTCCCTGAACAACTCTAACGTTCATTTTAACAAGTACGTAACGTCAATTTGTTCCCAACAATTTCAAAGTTGTTTCGTAAACAAGATAGACATTTAGTGCAACGTCTAAAGTGTTCAAATTGAACAAAATTAGATGTATGACATCAACATATGTCAAAGTTGTTTTATTAACAACTTGGACATCCATTTTCACAAGTACGTAATGTTAAGTTGTTCCCGCCAACATCAAAGTTGTTAAATTAATAAGTTTAAAGTTTAGTGCAACGTATAAAGTTGTTCAAATTAAACAAAAACATATTGACATAATAAGAGAGCTCTTTGTCATGTTCAAGCACGACGTAAGGCTTTTCTATCACGGTCAACCGTGACATAAGACTCTCCCAACACGAGCGGAGTATTAAATTATGACATCAGCATGATGTTAGAGTTGTTCTAAGAACAACTCGAACGTCCATTTTAACAAGTACGTAATATAAAACCCAAAACTCCGTTATATGAAATTAATTTAATTTTTCGATAAATAGGGTTTTCGAATGGAAAGAGGGTCTGTATGAGTAATAATTTTTGAAAAACGAATTTCTTTAGATTAAAAGTCTTGATATTAATATTAGAATTAATGGAAACTAAAACGGACCGAAAATAAGTCTATTAAGAAAGATTTTAAATGATTCAAAGTTTATAGGATAAAAGAACTTTATTCAATTAGTGTCCCATATACAGTATTTGTAGAGAAATAAAATAATTTTTAGTACCCACTTGTGAAAATTTAATTTTAGTAGAATTTCGGATAGGACCGGAAATGATTTCGTTTCTAAAGTAATATAATAATTCTTTTTAGTGACCATAGGTGTTAATTGAATTTTAATAAATTTCTAGAAGTGTTAATTTAGTTCTTGAATAATTTTCGGATGGATTCGAAATGATTTTGAATACGAAATTCGAGAGAATAGAAGCATGCATGAAGGAGGACACATGGGGTGCAATTAGCAGAAGAAAGAATGTATGCTTGCCAAGTGGCAAAAATTTAAATGAAATGGTGACAAGTGTTATACATGCTTAAGGAAACAGTGACAAATGACCTTCACATGTAATATATATATATATATATATATATAGTGAAATCAAAATGGAAGAAAACAAGAGAGTGCACTCGATCTCCATTTGAAAAATGAAAGGAATGCTATTCGGCTAAGGAGAGAAGAGAAGTGTTTGACAAGTGGACGACAAGATAAGGAAATGGGTGACAAATGGCATGATCCTATAAAATATATATATAAATATATATTACAACTCAATGAAGAAAGAAAGGAAGCAATGCTCATTTGGTTTTAAAGGGTGTGTTTACCGACAGAGAAAACAAGAAGGAAAATGAGAGTTGTGTTGTTTACCGAGAGAGAGACTTGAAGTGCAGCAAATGTTGAATGATTTGAGTGCAATTTTTGAAAGAATTAAGCATATGCAAGACAGAGGAATGTAGCTCGGTCACAAAAGAGGAAGAAGGAGCTCACATTTTTTTGATAGAGTGAGCTGCATGTTCTGCTGTGAGATTCACAAAAAGACAGCAAGCTTTCTTGAACCTTGGAGAGCATTTCCAAGTGAGTTTCAAGTCCCTCAAGCTTGCATGAAAGTCTTAGGGCAAAACCCATCCATCTAGAGTTGAACTATAAAGGTAAAGATTTGGTTTTCTTGAAGATTGGTAGTGTAAATATGTAGTTTTGTGAATATATGTTTGGGCTTGAGAATTTAAGGACTCAAAAACATGGTTGATGTGTTGCATGTGAGTTTAGAGTAGAATTTGAAAGAAAATTGGTGTTGGATTGCATAAACGTCAGGGCCAAGAATGAAGTTATGTGATGCAAACTTTGATTGATTGTTTTCCATGAATTTTGATGAGTTTGTAATGTGTGTTGGTTCTGCTAAAGGGGGCTGTTGTGGTTGAAAAGTTGTTGATGATTTTACCATGAGATTTAGTGTTATTGTGATGTGATTTTTATGTGTTGAAATATGAGTTTTGATGTTGAAATGAGAAGAGAAAATTGTGTATAGCAAGCTGCCATAGATACTAAAATGTGATGGAAAGATTGCTTTGGTTAGTTTGTATGCTTTTATGGGCCATTTTGATGAAGGAAAATGCATTGATTGATAAATAGGTATTTTGCGGAAAAACTTTTTGAAATTACAAAAGTATAACGTTTTATAAATTTGTGGAGAATATGCATCATATGGTGTATGTTTGTGTGTATTTGTAATGAGTAGTATTGATTCGGATTGATGGTGCGGAAGTTGGTAAGTATTCACCCATCATAGGATAAAATAATCTAAAAACACGTTTGATGTGTTAAGATGAAATTTAGGCTTAAATCGAAGCGATTTTCATACTTGAATATTAAGGAATTCGATTGGATAATTGTGTGTGATTATTTAAAGTTGTTATGGCTTGAAAATGGATAAATTGGTATTCTTGCGCAGTGAAATTATATGTGAACACATGCATAAGTTTTAAACAGAAATTCGTTCGTATTAAAATATAGGTGAAGTGGCGAGCAAAAAGAAAGCATAGAAGAGTGGTGAAGTAAATTTGGAAGCAAGTTGTGAGTGTGGTTTATTTTCAAAGCTTTTACAATTTTTAAGTTGAATATTAATATTGCAATTGCATACTCTAGTATTTGAATTATTATAAAGCAATGCTTGATTTGATTTTTTAGGTTATCATGTTTAATTAAATTCTAGCATGACATTATATTTTATTATGAATGTATAATTCTTAAAGCCATATTGAAAGTGTATTTATTTAAAGTATTGTAATTAGCAAGTATATGATATACATACATGCATAGAAATGATTTGATGAGTTGTTTCGCAAATATTTCGATTATAAAGTTTATATTAGAAAAGAATGTTTACTAGTGAAAACTTAATGTTTTTAAGTGAATGAAAAAAAAGTTATAAATATTGAAAGAATTTTAATGCCTATGATTTACCCTAAGTCCCAAAGGTTATTGGTTGAAGTATCCTATGCGTATATGGCAGAGTGGTTAGGAGAGTCACTAACTTGGAGGGTTAAGTCAGTTGTCGCCCTCTGCACGTATAAGGTAGTGCAGATATACTGATGTTGGGAAGAATCGCGATCCCAAAGGTCCAACTGTTGGAGGGAAACGTAATCTCAAAGGTCCCGCAGTCAAGGAGAAGCGTAATCCCAGAGGTCCCACATGCGTGACTACATAAGATAGCATTCTCAAATTCCAATGACGTGTACAAGCCTAATACCATATATGTACCGTCATGTAAGGATGAGTTTTATGGGTTACTAGCCAAGGCAAGTTAAAGAGATAACAAGCACGTTGTTAGATGTAAGATTCAGAAAAGCATAAAAGTATGATTTATGATATTATTATGAGATTTCAAGCATGTAGAAATTAAAGGCTTATAGCCAGATTTTTAGTTTTTCAACAAACAGAAATAAACTATTATTAGTTTTAAAAACTATTTTGTAAGAATAGATATATTTCGAATATGAAATTTCAAGTATAAAGTTTACACATTCAATGAGTTATTACTCACCATACTTTTCTTGTTTTCATTTAAAAAAAAAAAAAAATGTCCCCGAGTGCAGGTACGAGCCAATAAGTGGAAAGAGCTCCGTCGGATGCATAGGTTGACTGAAGACGCGACGCCACTACACTGATACATTTTGAATTACCATGTACAAGTTTAATGGTTTAAGATTTATTTGCACGTTTGTAAATACTATTTTGGAGGATATCTTTTCATTGATGTTTTCGAATTATGTTTTAAAGTTTTTACAAGTATAAAATTTTTGTGTGAATTGGATGATTTTCAAAAGATTTTATGATTAGAGTTATATTTGTGGATTGCTTGTGGTAATAAGTGTGGGTCTGAGGCCTAGTAGTTAAGAATGTGAAATTTTGAAGTGCAAGAGTTTTTCTTTCATGTTTTATAAGGTGGATTTTCATAAATACAGTCATTGTGCTGCTGGATTTTCAGTAGAATCTTATTTATAAAAGTATTTAAAAAAAAAAAAAGAGTTTCTACCTACTTCTACTAAAAAAGACATTTCTAAGAGCTTGATAAGTTTTCAAGTTTAAAAAACGGTTTAGCTTCACAAGAACTTTTCAATCGGTACAGATCCTGTTTGGAAGGCCACTATGGGATTGTTGGGCAGGTTGGCTAAGTTATAAGGAAGAGGGGCCTATCAAGTTTGGTATCAAAGCCGAGATTTTAAAAGCATTACATGTTTTCTGAACATTTTTATTGCATTTTCAAATATCATGCATTACATGTCCTTTAGTATGTTTCAAGTGCAGTTAATCATGCGTCTTGTCGATCGTCCTCACACACGAAGAGCCGCAGCTGAGGCTCCACTAGCTCTACCGGAGGTAAAGGAGCAAGTTAATGAATCTGTAAATGATCCTCAACCCACCGCTCAATCTAAACCACCTATAGTAGAGTCTAAGATAGATCTGATGGAGAGATTGGCTCAAGCTATTTAGGGCTTGAGACCGTATGCATTGAGTGCCAGCGTAGAGAGGGCGTGGAAACTAGGTGCCGACGTTTTTGACAGATCAGAAGGCTTGGAGGTAGTGACCGAGTGGCTAGATAGCACTGAGAGAGTGCTAGAATAGATGAAGTATATCGATCAGCAGAAAGTATCCATTGCCTCTTTTCTTCTAAAGGCATATGCTAGAGATTGGTGGGATTCGATAAAGAAGAGAGCAACTGTAACAATTACTTGGGAAAAGTTTAAAGAAGACTTCAATGAAAAGTTCTACCTCAGGGTGTACAAGGATGCCAAGATTGAAGAATTTTACAGATTGGTGTAGGGTGATACGATTGTAGAAGAATATGAGAAGAAGTTCATCGAGCTATCCCGAGTGGCACCGTTCATAGTTGATAATGAATTTAATAAGTGCCGCAAGTTCAAACAAGGCCTGAATTCGAAGATCAAAACATATGTTATAGCCGTGGAGCATAGAGAATATAAGCGGTTAGTAGAGGCAACTTTGAGGGTGGAAAGGATAGTGATAGGTGACAGAGAGCAAGTACAGAAGTCAAAGTGTAGCCAGAGATCTAGATCGTATTCAGGGGTTCCAGTAAAGCCCCGGGACTTGAGATAAATCTAGATGGACTAGCAGCAAGCAGTAGAGTCACAGAGCAACATCAAGTCAGGGTTCCGTGAGACCTCCATCAGGATCCCAGGGCAAGAGTGGTGCCCAGATTAGGCCAGGGATATGTAAGAAATGCGGAAGATTACACTTAGGAGAATGTCGAGTGAATATCACAGGTTGCTACCATTATGGTAAGTAGGGACATTTCATGAAAGATTTCCCATAAAGAGCAGTTGCAATCAATAATGGGTCGAGATCAGCCACCCAGGGATAAACTAACACAGGTCAGTCGTAGGATAGGAGAGATCCATAGATGAAAGGACCAGGGACTTCTATTCAACCTGCCAGAGGTTCTGACAGAGGTGCCCCATCTAGAGAGCAATTAGGGAGGCCACGTACTTAAGCTAGGGTGTTCACAGTGACAAAGTAGGATACAGAGGCGACACCCGAGGTGGCGACAGGTACGATGACCGTTTTTGGTTTAGATACTTATGCTTTAATAGACCCCAGGGCTACATACTCTTTTGTTTCTAAAAATTTTGCTAGACATGTTAATGTAAAGTTAGAGCCTTTAGAGTGCGTTATGCTAGTAGCTACTCTCACTGGAGATACTTTAGTAGCGGAGAGTGTTTATAGAGATTGTGACATAGTGATTGGGGGTTAAGTTAGTGGATAAGGGTTTTGTAAGGCTGAGTGTTTAGGGAGCACTAGTGTTATTTGTGAAGAAGAATGATGAGAGCATAAGGTTGTGTATCGATTACAGAGAGTTGAATAAGGAGACTGTATGAAACCAATACCCTCTTCCGAGGATTGATGACTTGTTTGATCAACTTCAAGGAGCAAAGGTGTTTTCCAAGATAAATCTAAGGTTAGGATACCACCAATTAAAGATTAAGGGTGATGAGTTCCCAAGATAGCTTTCCAAACACACTATGGACACTATGAGTTCCTGGTTATGCCTTTTGGGTAAACCAATACTCCAGCAACCTTCATGAGTCTAATGAACAGAATATTCCATGACTTCTTAGACAAGTTCGTAATAGTGATCATAGATAACATCTTAGTGTACTCAGGTAGTAAAGAAGAGCATGCTAAACATCCGAGGATAGTTTGCAGACGTTGAAGGAGCGATAAATTTATGCCAAGTTCAGCAAATATCAGTTTTAGTTGGATAAAGTTACATTTTTGGGACATGTGGTATTAGCTGATGGTATTAGTGTTGACCCTCAGAAGATAAAAGTAATTGTAAATTGGAAGCCATCAACTACTGTGACAAAGGTGAAAAGTTTCTTAGGGTTGGTAGGGTATTACAGGAAGTTTGTCGAAGGATTTTCCAAGATTGTCATCCCATTGACGAAACTCACAAGAAAAGAAACTAAGTTTGAGTGGATAGATGCTTGTCAGAGGAGCTTTGATGAATTGAAGGCAAAGTTGACTACAACTTCTGTTCTCTCGCTTCCTTCAGGAATCAAAGGTTTCAAGGATAAGGTTCGAGAATTACAGGTTAAAGATCCTCAATTGGTTAAGTTAAGACAGGAAATAGAGATGGGCCAACGAGAGGAATTTTCACTGAAAGACGATGGTACATTGATGATAAGTCAGAGACAGTATGTACCAGATGTGGTAAAACTCAAAAAGGAGAATTCGGATAAAGCGCACTCATCGGCATCGACGTATGCTATGCATCCGAGAAGCATAAAGATGTATCATATCTTGAAAGAAAACTATTGGTGGAAAGGTTTGAAAAGAGAGATAGTTGATTATGTGTCGAGGTGTTTGACATGTCAATAGGTGAAAACCGATTACCAAAGACCTACAGGGCTTCTGTAGCCACTCTCTATCCTGAATGGAAATGGGAACGTATTACTATGGATTTTGTGATAGGATTTCCTCGGAGTCAGAGTGGTTATGATAGCATATGGGTGATTGTTGATCAACTGACGAAATCAACCAATTTCTTGCCCATCCCCAATACGTATTCCCTTGATAGACTAGCCAAGTTATATGTGGATGAGATTGTATAGTTACATAGGGCTCCAGTATCAATTGTTTCTGACAGAGATCCTAACAGGACTCGATCCGGATTTCCTCAAATGAACCAGACGGTCCTACCGAGCACCCAGGAGACCCTTTTGAAGTTCAACTAATAAGACCCAAAAGGGTCTTATGGAACGGACCCATATCTATAAATACTTATTGAACATAAAAACCTACTATTAGAAAATTTCATTTCATAATTTCTAAGCAAAATAAAATCAAGCGTTTGCATAAATATATGAAAAGCATTGTCTAAAATAAGCGTGCCATCCTGTTTGCATAAAAATTCTACAAAATATGCTCGGATCAAAATATGTACACAATAACGCATATAACAATAAAATTAAAAGCATAATGTTTTCAAAAGAGACTCTACCGGTACCCTGATTTCTAACCCAAGCCTATAAAAGCATAACAAGCGTCTTTAGTCGTCTAACCCACCTAGTCTGATCGTGGCGGATCGGTACCCTGATTTTTAACTCCTGTACCAAGGAGGTTTTCGTAACATAAAACCAAAACAATTTGTAAGCTATAAAGCCTAGTGAGTATGTAAGGGTTTTGCAAAATCTAAGTTTTATGAATTTCCTCCCGAAAATATTTTTTTTTTGCAAAATAATTTATTTTCCAAAAACTTGGATTTTATAAATTTTTCTTTAATGTTTTCAAAAACTTTTCTAAAATATGTTCTAAAATGATTTTTTTCCAAAATCTGCTTTTCATAGTATGCTTCTCTTTCTAAAATCTGTACTAATGGGAAACTCAAGGAAAGGTACAACCACATGAATGGGTAGATCAGCTTCACTCAGTGTGGGAGTGGTCACGTGGCGGAATTTCTATCATCGCGCATAGTGACGAAGCTATAAAGACATCCCGCAACTGCATGGCGGAACTATTATTGCACATCGCCAGCAAGACAATACCCCACAAATGAAAAAGGGCGACTCGAAAGACATAACAGATTCTATCCCCCTGATGTTAATAGGACTAACCATCCCAACACTTGCCCTACATTGTGGGGTATATTGGCTGGGTCTAATGCTAGAAGGTCTGTCTAGCAATAAACTTGGGTCGTTCCACTAGTCATTGAAAATCTTTACTTTTTTTTTTACTCTTTTTATATTTCAAATAAGCAAATCTTTCATGCTAAACATGAACTATTGATGAGCTAAAGATAATTTATAAGAATCTATGTAATACTTGCAGAAAAATCTGGAAAATAATTGACATAAAGAAAATATTTTCACACTCACAACTTGCTATCCTATTCACTTGCACCACTACTTCTACAACCTCCTCAGCGACCTCTTCTTAGCTTGTTGCCACCTATATTTGATCACAATTAAAATATTTACTTAGCTAGTGGAACTATCATCTCTAACTCCTACTTCATATGAGTTGCTAAGAGCTGCAATATTGTCAATCCAGCTCGAGCTGCGAGCTCGAACCCTAGCTCGCACCATCAACGAGCTCCTACCTTACTTAGCTCATCCCGGACTAAGGGCATTCATCTTTAGCGAGCTCGCTCAGCTCACTCTCTTAGCGAGCTAAAACCTTCCTCTAGCTCAGGTCGTTCCTTAACACTTTTCAGCTCGCTCTTGTGAGCTACTGCCTTAGGTCAGCTTGGCTTGGCACCCCTGAGGGGCTGTAACCTCCCTCATCTCATTTTTGTGAGCTCGTATTCCAGCTTAGTCCAGACAGGTGAGATGGAAAGTAACAGGTATAACCCAGCTCGCTCTCCAGTTCGACCATCTCGACCAACTGAAATGCTCAAGGGGCCTCCCCCAGCTCACACTCCAGCTCAGTCCAAACAGGTGAGATGGAAAGTAATAGGCATAACTCAGCTCGCTCTCCAGTTCGACCAACTGAAATGCTCTAGGGGCCTCCCCCAACTCGCACCTCACAAGCTTCTGCCCGTACTCACACATGCCTATTTCTAACACTTTTTTCTCCGAACTTTTACATTTGACACTACCATTAACACACTCGACCTCATTTCTCATACATACACTTAATTAACATATCACCAGATCTTTACCAGATTTCTTAGGTCGCGACCTCATCAGGTTCAGCGACAGAAGCTAAATCATTTTAGTTCATAAAAAAGCCACTACAAATCATTACCAATTTTTCAGCTATTTTATTTACCAGACTTTTACTCAGCTTTTTGTCTTGCTTTCACATTCGCGCCTACAGCTTCAATCACCGGATCTATACACCAAAAATCACGTTAATTACTTACAACCCAGAAGTTATTCTTGACAGCTTTTCATCAACACAAAACCAGAAAACTCATTCTTATCACTTAAATCTTACCAGATTTGGTTCTTCACCTTCCAATCAGCTTGATCTTTCTAAAAAATGGCAAAAATCCACCTGGAACAACTGCAGATCTGCTCTCCTTCCTTTTACCAACGACAACTTTCTCTCTCTCTTTCTCTCTCTCTTTTCCAGAATTTTCTCCTACCAACACACTCACCACACACCTATATTTATAAGCGTGGGTTAAGCTCGATTTCACTCTTAAACTTCTTTAAAATTATGCTTTTATCATATTCTAAAGAATTTGTTACTTTTCCCCAATGTCCTTGTCCTTTCCTTATAATTACAAATTTGTCATTCTTTATAAGATCTTTTATTTTTACCAATTTACCCTCGACTTCTAATATTAAGTTTTACTCTCACTCCTTCTAAAAACTCTATAAAAATAAAATTTTACTTCCGAACACTTAAAAATTCTTTCATTATTCCATAAATAAAATATATTCCAATACAAAATACCATTTCATACATAGATACAGTACAACTTGGGAGAGGACGTTACAATTCTTTCCTCTTTATAAAAATTTCGTCCTCGAAATTTACATACTATACTGAAAAAGATGAGGGTATCTTTGATACATTTGATCTTCATGCTCTCAAGTAGCTTCTTCTACCTCATGATTCCTCCACAATACTTTCACCAAAGGGATAACTTTACTTCGTAGTACTTGTTCTCTACGGTTTAATTTCTACACCGGTTCCTCTTCATAAGTCAAGTTCGTTCTTAGCTCTACCGAGTGCTCACTAAGTATATGGGAGGGATCTAGAATGTACTTACGGAGCATAGATATATGAAATACATCATGAATCTTGCTTAGCTGTCGTGGTAGTTCCAATTTATAGGCCACAGGTCTCACTCTCTCCACAATCTCATACGGACCAATATAGCGCGGACTCAACTTACCACGTTACTCAAATCTGAGCACTCCTTTCTAAGGGGATACCTTAAGGAACACTCTATCTCCAACTTCAAACTCAAGGTCCCTACGACGATTGTCTGCATAACTCTTTTGTTTGTCATTTGCTACCATAAGCTTGTTCTTAATGATTTTAATCTTGTCTGTATTCATTTAGATGAGCTCGGGACCTATTAGCTTCTTCTTGCCTATCTTGTACCAGCATACTGGAGTTCTACACTTTCTTCCATACAAAGCTTCATAAGGAGCCATACCTATGCTGGCCTGATAGCTATTATTATATGTAAACTCCATAAGCTGTAGATGTGTATCCCAACTCCTCTTGAATTCCAAAACACATGCTCTGAACATGTCTTTGAGAGTTTGGATGGTCTTCTCTGATTGGCCATCTGTTTGGGGATGAAAGGTTGTGTTGAAGTCTAATCGAGTACCTAAAGCCTTCTGCAAGCTGAGCCAAAACTTGGAAGTAAACCTGGGATCACTATCTGATAATATAGAAACTGGTACACCATGGAGTCTAATTATCTTGTCAATGTAGAGCCGAGCTAACTTACTTACAGGGTAGTTGCTCTTGATTGGCAAGAAATGGGCAGACTTTGTTAGTCTATCTATCTACTATCACCTACATGGTGTATGACCCCTTTAACTGCATAGAAGCCCTACAACAAAATCCAAGGTAATATTCTCCCATTTCCATTCTGGGATGGAAAGCAGTTATAGTAATCCTGCCGGTTTCTGATATTTTACTTTCACTTGTTAATAGATGAGACATCGGGATACGAATTCTACGATTTCTCTCTTCATCCATTTCCACCAATAGTGCTCCTTTAGGGTGCAGTACATCTTCATACTGCCCGGATGCATAGCATACGTTGACGAATGAGCTTCTTCCATGATCTCTCTTTTTAAATCACTAATATCCGGCACGCATTGACGCCGTCCCACCATTATGGTACCATCTTCCAGGATCGAAAATTTGGCTTGACATCCTTCTTCGATCTCTTGTCTTAGCTTTACCAACTAGGGATTCTGACATTGCTGTTCTCTTATCCGATCTATCAAAATATGGCAAACATAAAAAGCAGCTCATAAAGCCCCCGAGTCTGCCACACCTAACTAGACTCATAACGATCTCAATTCCACTAGAAATGGAAGATATATTGTTTTCAGATGGGCTAGGGAACTTGCAGGTCATCTGCTCAAAGCATCTGCCACTACATTGGCCTTCTTGGGTGGTACTCTATCGTACAGTCATAATCTTTAATCAACTCTAACCACCGCTGCTACCTCATAATTAGCTCTCTCTGAGTGAATAGATACTGTAAGCTCTTATGATCTGTAAAGATTTGGCAAGGGACACCATAGAGGTAATGCCTTCATATTCGTAGTGTAAATACTACTGCTGCGAGCTTTAGATCGTGGGTAGGATAGTTCTGCTCATGCGACTTCAATTGCCTAGAAGTATATGCTATAACTTTCCCATTTTGCATCAGAACACACCCTAAACCCTGTTTTAAGGCATCACTAAAGATCGTAAACCCATCTTCCCTAGTTGGCAAAGTTAATATTGGAGCTTATGTTAGTCTTCTCTTTAGCTCATTGAAACTCTATTGGCAAGCATCTGACTATTCAAACTTTTCTTCCTTTCTAATCAATCTGGTCAGTGGGGCTGCTATTATGGAAAACGCCTCTACAAATTTCCTATAGTAACCTGCCAATCCAATGAAACTCCGAACCTCAGTAACATTAGTAGGCGGCCTCCAGCTCGTTATTGCTTCTATCTTCTGAGGATCTACGCTAATTCCTTCAGCTGATACTACATGACCTAGGAAAGCAACACCATCCAGCTAGAATTGACACTTACTAAATTTTACATACAGTTGATGCTCTCGTAGGGTCTGGAGTACTATCCAGAGATGCTCTGCGTGCTCCTTATAGTTGCTTGAATACACCAAGATATCGTTGATAAATACGATCACAAACTTGTCCAGATATGGCCTGAAGATCCTATTCATTAAGTCCATGAATGCTACGGGGGCATTAGTCAGTCCGAATGGCATGATTAAGAATTCATAATGCCCATATTTGGCCCTGAAAGCAGTCTTAGGAATGTCTTCAGTGCGAATCCTCAGCTTATGATAGCCTGACCTCAAATCGATCTTTGAATACATTTGGATCCCTACAACTGATCGAATAAGTCATCGGTTCGCAGGAGTGGATACTGATTCCTTATAGTCACTTTATTCAGCTATCTATAGTCTATGCATAACCTTAAGCTCCCGTCATTCTTTTTGACGAACAGCACTAGAGCTCCCCAAGGTGAATGGCTGGGTCGTACGAATCCTTTATCCGGTAATTCTTCCGTCTGTACTTTTAACTCTCTCAGCTCGGCTAGGGCCATCTTATATGGTGCGATCAAAATCGGCTCAGTTCCCAATAGTAAATCTATCTCGAATTCCATTTATCGATCTGGTGGTAGTCCTAGAAGATCTGTTGGAAACACATCTGCAAAGTCTCTAACTACTGGAATATCTTCTAAGCTCGCTCCGCCGTACCTCTCTTCAATGGCATGGGCTAGGTATCACTGACAGGACTTTCAAAGCAACTTGTTAGCCTCCATTGCTGATATGACACTAGTAGAAAGCGATTTTCATATCCCACGAATAATAACATCTGGCTCTCCAACTCTGGAAAATCTGACTTCTTTTCGAAAATAGTCTACCCAGGCGTGATGCATGGACAACCAATCCATTCCCAATATTACATCAAAATCATAGATGTCCAGTACAATCAAATTCGTTGGAAACTCCCTACCTTCAATGACTACTATACTTCCCCGGAATACTTTCTTTGCTTAAAGGGAACCTCCTATAGGGGTGGACACTATCATGTTACAATCTAAAGATTTCGGCTCAAAACCACTAATCTTAGCAAACTGCCTAGACACTAATGAATAGGTAGCCCCAAAGTCTACTAATGTATATACGTCACAGTTGAAAATAGAAATAATACCTATCACGACCTCCGGGGTAGCGTCTACCTCCTGCTGAGTCACCGCGAAGACTCTAGCCTGAGTACAGGGTCTGCCCGACTACCTTTTGGAAGGTACACCTCTACCTAACGCTCTGCTAGGCTGGCCGGAAGTGGAGGTTCCTCTGGCTTG